>JALMQS010000075.1:4515725-4963128 GCA_024734495.1 Forficula auricularia
ATCTCAGCGAATTCATGAGGTGCATATTTTTTATTGTGCAAGGAGTGTCAGAGTGTTTCTGCGGGGTCAGAATTTGCAGGTCGAAACACTAGACGTTGGCTGTTAAGGCATTATTTCTATTTAATAGTCTATAATATTATTTTAAATTCACTAAATTATTTTACTAATAATTTCTTTTTTTTTTTCTATTTCCAGGTAGGTGGTCGTCCTACTAATATTAACATTTACTAGATTAAGTATTTGATATTCTTATGTCGAAAATCAAATTTTAATCTTAGCCTTTTATCCATTTTTCCGTAAATTCCTTACTCTTTCCATCTAGAAGTGAATCGCGAGTATTTTTTATTGTGCGCGAGTGTCAGAGTGTTCCTGGTGTCAGAATCGCAGGTCGAAACACTAGACGTTGGCTGTTAAGGTAATATTTCTATTTAATAGTCTATAATATTACTTTAAATTCACTAAATTATTTACTAATAATTTGCGTTTTTTTCATTTCCAGGTAGGTGGTCGTCCTACTAATATTAACATTTACTAGATTAAGTATTTGATATTCTTATGTCGAAAATCAAATTCTTAATCTTTTAGCCTTTATCCATTTTTCCTGTAAATTCCTTACTCTTTCCATCTCGAAGTGAATCGCGAGTATATTTTTTATTGTGCGCGAGTGTCAGAGTGTTCTCGCGGGGTCAGCATCGCAGGTTGAAACACGAGACGTTGGCTGTTAAGGTACTACAACTATTTAATACTCTATATTACTTTAAATTCACTAAATTATTTTACTAATAATTTTTTTTCTATTTCCAGGTAAGTGCTCGTCCTACTAATATTAACATTTACTAGATTAAGTATTTGATTTTCTTATGCCCTGGAAAATCAAATTCTTAATCTTTTTAGCCTTTTATCCATTTTCCCGTAAATTCCTTACTCTTTCCATCTTGAAGTGAATCCCGAGTATATTTTTTATTGTGCGCGTGCGTCAGAGTGTTCCTGCGGGTCAGCATCGCAGGTCGAAACACTAGGCGTTGGCTGTTAAGGTAATATTTCTATTTAATAGTCTATAATATTACTTTAAATTCACTAAATTATTTTACTAACAATTTGTTTTTTTCTATTTCCAGGTAGGTGGTCGTCCTACTAATATTAATATTTACTAGATTAAGTATTTGATATTCTTATGTCGAAAATCAAATTTTTAATCTTTTTAGCTTTTTATCCATTTTCCCGTAAATTCCTCACTCTTTTCCATCTCGAAGTGAATCGCGAGTATATTTTTTATTGTGCGCGAGTGTGAGTGTTACTGTGGGGTCAGTATCGCAGGTCGAAACACGCAGATGCTTGGGTGTTATGTACTATATCTATTTAATACTCTATATTACTTTAAATTCACTAAATTATTTTACTAATAATTTCTTTTTTTTTTTATTTCCAGGTAAGTGCTCGTCCTACTAATATTAACATTTACTAGATTAAGTATTTGATTTTCTTAAAGTTCTGGAAAATCAAATTCTTAATCTTTTTAGCCTTTTATCCATTTTCCCGTAAATTCCTTACTCTTTCCATCTCGAAGTGAATCGCGAGTATATTTTTTATTGTGCGCGAGTGTCAGAGTGTTCCTGCGGGGTCAGCATCGCAGGTCGAAACACTAGACGTTGGCTGTTAAGGTAATATTTCTATTTAATAGTCTATAATATTACTTTAAATTCACTAAATTATTTTACTAATAATTTCTTTTTTTCTATTTCCAGGTAGGTGGTCGTCCTACTAATATTAACATTTACTAGATTAAGTATTTGATATTCTTATGTCGTGGAAAATCAAATTCTTAATCTTTTTAGCCTTTTATCCATTTTCCCGTAAATTCCTTACTCTTTCCATCTCGAAGTGAATCGCGAGTATATTTTTTATTGTGCGCGAGTGTCAGAGTGTTACTGTGGGGTCAGCATCGCAGGTCGAAACACGAGACGTTGGCTGTTAAGGTACTATATCTATTTAATACTCTATATTACTTTAAATTCACTAAATTATTTTACTAATAATTTCTTTTTTTCTATTTCCAGGTAAGTGCTCGTCCTACTAATATTAACATTTACTAGATTAAGTATTTGATTTTCTTATGCCCTGGAAAATCAAATTCTTAATCTTTTTAGCCTTTTATCCATTTTCCCGTAAATTCCTTACTCTTTCCATCTCGAAGTGAATCGCGAGTATATTTTTTATTGTGCGCGAGTGTCAGAGTGTTACTGTGGGGTCAGCATCGCAGGTTTAAACACGAGACGTTGGCTGTTAAGGTAATATTTCTATTTAATAGTCTATAATATTACTTTAAATTCACTAAATTATTTTACTAATAATTTCTTTTTTTTCTATTTCCAGGTAAGTGCTGGTCCTACTAATATTAACATTTACTAGATTAAGTATTTGATTTTCTTATGCCCTGGAAAATCAAATTCTTAATCTTTTTAGCCTTTTATCCATTTTCCCGTAAATTCCTTACTCTTTCCATCTCGAAGTGAATCGCGAGTATATTTTTTATTGTGCCCGAGTGTCAGAGTGTTACTGTGGGGTCAGCATCGCAGGTCGAAACACGAGACGTTGGCTTTTAAGGTACTATATCTATTTAATACTCTATTTTACTTTAAAATCACTAAATTATTTTACTAATAATTTCTTTTTTTTCTATTTCCAGGTAAGTGCTCGTCCTACTAATATTAACATTTACTAGATTAAGTATTTGATTTTCTTATGCCCTGGAAAATCAAATTCTTAATCTTTTTAGCCTTTTATCCATTTTCCCGTAAATTCCTTACTCTTTCCATCTCGAAGTGAATCGCGAGTATATTTTTTATTGTGCGCGAGTGTCAGAGTGTTACTGTGGGGTCAGCATCGCAGGTTTAAACACGAGACGTTGGCTGTTAAGGTAATATTTCTATTTAATAGTCTATAATATTACTTTAAATTCACTAAATTATTTTACTAATAATTTCTTTTTTTTCTATTTCCAGGTAAGTGCTGGTCCTACTAATATTAACATTTACTAGATTAAGTATTTGATTTTCTTATGCCCTGGAAAATCAAATTCTTAATCTTTTTAGCCTTTTATCCATTTTCCCGTAAATTCCTTACTGTTTCCATCTAGAAGTGAATCGCGAGTATATTTTTTATTGTGCCCGAGTGTCAGAGTGTTACTGTGGGGTCAGCATCGCAGGTCGAAACACGAGACGTTGGCTGTTAAGGTACTATATCTATTTAATACTCTATATTTACTTTAAAATCACTAAATTATTTTACTAATAATTTCTTTTTTCCTATTTCCAGGTAAGTGCTCGTCCTACTAATATTAACATTTACTAGATTAAGTATTTGATTTTCTTATGCCCTGGAAAATCAAATTCTTAATCTTTTTAGCCTTTTATCCATTTTCCCGTAAATTCCTTACTCTTTCCATCTCGAAGTGAATCGCGAGTATATTTTTTATTGTGCGCGAGTGTCAGAGTGTTCCTGTGGGGTCAGCATCGCAGGTCGAAACACGAGACGTTGGCTGTTAAGGTAATATTTCTATTTAATAGTCTATAATATTACTTTAAATTCACTAAATTATTTTACTAATAATTTCTTTTTTTCTATTTCCAGGTAAGTGCTCGTCCTACTAATATTAACATTTACTAGATTAAGTATTTGATTTTCTTATGCCCTGGAAAATCAAATTCTTAATCTTTTAGCCTTTTATCCATTTTCCCGTAAATTCCTTACTCTTTCCATCTCGAAGTGAATCGCGAGTATATTTTTTATTGTGCGCGAGTGTCAGAGTGTTACTGTGGGGTCAGCATCGCAGGTCGAAACACTAGACGTTGGCTGTTAAGGTAATATTTCTATTTAATAGTCTATAATATTACTTTAAATTCACTAAATTATTTTACTAATAATTTCTTTTTTTCTATTTCCAGGTAGGTGGTCGTCCTACTAATATTAACATTTACTAGATTAAGTATTTGATATTCTTATGTCCTGGAAAATCAAATTCTTAATCTTTTTAGCCTTTTATCCATTTTCCCGTAAATTCCTTACTCTTTCCATCTCGAAGTGAATCGCGAGTATATTTTTTATTGTGCGCGAGTGTCAGAGTGTTACTGTGGGGTCAGCATCGCAGGTCGAAACACGAGACGTTGGCTGTTAAGGTACTATATCTATTTAATACTCTATATTACTTTAAATTCACTAAATTATTTTACTAATAATTTCTTTTTTTCTATTTCCAGGTAAGTGCTCGTCCTACTAATATTAACATTTACTAGATTAAGTATTTGATTTTCTTATGCCCTGGAAAATCAAATTCTTAATCTTTTTAGCCTTTTATCCATTTTCCCGTAAATTCCTTACTCTTTCCATCTCGAAGTGAATCGCGAGTATATTTTTTATTGTGCGCGAGTGTCAGAGTGTTCCTGTGGGGTCAGCATCGCAGGTCGAAACACGAGACGTTGGCTGTTAAGGTAATATTTCTATTTAATAGTCTATAATATTACTTTAAATTCACTAAATTATTTTACTAATAATTTCTTTTTTTTCTATTTCCAGGTAGGTGGTCGTCCTACTAATATTAACATTTACTAGATTAAGTATTTGATTTTCTTATGTCCTGGAAAATCAAATTCTTAATCTTTTTAGCCTTTTATCCATTTTCCCGTAAATTCCTCACTCTTTCCATCTCGAAGTGAATCGCGAGTATATTTTTATTGTGCGCGAGTGTCAGAGTGTTACTCGATGGGGTCAGCATCGCAGGTCGAAACACGAGACGTTGGCTGTTAAGGTACTATATCTATTTAATACTCTATATTACTTTAAATTCACTAAATTATTTTACTAATAATTTCTTTTTTTCTATTTCCAGGTAAGTGCTCGTCCTACTAATATTAACATTTACTAGATTAAGTATTTGATTTTCTTATGCCCTGGAAAATCAAATTCTTAATCTTTTTAGCCTTTTATCCATTTTCCCGTAAATTCCTTACTCTTTCCATCTCGAAGTGAATCGCGAGTATATTTTTTATTGTGCGCGAGTGTCAGAGTGTTACTGTGGGGTCAGCATCGCAGGTTTAAACACGAGACGTTGGCTGTTAAGGTAATATTTCTATTTAATAGTCTATAATATTACTTTAAATTCACTAAATTATTTTACTAATAATTTCTTTTTTTCTATTTCCAGGTAAGTGCTCGTCCTACTAATATTAACATTTACTAGATTAAGTATTTGATTTTCTTATGCCCTGGAAAATCAAATTCTTAATCTTTTTAGCCTTTTATCCATTTTCCCGTAAATTCCTTACTCTTTCCATCTCGAAGTGAATCGCGAGTATATTTTTTATTGTGCGCGAGTGTCAGAGTGTTCCTGCGGGGTCAGCATCGCAGGTCGAAACACTAGACGTTGGCTGTTAAGGTAATATTTCTATTTAATAGTCTATAATATTACTTTAAATTCACTAAATTATTTTACTAATAATTTCTTTTTTTCTATTTCCAGGTAGGTGGTCGTCCTACTAATATTAACATTTACTAGATTAAGTATTTGATATTCTTATGTCGTGGAAAATCAAATTCTTAATCTTTTTAGCCTTTTATCCATTTTCCCGTAAATTCCTTACTCTTTCCATCTCGAAGTGAATCGCGAGTATATTTTTTATTGTGCGCGAGTGTCAGAGTGTTACTGTGGGGTCAGCATCGCAGGTCGAAACACGAGACGTTGGCTGTTAAGGTACTATATCTATTTAATACTCTATATTACTTTAAATTCACTAAATTATTTTACTAATAATTTCTTTTTTTCTATTTCCAGGTAAGTGCTCGTCCTACTAATATTAACATTTACTAGATTAAGTATTTGATTTTCTTATGCCCTGGAAAATCAAATTCTTAATCTTTTTAGCCTTTTATCCATTTTCCCGTAAATTCCTTACTCTTTCCATCTCGAAGTGAATCGCGAGTATATTTTTTATTGTGCGCGAGTGTCAGAGTGTTCCTGTGGGGTCAGCATCGCAGGTCGAAACACGAGACGTTGGCTGTTAAGGTAATATTTCTATTTAATAGTCTATAATATTACTTTAAATTCACTAAATTATTTTACTAATAATTTCTTTTTTTCTATTTCCAGGTAGGTGGTCGTCCTACTAATATTAACATTTACTAGATTAAGTATTTGATATTCTTATGTCGTGGAAAATCAAATTCTTAATCTTTTTAGCCTTTTATCCATTTTCCCGTAAATTCCTTACTCTTTCCATCTCGAAGTGAATCGCGAGTATATTTTTTATTGTGCGCGAGTGTCAGAGTGTTCCTGTGGGGTCAGCATCGCAGGTCGAAACACGAGACGTTGGCTGTTAAGGTACTATATCTATTTAATAGTCTATAATATTACTTTAAATTCACTAAATTATTTTACTAATAATTTCTTTTTTTCTATTTCCAGGTAAGTGCTCGTCCTACTAATATTAACATTTACTAGATTAAGTATTTGATTTTCTTATGCCCTGGAAAATCAAATTCTTAATCTTTTAACCTTTTATCCATTTTCCCGTAAATTCCTTACTCTTTCCATCTCGAAGTGAATCGCGAGTATATTTTTTATTGTGCGCGAGTGTCAGAGTGTTACTGTGGGGTCAGCATCGCAGGTCGAAACACGAGACGTTGGCTGTTAAGGTACTATATCTATTTAATACTCTATATAACTTTAAATTCACTAAATTATTTTACTAATAATTTCTTTTTTTTCTATTTCCAGGTAAGTGCTCGTCCTACTAATATTAACATTTACTAGATTAAGTATTTGATTTTCTTATGCCCTGGAAAATCAAATTCTTAATCTTTTTAGCCTTTTATCCATTTTCCCGTAAATTCCTTACTCTTTCCATCTCGAAGTGAATCGCGAGTATATTTTTTATTGTGCGCGAGTGTCAGAGTGTTACTGTGGGGTCAGCATCGCAGGTCGAAACACGAGACGTTGGCTGTTAAGGTAATATTTCTATTTAATAGTCTATAATATTACTTTTAATTCACTAAATTATTTTACTAATAATTTCTTTTTTTTCTATTTCCAGGTAGGTGGTCGTCCTACTAATATTAACATTTACTAGATTAAGTATTTGATATTCTTATGTCCTGGAAAATCAAATTCTTAATCTTTTTAGCCTTTTATCCATTTTCCCGTAAATTCCTTACTCTTTCCATCTCGAAGTGAATCGCGAGTATATTTTTTATTGTGCGCGAGTGTCAGAGTGTTACTGTGGGGTCAGCATCGCAGGTCGAAACACGAGACGTTGGCTGTTAAGGTACTATATCTATTTAATACTCTATATTACTTTAAATTCACTAAATTATTTTACTAATAATTTCTTTTTTTCTATTTCCAGGTAAGTGCTCGTCCTACTAATATTAACATTTACTAGATTAAGTATTTGATTTTCTTATGCCCTGGAAAATCAAATTCTTAATCTTTTTAGCCTTTTATCCATTTTCCCGTAAATTCCTTACTCTTTCCATCTCGAAGTGAATCGCGAGTATATTTTTTATTGTGCGCGAGTGTCAGAGTGTTACTGTGGGGTCAGCATCGCAGGTCGAAACACGAGACGTTGGCTGTTAAGGTAATATTTCTATTTAATAGTCTATAATATTACTTTTAATTCACTAAATTATTTTACTAATAATTTCTTTTTTTTCTATTTCCAGGTAGGTGGTCGTCCTACTAATATTAACATTTACTAGATTAAGTATTTGATTTTCTTATGTCCTGGAAAATCAAATTCTTAATCTTTTTAGCCTTTTATCCATTTTCCCGTAAATTCCTTACTCTTTCCATCTCGAAGTGAATCGCGAGTATATTTTTTATTGTGCGCGAGTGTCAGAGTGTTACTGTGGGGTCAGCATCGCAGGTCGAAACACGAGACGTTGGCTGTTAAGGTACTATATCTATTTAATACTCTATATTACTTTAAATTCACTAAATTATTTTACTAATAATTTCTTTTTTTCTATTTCCAGGTAAGTGCTCGTCCTACTAATATTAACATTTACTAGATTAAGTATTTGATTTTCTTATGCCCTGGAAAATCAAATTCTTAATCTTTTTAGCCTTTTATCCATTTTCCCGTAAATTCCTTACTCTTTCCATCTCGAAGTGAATCGCGAGTATATTTTTTATTGTGCGCGAGTGTCAGAGTGTTACTGTGGGGTCAGCATCGCAGGTCGAAACACGAGACGTTGGCTGTTAAGGTAATATTTCTATTTAATAGTCTATAATATTACTTTTAATTCACTAAATTATTTTACTAATAATTTCTTTTTTTTCTATTTCCAGGTAGGTGGTCGTCCTACTAATATTAACATTTACTAGATTAAGTATTTGATATTCTTATGTCCTGGAAAATCAAATTCTTAATCTTTTTAGCCTTTTATCCATTTTCCCGTAAATTCCTTACTCTTTCCATCTCGAAGTGAATCGCGAGTATATTTTTTATTGTGCGCGAGTGTCAGAGTGTTACTGTGGGGTCAGCATCGCAGGTCGAAACACGAGACGTTGGCTGTTAAGGTACTATATCTATTTAATACTCTATATTACTTTAAATTCACTAAATTATTTTACTAATAATTTCTTTTTTTCTATTTCCAGGTAAGTGCTCGTCCTACTAATATTAACATTTACTAGATTAAGTATTTGATTTTCTTATGCCCTGGAAAATCAAATTCTTAATCTTTTTAGCCTTTTATCCATTTTCCCGTAAATTCCTTACTCTTTCCATCTCGAAGTGAATCGCGAGTATATTTTTTATTGTGCGCGAGTGTCAGAGTGTTACTGTGGGGTCAGCATCGCAGGTCGAAACACGAGACGTTGGCTGTTAAGGTAATATTTCTATTTAATAGTCTATAATATTACTTTAAATTCACTAAATTATTTTACTAATAATTTCTTTTTTTCTATTTCCAGGTAGGTGGTCGTCCTACTAATATTAACATTTACTAGATTAAGTATTTGATATTCTTATGTCGTGGAAAATCAAATTCTTAATCTTTTTAGCCTTTTATCCATTTTCCCGTAAATTCCTTACTCTTTCCATCTCGAAGTGAATCGCGAGTATATTTTTTATTGTGCGCGAGTGTCAGAGTGTTACTGTGGGGTCAGTATCGCAGGTCGAAACACGAGACGTTGGGTGTTAAGGTACTATATCTATTTAATACTCTATATTACTTTAAATTCACTAAATTATTTTACTAATAATTTCTTTTTTCTATTTCCAGGTAAGTGCTCGTCCTACTAATATTAACATTTACTAGATTAAGTATTTGATTTTCTTATGCCCTGGAAAATCAAATTCTTAATCTTTTAGCCTTTTATCCATTTTCCCGTAAATTCCTTACTCTTTCCATCTCGAAGTGAATCGCGAGTATATTTTTTATTGTGCGCGAGTGTCAGAGTGTTACTGTGGGGTCAGCATCGCAGGTCGAAACACGAGACGTTGGCTGTTAAGGTACTATATCTATTTAATACTCTATATTACTTTAAATTCACTAAATTATTTTACTAATAATTTCTTTTTTCTATTTCCAGGTAAGTGCTCGTCCTACTAATATTAACATTTACTAGATTAAGTATTTGATTTTCTTATGCCCTGGAAAATCAAATTCTTAATCTTTTAGCCTTTTATCCATTTTCCCGTAAATTCCTTACTCTTTCCATCTCGAAGTGAATCGCGAGTATATTTTTTATTGTGCGCGAGTGTCAGAGTGTTCCTGCGGGGTCAGCATCGCAGGTCGAAACACTAGACGTTGGCTGTTAAGGTAATATTTCTATTTAATAGTCTATAATATTACTTTAAATTCACTAAATTATTTTACTAATAATTTCTTTTTTTCTATTTCCAGAGTAGGTGGTCGTCCTACTAATATTAACATTTACTAGATTAAGTATTTGATATTCTTATGTCGTGGAAAATCAAATTCTTAATCTTTTTATCCTTTTATTTATTTTCCCGTAAATTCCTTACACTTTCCATCTCGAAGTGAATCGCGAGTATATTTTTTATTGTGCCCGAGTGTCAGAGTGTAACTGTGGGATCAGCATCGCAGGTCGAAACACGAGACGTTGGCTGTTAAGGTACTATATCTATTTAATACTCTATATTACTTTAAATTCACTAAATTATTTTACTAATAATTTCTTTTTTTTCTATTTCCAGGTAAGTGCTCGTCATACTAATATTAACATTTAATAGATTAAGTATTTGATTTTCTTATGCCCTGGAAAATCAAATTCTTAATCTTTTTAGCCTTTTATCCATTTTCCCGTAAATTCCTTACTCTTTCCATCTCGAAGTGAATCGCGAGTATATTTTTTATTGTGCGCGAGTGTCAGAGTGTTACTGTGGGGTCAGCATCGCAGGTCGAAACACGAGACGTTGGCTGTTAAGGTAATATTTCTATTTAATAGTCTATAATATTACTTTAAATTCACTAAATTATTTTACTAATAATTTCTTTTTTTCTATTTCCAGGTAGGTGGTCGTCCTACTAATATTAACATTTACTAGATTAAGTATTTGATATTCTTATGTCCTGGAAAATCAAATTCTTAATCTTTTTAGCCTTTTATCCATTTTCCCGTAAATTCCTTACTCTTTCCATCTCGAAGTGAATCGCGAGTATATTTTTTATTGTGCGCGAGTGTCAGAGTGTTACTGTGGGGTCAGCATCGCAGGTCGAAACACGAGACGTTGGCTGTTAAGGTACTATATCTATTTAATACTCTATATTACTTTAAATTCACTAAATTATTTTACTAATAATTTCTTTTTTTCTATTTCCAGGTAAGTGCTCGTCCTACTAATATTAACATTTACTAGATTAAGTATTTGATTTTCTTATGCCCTGGAAAATCAAATTCTTAATCTTTTTAGCCTTTTATCCATTTTCCCGTAAATTCCTTACTCTTTCCATCTCGAAGTGAATCGCGAGTATATTTTTTATTGTGCGCGAGTGTCAGAGTGTTACTGTGGGGTCAGCATCGCAGGTCGAAACACGAGACGTTGGCTGTTAAGGTAATATTTCTATTTAATAGTCTATAATATTACTTTAAATTCACTAAATTATTTTACTAATAATTTCTTTTTTTCTATTTCCAGGTAGGTGGTCGTCCTACTAATATTAACATTTACTAGATTAAGTATTTGATATTCTTATGTCGTGGAAAATCAAATTCTTAATCTTTTTAGCCTTTTATCCATTTTCCCGTAAATTCCTTACTCTTTCCATCTCGAAGTGAATCGCGAGTATATTTTTTATTGTGCGCGAGTGTCAGAGTGTTACTGTGGGGTCAGCATCGCAGGTCGAAACACGAGACGTTGGCTGTTAAGGTACTATATCTATTTAATACTCTATATTACTTTAAATTCACTAAATTATTTTACTAATAATTTCTTTTTTCTATTTCCAGGTAAGTGCTCGTCCTACTAATATTAACATTTACTAGATTAAGTATTTGATTTTCTTATGCCCTGGAAAATCAAATTCTTAATCTTTTTAGCCTTTTATCCATTTTCCCGTAAATTCCTTACTCTTTCCATCTCGAAGTGAATCGCGAGTATATTTTTTATTGTGCGCGAGTGTCAGAGTGTTCCTGTGGGGTCAGCATCGCAGGTCGAAACACGAGACGTTGGCTGTTAAGGTAATATTTCTATTTAATAGTCTATAATATTACTTTAAATTCACTAAATTATTTTACTAATAATTTCTTTTTTTTCTATTTCCAGGTAGGTGGTCGTCCTACTAATATTAACATTTACTAGATTAAGTATTTGATATTCTTATGTCGTGGAAAATCAAATTCTTAATCTTTTTAGCCTTTTATCCATTTTCCCGTAAATTCCTTACTCTTTCCATCTCGAAGTGAATCGCGAGTATATTTTTTATTGTGCGCGAGTGTCAGAGTGTTACTGTGGGGTCAGCATCGCAGGTCGAAACACGAGACGTTGGGTGTTAAGGTACTATATCTATTTAATACTCTATATTACTTTAAATTCACTAAATTATTTTACTAATAATTTCTTTTTTTTTTCTATTTCCAGGTAAGTGCTCGTCCTACTAATATTAACATTTACTAGATTAAGTATTTGATTTTCTTATGCCCTGGAAAATCAAATTCTTAATCTTTTTTAGCCTTTTATCCATTTTCCCGTAAATTCCTTACTCTTTCCATCTCGAAGTGAATCGCGAGTATATTTTTTATTGTGCGCGAGTGTCAGAGTGTTCCTGTGGGGTCAGCATCGCAGGTCTGAAACACGAGACGTTGGCTGTTAAGGTACTATATCTATTTAATAGTCTATAATATTACTTTAAATTCACTAAATTATTTTACTAATAATTTCTTTTTTCTATTTCCAGGTAAGTGCTCGTCCTACTAACATTAACATTTACTAGATTAAGTATTTGATTTTCTTATTTTCTGGAAAATCAAATCCTTAATCTTTTTAGCCTTTTATCCATTTTCCCGTAAATTCCTTACTCTTCCCATTTCGAAGTGAATCGCGAGTATATTTTTTATTGTGCGCGAGTGTTAGAGTGTTACTGTGGGATCAGCATCTCAGGTCGAATCACGAGACTTCTCGCTGTTAAGGTAATATATAACTATTTAATACTCTATATTACTTTAAATTCACTAAATTTTTTTACTAATAAATTTTTTTTCTATTTTCAGGTAGGTGCTCGTCCTACTAATACTAACATTTTTATTAAATTATTAAGTACAAAAAATAAATTAATTAAATTTCAAAATTATCTATATCCAATTTTGTAATCTTTTCTTTTTGTCTAAATTTTGTCCGAGCAATTTCTTCTTTATATTTTCAGTTTAATAAATTTATTTCACATGGATAGATAAATACAATTTCAATTTTGTTTAAAAAAATAACATTCAAGAATAAATAATAAATAATACACTTTTCAAAATTATCCCCTTCTTTTTAAATTTTCCCTCGATACTTCAATCTAATTATTTTATTTTTCTGATTTCATGCACAACTCAAAATCGAACTTTCTCTCATCATACTAGACTTTATAACTTTTTCTATATTTGTTTATTAACAATATTTGACAAAATGCATAAAATTTCCAATGTTTAAGACTTTGATACGAATCAAATTGCAGTATTGGAGACATTGTACTGGTATTTGATTCGTACAAGGTCTTTTAACAATTACTTATCTCCAAGTCTAGACGTATTCTGTTACAAATATAATGTCTCCTATTTGTTTCAAAATACGTGTCTAACCTTGAGATTTTAATTATTTTCGGCTTTCAAATTGTATTGGACATTTGAAAATAAAGAAAATATTTAAAATTTTAAAAATATCACTCTATGAGTATGATATTATATAATTTGCGATCAAAATTATATTCCTTTTATTATTATTTATTTATCTATCCATGTGGGGGGTGGTGACAGCTGCCTACTCGTGGTGCCCCCTGTTTCGCTAAACAGCTGTCTATGTCTCTGTGTATAAATTAACTATTGAGATATAATCATATATAATAATATTACATTTGCATGAATTATTACATATATAATACACATTAATGATCATTTTCAATTTCTAAAACTCAAAATATGATAAAAAAATATTACTTTTTTAAATTAATAAGTAAAATTCATTCAAAATTTATGCAAATAATATTATATTATATTATTATATATGAAATTTGAAATATTTATATTCGACTGAAAATACAAGGGAAACTTTTCTCTCTAAGTATTATTAGTATAATAATTTAATAAGTAAGTACCTGGAGGCCCCGAGCGATGCTCGGTAACTTCTTCCTTCAGTTAAAAGCTTGCAAATAAATTACACCTATTCTTTAAAAAATTCATATGACAATAACAACAAATATGGCGTGTACCTGAAAAAGAGAAAATTTTAATTCTGTTAATAAGTATAATAGGCAAGAGAACGAACTAATCATCTGGCCTTCCTCCGAGCAACATTTATAAAAGCTAACTGTTGAACAGCATTTGCTGAAGAAACATTTCAAAACAGTAACTACCGATGCATTGCATCCAGGGTGCGGCTAGAAGTAAACATATTTATTTTTATTATTTCAATGTTAAGGTAGTTGTTCCGCCAAATCCGTTTTCTTAGAATTTTTTGAAATTTATACAGATTATTATGTAAATACTTGTGCATCGATTAGTGGCGAATCGAAATTTATGAACAATACAGTTCCGGAGATATTATATTTCAAAAATCGAGTTTTTCAGGCCCTTTAACATTGCACTATACGGGATATCGGAAAATGTACATACATATTTAATTATAATTAAGAAACCCTTCTTATCATTTTTATAAAAAACCAAACCAACATTAAACAATAACCAATACATATTTTAAGACAATTTCGATTCATAGTCACAACACATTTTCTGAGATAATAGCGAATAAATAGCGAAAATGTATAAAAAAATTAGACTAAAAACAATTTGGCAACAGCGCATTTATTTAACCATCGAAAGATACATGAGCCTGATTTTTTTCAAAAATTATAATTTTCGCAAGGTGTAATCGTAGGCGTTGATTACATTTGTTAAAAAACAACAAAACGATTTTTATAGAAATTTAAAATGTATTTTATCTGACATTTTAATATAAAAATATTCAATCTCTTACAAATGGTGCCAAAATTTGTCAAAACGAGCTCGGAATCGGCTAGAATTGGTACATAAACAGCAAAAAGTTTTTTTGGGCTTATGAACTATGAATCCTTACTGTCTGTTCTATATGCTCTAGCATTATCTTTTGCTAGTATTGTCGCGAAAAAACTACCTTAAGGAGTTTCTTTCGCAACAATCCACACAAAAAGATTTAGCATCGTAACCACTCTGTAAATTAATAAAGTAAAGGGTGTGTAGTTTCACAGTGAATACTCTATAAATATAAACGGTGTTAAAATTTTAGTTTATTTTTTTTTAACGTGATTGTACTTGTTTACGCTACTATATTCTATTTATGAATGGATCGTTTCCAAGCCATTGATATTTTATCCCCTCCACTAAAAATAATCGCCCTAATATGTATTTTTTATTTTTTATTAATACTACGTGGTAAATATTTTCAATTTTTTTTTTAATTTACTTGATATATATAAGGTTGACAAACTAAGTAATTGCGGATTTCACTTCATAGATGGTTTCAGTTGAATTTTTAGGTTTGCTGGCGTAGTCCAAATGTAAAACACATTTTGTTATTTGATAGTTGGCAATTCAGCTGTCAATCAGTAAAAAAGTTTTTTGATCGGTTGCGTAGTTTTCGTTTGATGTTCGTTGAAAAATGGAAAATCAAAAGGAACATTTTCGTCATATTTTGCTTTTTTATTTCCGCAAAGGGAAAAACGCATCGCAAGCTTCACAAAAAGTTATGTGCTGTTTATGGCGACGAAGCCTTTAAAGAACGGCAGTGTCAAAATTGGTTTGCCAAATTTCCTTCTGGTTTTTTTCACTCAAAGATGAAAAACGCTCTGGTCGTCCAGTTGAAGTTGATGACGACTCCAATCAAAGCAATAATCGATTCGGATCGTCACAGTAGCAACACGTGAGATTGCAGAGAAGCTTCACGTATCACATACACGCAGTTGAAAATCACTTAAAACAACTTGGCGATGTTCAAAAAACTCGATACATGGGTTCCTCACGAACTGAAAGAAAACGCATTTAACGCAACGCATTAACATCTGCGATTTGCTAAAGAAACGTAATGAAAATGATCCATTTTTAAAACGACTGATAACTGGCGATGAAAAATGGGTTGTTTACAACAATATCAAGCGGAAAAGATCGTGGAGCAGGCCAGGTGAACCAGCTCAAACAACATCAAAAGCTGGTATTCATCAAAAGAAGGTTTTGTTATCAGTTTGGTGGGATTACAAAGGAATTGTCTACTTTGAACTTTACCAACCCAACCGAACGATCAATTCTGTTGTCTACATTGAACAACTAACGAAACTAAACAATGCAGTTGAAGAAAAAGCGGGCCGAATTGACAAATCGAAAAGGTGTTGAATTCCATCATGACAATGCAAGGCCACACACATCTTTGGTCACTCGGAAAAATTATTGGAGCTTGGTTGGGATTTTTTGCCACATCCACCATATAGTCCTGACCTTTGCACCATCTGATTACTTTTATTTCGATCTTTACAAAACTCCTTGAATGGTAAAAATTTCAACAATGATGATGATGTCAAATCGTACCTGATTCAGTTTTTTGCTAATAAAAACCAGAAGTTTTATGAACGTGGGATTATGATGCTGCCTGAAAGATGGCAAAAGGTCATTGATCAAAATGGGCAATACATTACAGAATAAAGTTATTTGGTTCCATGAAAAAAATTGTCTTTGATTTTCTAAAAAAAAAAAAAAAAGTTGCCAATCCAAATAATATTATTCCAACAAATATTAAGTTTCCATCAAGATGGTGAAAGTCCTTTAATGAAAAAATAAAATAAATAATGATCATTTTCCACCCTTTGCTATGCTATCCATATGTAAAAATTTCATTTTTAATTGCAATTATTTCATGTTTGGTGTGGTAAATGGTCTTCAAATTTTAACAGTGTGTTTATAATGCTATTAATGGCTTATATTCCAAGTTTTGAGGAAGTCGATTCTGTATCGTATCGTCACGGGAGATGAAAAGTGGATCTATTTCGACAATCCCAAGCGCAAAAAGTCATGGCTTTCACCTGGAGAAGCGGCACCATCGACCCCACGGAAGAATCGGTTCGGAAAAGAAAACAATGCTGTGCATCTGGTGGGACCAAAAAGGTTTGCTGTATTATGAGCTGCTAAAACCGGGCGAAACTGTTGATGCGGGCCGCTACAACAACAATTGATCAATTTGAATCATGCATTGATCGAAAAACGGCCGCAATGGGCTCGAAGACATGGACGTGTCATTTTGCTCCACGACAACGCTTCGTCGCACACCGCCAAACCGACGAAAAAACCATCAAAGCGCTCGAATGGGAGGCCCCTACCCCACCCGCCCTACTCTCCAGACACTCGCTCCATCGGATTACCACCTCTTTAGAGTCAATGGCACACGGATTGGCTGACCAGCACTTCGATAATCGCGTTAAGAAGTGGCAAAATGGCTGGAATCTTGCCTCGCCTCGAAGGGAAGAATTCTACTGGGAGGGATACTGGCATTTGCCGGATCGTTGGTCAAAATGTGTAGAATCCGATGGTGCATACTTTGAATAAACCACTTTTGCCAGTGCTGAAAAAATTTGTATTTTCCTCATGCCGAAAAAAGGACGTTATTAACGGCCACACCTATGTAATAGCTTCTGTACGCATGAGCAGTGAGCACGCAAACAGGCAGCCAAAGAAATTCAAAAATAACATTGTCAAATAACACAGTTAAGAGACGAACAAAGATTTAAAAAACTTATCTATTTTTCAAAGTACATTTAAAACCAAACATTAAAAAAAATCGTCATGATAACTAAAATTTTTGAAAAAGTTTGGTTATTTAAAAAAAGCTATTTTTTCAAGAAAATTCCCTAATTTCTTTTGGGTTGGGTGAAAAAATTTGAAAGAAATTCTGAAAACCGTCTTTAGTAGGGTAGAAAAAAAAATAAAGTTTCGGCCAAGCTTTTGATTATATATATATAGATGAAAAATATTTAATTTAAAATAAAATATGTTATTTAAAATCATTTTTCTTAAAAATACCCTTGGGAATCACCCCTCATCTTTTTCTATTGTATTTAAGACCCTCAGCCATTTCAAAAGAACTAAGTCTTTTGGCTTTTGTATTCGAGCTCATTCATTCATTTCAATATCATTTATTTATTTCAAAGTTAGTTATAAAGTTAGTTGAAAGTTAATTGAAACTATACTAGCTAAAACTTAACTGCAGAAGGAATTAATTGGCTGATAAATTTACAACTATTTGCCAATATTTTATTAGTTTCTTTTTTTGTCTCTTTTGGACAGAGGAGTTTTGTAACTCGTCCTTTCATTTAGAGATAAGAAAAACAAGGGTTGGATTTGAAATTAGGCAGAAATAAGGATATCTCTGCGTTGCTAAGGTAAACATTTTGTTTATTTTCAAAAAAGAAAAATTTTAATTTTTTTTTAGATATGGTTGAAATATATAGTGATTCAAGAATTGAGACTAGGAGTATAGGTGTTGGAACCAGTGATAGATTTCTTTCCGAAGATGATAGTTTAGAAAGGATGAAAGAGAAAATTGATATTTTGGAGAAGGAATTGGTTCAGGTTCGAGAAGAGTTAGATACTATTAGAAATGTTATTGGCCAAGGCCAGATTAATTGGGCGGTCTGTCAAGAGAGAGAGATATTTTACTAGATAATTCAGGGGGTTAGAGAAACTGATAGCAGAGTTTTAATTTTAGGGGATGGTTTATTTAAATATTCGGCATCTTATACTGCATCGCCCTGGTTTGAACGATATCACCTGTTCAGAAAAATGTCTGTACATATTAATAGGCTGAGACTTGGGCAGCTTGCGACTACTCCCGAGTACATGCATAGGGTTGGTCTCAGAGACCACCCTTTCTGTAGATGTGATTCGAGCTCCCGGGGGGACATTAACCATGCCCTTCTTAAGTGTGTGGTTGTCTCGACGAAAAATAGAACGATTTTGGCGACGGGGTTCGGGGAAAGATCCCAGTTCCCTACAAATGCGCAGATATTACTTGCCTGCATATCCGAAGGGTGGAAAGAACTAGGGAAGATGGTTCTTGCAATTCCTTATATCACTCAGGACTGTGATATTTTTTGATGAGTTTTTAGGTTGCTATTTATTTTTTTATTTTTTATTTTATTCATTTTTATTTTTTTATTTTTTTTTTTTTAAATTTGTTGTTTTGTTTTTTGTAGAGTTAATGAGAATATAGTGGCTGGCAAAATGGGTTTGTGCCCGATGCCAATAAATAATATAAAACAAGAAAGAGAAAGATGTCCTAGAGTTGTGCAAAATTTTATTTAGTTCTCACAAGCAGAGATTAGCTGAGGTAGAGAGAGGTCATACCATCCACTGTTTGAGGTTTTGACCAGGTTTCCTTAACAACTTATGGCAAATGCCGGGATGGCTAATGCGTCGCTTGCTCCTGGTATCGGGTTTTCGCGCGGAATTTTTGAATTACTTTTGTCTTTTGATGGAAATCTACCTGGTCATGTTATTTGTTAATGAGCTACACATTTCTATTTTTTTCTTTTTTCTACTTGTTTATTATTTGTTAAATTGTTGTAATTAATTTGTATTGATGTTTGTTAATGTATTGTATTGATATTTGGAGGACACTGAGCACCTGAGGATTTGTGCCTCTAAGCAGGTCGAGGAATAAAGATTTATTCCTTTATTTATTTATTAATTAGCTTTAGGAATTTCTTTAAAAATATATTTTAAAGATTAAAACCAAAATTCAATTAGCCCGTAGAATTCTTTAAAGAAAACAAAATCATTTGAAAACCCATTGTTATATTGTTTTGAAATCTAGGAAATTTCAGCCTAATGAAATTATTAAAAACCTATTTTGAGCCTAATTAAACCTAAATTTTCTATAATCTAATAATAAACTTTAAAAGTTTATTATTTTTAATTGGATAATTCTCCTCAAATGAAGATTTTACCTTATTTATTGAATTTTTACAAGACAAAAACTTTATTTTAATTCAAGTTGAAAGGTTCTTTTTGCCGAATAATCGAGTAGCAGAAGGGGACAATAAAATATTGTCTTCTGCTGGAAAAATACATTTTTAAATTCATTCATAAAGAGATATACTTTGTCCTCTTCATCAATCTATTACAATTAATTCACAAGAGTTGATATATAGAGAGTGCTCTTTACACGTGTATAAAACATCAATAAAACAGCCACGTGGCCCGAAGGCGGGCCTTGAAGCTATGTGTCAAATAAAAGTTACTTTATCTTAGGAATATGCAAAACTAATTTTTTTTTAAGGTAGTTGTTTCGCGACAATACCAGCCAAAAGTTTCTATACATTGAAGTTCAAGAAAAACTAACTGTTGGCTCATATCACACAGGATAGATGTATAAATATTGGAAAGAAACTATACAATCTCTTTTAAAATTGATGTATAGCCTTATCACCTGCTATTTTTATACTCCTAGCATGTTCGGCTATGGATCTACATATAGAAGTTGTCAATCTTGACCAATATTTTCGCATTATCGTAATCAAAAGAATGACTATGTTCGGCTGCGTGGGTGGAGATTGTGCATGTGTTGGTCTTTTTATTTCGAACGCTTAATTTATGCTCATATACCCTAATATCCGAAAAAAATAAGAAAAACTTTTTGAAGTTTACAACGTGAACATGCCCACAAAAAAAAAAAAAAATATAGACAATATTCAATTTTTATTTAATAATAAAGATCCAACCCCTAGAGAATTATGTAATAATATTGTCTATCAAATTAACTGTCTAGATTGTCCATCAAATTCTAGCACCTATATAGGGCAAAGTTCACGTTCCACTAAAAATTAGGGTATATGAGCATAAATTAAGTGTTCGAAATAAAAGACCAACACTGCACTCTCCACCCACGCAGCCGAACATAGTCATTCTTTTGATTACGATAATGCGAAAATATTGGTCAAGATTGATAACTTCTATAAAAGATCCATAGCCGAAATGCTATATATAAAAATAGCAGGTGATAAGGCTATCAATTTTAAAAGAGATTGTATGTTTCTTTCCAATATTTATACATCTATCCTGTGTGATATGAGCCAACAGTTGTTTTCTTGAACTTAATGTATAGAAACTTTTTGAAAATTTTTTTAATAAGAATTTGTATAATTTGATTGAATGAAAAAATGCATGTGATTTAAAAGTAATTAGATTCTAATTTGGATTTTCTGTTTGTAAATAAATAATGATGGGATATATGATGACCTCACATAAGGGTCAAATATCTAATTATAATGTAATATATAGAAAAGATTTATATAAACTCATTACTTTCATTCTGAAACTTTTGGGTCCAGGCACGTTAAAAATTCGCATGAAGCTAAAAGAAATTTTTATTTTTGACAAGGCTTGGTTCGATCACATATGTGTACCGCATTTTGTGTATAACTGTAAGTCTAAATAACCAACTTGGTCAACTTATAATTTTTTATAAAAAAATATATCAATTAACATCCATTTGTAAAAAATTTTTTTAGCCTAATTGACTGAAGATGGCCAAATAAAATTTAGGCCGAAACGTCTCATTAAAGGTGTTTTATTGAACCCAGTGATTCCATCTTTGGCTGATACCTCCTCCTTCATCTAGTATAGTTTCATCACAGCCACGAACTCTTACAATATTCATACAACTGAGATCAACAGACATGCTTCAACAACTGCTGCAAAAGTATGGTGCCTGCCTCAAGAGAAAAATCAGGGAAGTAACAAGATTAATAACTAAGAAACAGAAGTTCAAAAATAGACTATATTTCTTGAATAAGTGCAAAGATCATAGTGTTAATCCTAATTTCATTAATTTTAGTGTAAAGAATGTATTTAATCTTACACTGAAAACTAACTCTAACAAGGCATATAATTGTCTGAACCGGTTCAAGTCGGCATTGCTTAATTTAGAAATTGAGCATACATATTCACACTTACATCACTTAGAATCTAATATAGCAAGAATATCACACACGATAGAAACCATAATTGATTCAAATGAATTTTCATTATACAAAAATTGGATAAATAGAAAAAACAATAACCTATATATAAAATTTCATTCTAATATTACAAAAAAAACTTGATAAACTTATTAATAATAGTCAACCGGTTACAAATAGAGTTGTCAATCTGACTAATGAAAATATACCAGACTATGTGTTGAATACTTTGAATTTTGAACCCAAATTCTCACCAGGACCTATCAATATAAGTAAACTGAATGGTAATATTATAAAAAGCCTAACAGATTGCGAGTATGTAGTCCGATTTGGAGAATTCGATGATTGTCAGAAAACCCTACTAAGATCTAAGGTAGCGAACATTTTCACCAACTTTAGAAATAAAAATAATAATAATATAAATGATGCATGTAAAAATGGTAACAGGTCTATACTTTCAGATATAGCTAAGACTATCAGATATAAAAAATCCAACCCTCAAATAACGTTTACCCAATCGGATAAATCAAAAGTCTCGGTTATTACTACAACTGAGTCATATAATCACAATATGATATCTCTCTTATCGGATAAAGATACATATGAGGAAATTAAACATATACCAATTAGCAGATTAGAAGGTGAAATTAAAGAATTTTTGACAGGTTGCCTAAATGATGATTTAATTGATAGAAAGACCTACAATAAATTGAATCCAAAAAACACCACCTTAGCTAAAATATACTCTGTCATCAAGATACATAAGGGCGCCTACCCTGACCATCCATATAGACCGATAGTCTCCACGGTAAATTATGCTAATTCTGAGTTATCAAAGTATATAGCCAGTATTTTACAATGCCTCACGGCAAACGATAATTATAAAGTGTTAAATTCCATTACAACTAAAAATAGACTAAAAGATATTATCATACCCCGGGGACAAGTCCTGATTTCTTTTGATGTTGAGAGTTTGTTTACATCCATCCCTTTAGACTTTTTTATGCTCTGTGTTGAGGAGTATTGGGGTGAAATTTGTGAATTTACGTTGATGCCTTTGGCTAAATTCAAAGAAGCTTTGAATATTTGCCTATTTAGGAACTATTTCAGTTTCCGTGGCAAAATTTATTTACAGTTAAGAGGACTCCCTATGGGAGGTTCCTTAAGTCCAATTGCTGCAGAAATTGTGATAAGAAAGTTTTACCATCAATGCGTTGAACCTCTGGGTTTGGTGTTTTATTTGCAATATGTCGATGATTCTGTCTCTTGTGTGCCTGAATGCTCTATTTCAACAATCCTTAAAGGTTTTAATGAATTCCATCCAGATATCAAATTTACTTTTGAGGTAGAGAGGGATGATAGGATTTCGTTTTTGGATTTGGAAATAATAAAGAAAAGCGATGGCTCACTATCATTTGATATATATAAAAAGGCTTCAAATAGTGGAAGGATATCCAACTACCTCTCCAACATACCTTTCCTATATAAGATCAATAGTCTGAACTATTTTTTGAGGAGAATTTTTGTTTTGTGTGATGATGAGTTTAGGCAAAAAAATATTGAGAACTACATAGACATGGCTGTATCGAATAATTACCCTATGCACATTATTAATAGGACAATCAGAGAATTCTCAAATAAACAAAATAATTTAAATGACAATGTTAACATTTTAACAAATAATAATAATTCAAATAACCAGGTCGGACCATACTATTCTGTTGCTTATATTCACGGCATATCCGAAAAAATAAGAAAACTTTTTAAAGTTTACAACGTGAACATTGCCCACAAAAATATAGACAATATTCAATTTTTATTTAATAATAAAGATCCAACCCCTAGAGAATTATGTAATAATATTGTCTATCAAATTAACTGTCTAGATTGTCCATCAAATTCTAGCACCTATATAGGGCAAAGTTCACGTTCACTAAAAATTAGGGTATATGAGCATAAATTAAGTGTTCGAAATAAAAAGACCAACACTGCACTCTCCACCCACGCAGCCGAACATAGTCATTCTTTTGATTACGATAATGCGAAAATATTGGTCAAGATTGATAACTTCTATAAAAGATCCATAGCCGAAATGCTATATATAAAAATAGCAGGTGATAAGGCTATCAATTTTAAAAGAGATTGTATGTTTCTTTCCAATATTTATACATCTATCCTGTGTGATATGAGCCAACAGTTGTTTTCTTGAACTTAATGTATAGAAACTTTTTGAAAATTTTTTTAATAAGAATTTGTATAATTTGATTGAATGAAAAAATGCATGTGATTTAAAAGTAATTAGATTCTAATTTGGATTTTCTGTTTGTAAATAAATAATGATGGGATATATGATGACCTCACATAAGGGTCAAATATCTAATTATAATGTAATATATAGAAAAGATTTATATAAACTCATTACTTTCATTCTGAAACTTTTGGGTCCAGGCACGTTAAAAATTCGCATGAAGCTAAAAGAAATTTTTATTTTTGACAAGGCTTGGTTCGATCACATATGTGTACCGCATTTTGTGTATAACTGTAAGTCTAAATAACCAACTTGGTCAACTTATAATTTTTTATAAAAAAATATATCAATTAACATCCATTTGTAAAAAAATTTTTAGCCTAATTGACTGAAGATGGCCAAATAAAATTTAGGCCGAAACGTCTCATTAAAGGTGTTTTATTGAACCCAGTGATTCCATCTTTGGCTGATACCTCCTCCTTCATCTAGTATATGTAAACTAATAAAAATAAAAATAATAATGTTTTCAAAAATTTCTATAAAAATCGTTTTGTTATTTTTTAACAAATGTAATCAACGCCTACGTTACATCTTATGAAAATTATAATTTTGAAAAAATCTAGCGCACGCGCGCTTTCCACATACTACTCTCTCTTTCGCTGGTTAAATAAATGCGCTGTTGCCAAAATGTTTTTAGTAAGAATTTTTTTTAATACATTTTTCATTATTTATTCCTTATTATCTCAGAAACTGTGTTGTAACTATGAATCGAAATTGTCTTAAAATATGTATTGGTTATTGTTTAATGTTGGTTTAGTTTTTTATAAAAATGGTAAGTACGGTTTCTTAATTATAATTAAATTTGTATGTAAATTTTCCGATATCATATATAGTGCAATGCTAAAGAGCCCAAAAAACTCGATTTTTGAAATTAAATATCTCCGGAACTGTATTGTTCATAAATTTCGTTTTGCCACCAATAGATGCAGAAGTATTTAAATAATAACCTGTCTAAATTTCAGAAAAATCCTAAGAAAACGCATTTGGCGGAACAACTACCTTAAATCAAATTAAATTCCATTGACAAAAAAAGGAATTCCCTCGATATTATTCAAGAAAACAAATTACTACAATATCTAGACTAAGGACTAACCACAACCTGTTACCAATCAATATGATACGCATGAATTAGGACCCCCTTAAACCTTGTGATTGTGAGGTAAGGATTGTAGATATGGACCATTTAAATTCACGATTGCCCAAAATATAAGGATTCCCAACAAAAGATAAAGGATATTTTTAAACAAGAGGAGATAAATATTAATGAAAATTTAATTGAGATACTAAAAAAGAATAAAATTCAATTGAATTACGCGCTATTTATCTTTGCGGAAGAAAATAATATAAAAATCTAGGTTGGCTGCATTGTAGATAAATAAATAGCAAAACTCGTGGCTAAATTCACGAAAGGGTGGAGGCCAATCAAAACCTACTACTACTACTACTACTACTACTTGTATTTTTATAAACTTGAGAACTGTTTTATTTTCTCAATTTCGGTGCAAATTTGTGGTCAATCGTTTATCTAGCAGCTTCTATCGTTCTATCCCATTTGGTAAGTATTTTATGAGTATATTTATTTATTTAAATAGATTAGAATTTTTAGTCGAGCATGAATTTATTTGTTCAGTGTATATGCGTAGATATTCCTAATATGAATTGCACAGGCAATGTAAGGTGCAGAATTCTGTGTCTGTTTTCAGATTTTCTATAACTATTTAATTGATTAACAAGCATTCTATATATATATATTTTTTTCTACTATATTAGAATTAAGGAGGTTCTTTCGCGACAATCCACACGAACAGTTTTTGCCTCGTAACCACTCTATAAATATAAACGGAAGTAAAATTTTAGGTTATGTTTTTTTAACGTGACTGTACCACTCACGCTAAGAAATCTCTATATAGATACACACATACTAACCGGATCGTTTCCAAGCCATTGTTTTAACAGTATGTGTATTATGCTTTTAATGGCTTATATTCCAAGTTTCAAAAACTTCTTGAATTTTTGTATTTGTGAAAGAACTACCTTAAAATAAGTCATTTTTTTATTACTTACTCAAATATTAAAAATTTTAAAAAGAATAGAGAAATAACGTAAATTGGAGTTTGCATATAATACATTTTATATATAATAAGATAGGATTCAAATGTAGCCGTATATGTTAGGTTTAGTTTATCTAAAATTAAAAAAAAAAAATTCTTAATTATAATTAAAATTTTTACTATAAAAACGTGGGTTTTCTGCAATTGAATTATCCATGATAAAAAGTTTAATTTATTTGTTAGGAATTGTTCAAGTATGTTTTCTGCGCTTGAAATGGTTGTTATATTTTCGCTTTTGTTGAATAGAACACGAGCTACTAATTCTTAAATTGTTTATCGTCATCTAGGAACGTTTTCTTCCCTTACATTTGTCTTATCATGAGGTTAATTTAAAAAAATACATTCTGTGTTGTTATGTTCAACAAAAAAACAAAATATGAACCATTTCAATGGCAGGAAATGTACACTCTAAACAATTTTGAAATCCAATCTTATAAATATAATATTAAAAAAAAAAATTAAATTAAAAATAACAAGCTACCAATTCACCCATTGTGTAATATAATTCTAAAAAAGTTTCTCCAACTCCATAAATTCATTCATTAAATAAATATTTTATGAGGAGAATTTTCTAGGTTAAGTTTCAGAAAAAAGTGGGTCTTTTTGTGAAACTTAACCTAGAAAATTCTCCTCATAAGTTATTTATAATGTTTCACCTAGAATCGACACCTAAATCCTTAAAAATTATAAATAAATATTTAACATTATATCAATAGAATTGCATATATATTTTCATTTTATTGAAAATTTATTTGGCTTCTTAAATATCAGTGAAAGCACGTGGTCTAAAAATATAGTGACGCATAAAAAAATTAAAATATTAAACTTTTAAAATAATAATTTAAAAAGATATCCTATAATTTAATTAAAGTAATCTATTTTACAATATAATATTTGGTTAAAATGTAACTATTAATATAATATTAAAACTTTACGGTTGGAATTACCACGCGGTTTATTAGATTTTTATTTATTTTTTAAACTTCCCTCCAAATGGGATATTTTTAATTTGAAAACTACCCACCCTGGCGGCGAAACTTCTTCATTGGTAAATTTTTTTGATCTCTCATTTTAAATTTTCTAGTTGACCAGAGTGCTTCGAATATTTTATTTGTAAATTCAAACTTGTTTTTATTTTCTCATTTTTCTTGCTATTTTGTGGTCTATTTACAAGTTTAGTTTCCCATTAGGTAATCCTTTTATGAATATTTTTATTTATTTTTTCCGATAGATAGATTTTTTCCTTCAAACATGTATTTATTTCCTCTGGATATGCGGGGGCGGTTAAAATATTTCCGGTTTTAAATTATGTGATTTCAACAAATCATTTTAAGGAAGGGAATTAATTCTTTGTCTATTATTAAATTCTGTTAGAATATGTGATCAATTATCAGCCATTGCATATTTCGATTTATTTTTATTATTTTTCTGTTCTGTTAGAAAAAAATAACACATAATTTTTCTTTTATTTACGCAAATATTCTGTAACTTTTTTCTTCAGTTTGTTTTAATTTTGGTGGATCACGGGCACCCCTCATCAGACAAGCCCTGGCATACTATTATTATTATTTTATATTTGATTGCTAATATATATATATTTTTTTTCAGGAATATATATTTATTCAAAATGTCGTGTAATGAATTCTACCAAAACATGCATCTGGATTTAAAGCATTATAATGAAGTTAATTTTGATGAGTACTGGGGTCGTATACAAATAACAGTTCAAGATTATATTGATTCGGTAAATGTACCAGAATCGACACTCAATGAAAGAAAAGAGTAAGTAATCCAAATAATAATATATGATTGTAATAACGCTGTATCTATTTGGGTAGAATTTCGTAATTGAATAATATTTGTCTACATTTAATATCTGTGGTTGCCACTTCTTCTTGTTCTATATTCGAATCAAAAGGCTTAGAATTAAACAATAAAACAAGTTTTAAAGCAATTTGAGCCGCGAAAGTTAAATAATGTAATCAATAATTTCGTATGTTAATTCTACTTATTTCAAAAAATAATATTTCATTATTGTCCAACTCCCTACGATTCCTTTAATCAAAAAATAATTTTCTAAATATGTAGAATTAACACAAGAAATTATTGATTACATTATTTAACTTTAACGACTCAAATTGATTTAAGGAAAAAATTAAAACTAACGTTCAAAAGGTAATTTTTGCCTACAACAAGTTTTAATTTCATTTTTACTTATTTTACACTTTTTCACCAAATTTTAGTAATTTTTCTCGATTATGTAGGTATATTTAAAGTAAAGAAAATTTATAAAGTTTCTTAAATTTTTCAAAATTTTCTTTACTTTATTAAAAATTAAAATAATTAACCCGAAGGTTTTTTCAAAAATACAACTCACAATATAAACCAAATATATCAAGATACGAATTTATATTTAATGTTTCTAATCTAAGATTTTAATAGAATAATTTTATATTGACTGTCAGAATGTGTTTTTGTCTTGAGGGCCGAGCTAACGTGCCCGGCGGTGTTAGTACTCGGGTTCAACTCCTGGGGGAGGGTGGGGGGGGGGCGAGGCCCGCTGATATAGAATAGAAAATTATTCTATTAAAATCCTAGTTTAGAGACCCTAAATATAAATTCTTATTTTAATATATTTAGTTTATAATGTGAGTTGTATTTTTGAAAAAATTATTTTCTAAAAAAGATACTCAAACCTTCGGGTTAATTATTTAAAATGTTTTTCACCAAGAACCCACACCATTCTCCCTTAACAAAATTATGTATACCGGGTGAGTTTTTATATCTTGAGACAGTCTTATAACTCAAAAACAATGCATTATATGAAAACAAGTTTCAAATAAAAGTTTATTTATATGGAGGGGAAACTAAATTACGCTTTTGTTTGTTTACCTAGAACAAGCTTTCAAGGATATTTCAAGGTCAACTTCTGTTTTTTAAATGGAAACCTAAATATTTGTTTACATATTATGAATCTACCAAAAAAAAAACTGAGCAAATTTCATTAGAACTATTTTTTTATTCAATATCAAATAAACAAAATATTAAATCAATTAGATCTCAGAAAAAACCCTAATAATTATTTTAACAATTATTAAACTTAATTATCAAATATTTAATTATTAAATAAATAATTTAATAATAATCAATAATTTTCCGACACTGTTCTGTGATATTCCAGAGTGTTATCGCAAGTTTTCTGGATCAATTCCAGTTCCAATTTCGTTATTTTGTCCTTTTAAATTTCTTCGTAGCCTTTACATTTCCTGATTTTTTTAAATAGATTTACAACACAATAAAATGAAGCTCTTGAGGGAGTATCCCTGTAAGCAAAATGCTTAATTCTGCCTTCAACAAAAAATGATCCATTTTTATTATGATAATACATTATAACTATCTACTGGATTGATACGAGAAATAAACTTTTTTTAACTTAAGAATTTTAACTAGTTCAAACAAGTAGAAACTAACCTCTTCAACCTGTGTATAATGAAGTTTTAAGATCATTATAAACACGTATTTTCATTGTTTTGACTTTTCGATTTAATAATTATTTATTTACTAATTAATTATTTAATCATTATTATTTAAAAACTAAGTTGAATAATTGTTAAAAATAATTATTAGGGTTTTTATCTGAGATCTAATTGATTTAATATTTTGTTTATTTGATATCGAATAAAAAAATAGTTCTAATAAAAGTTTTTCATTTTTGTTTGTAAATTCAGAATATGTACAGAAACATATAGGTTTCTATTTAAAAACAGAACTTGACCTTGAAATACCCTTGAAAGCTTGTTCTTGGTAAACAAACAATAACGTAGTTCAGTTTCCCCCTCTATATAAATAAACTTTTATTTGAAACATTTTATCATATAATGCACTGTTTTTGAGTTATAAGACTGCCTCAAGATAAAAAAACTCACCCGGTACAACTCAAGCCCCTGTGCACGTGTCTCTGCTTTTAGCAAAAATTTTCTTAACGAAATGTACCAACTTATGTTTTATAAATAAAAATATATATAAATTTTTTAATTTTAGTGATATAGAAATGCTTTGCTCGACACTTCCCCTTCAATATGATGAAGAATTGTGGGTCGCAACAAAATCAATTATAACAAATCATGTGGAACAAATTGTAGAAAAGTTTCAACAAGATGGTGGAAAATTCCAACTCAGATTATATCATGAAATTTGGATCCAATTTAAGCAAGTCATGAGGGACTTAGATGAGCTGTATGAGTAAGTATTTTTGTTTTTTTATATATATATCTATATATTTAAAATTAAGGTTTTGTCTGTACATTGCTCCAAATCATGCCTAAATTTGGTTGCACACGTTTCAAGCAAAGTTATGAACGAAAACACCCTAAACAAAATTCCTGTCTGTCTGTATGTATGTCTGTTTCAGTGGTTTCCGCGAAAAGTTGCTCACGATTCACGTAAAAACGGCTTAAGGGATTATTATGAAATTTAATATTTCTATCAAATGTCTTCTAACTTACGTTTTTAGCTATATAACGTTTTGATATTTTGACCACAAAAGGGGGTTTGGGGGAGGGGGGGCGCACGTATGAAAATTATCAAATAACTCCTAAACTATTAACCCTACGGCAAACTTTATGATAAACAAAGTTGTAGGGGATGTGATTTCTGACAACTTTTGTTAAAAAATCCCCTTGCAGCTAGTTAAATAAACTGCAACGGATCGTTGCTAAACTTTATCCAAATTCATTTGAAATATTAATATGTTTATTCCTTTATATAAATCAGATATCACTTGCAATTTGCAGTTCATGTTGACTTTAATTCAAAAATAATGATCGATTCTCATTTAACAGTCGAGGAATAACAATTCTACATTGGATTTTTGACATTTATTGGTAATCATTGCTTAAGACATGGAGGAATCGACTTAAAATCAAAAATAGCGATTGATTCTCATCTAATACTTGAGGAATAATAATTCTACCTTAGATTTTTGACCCTTCGATTATTATTGGTAACCATTGCTGAAGACATGGAGGAATCGACTTAAAATCAAAAATAACGATCGTTTCTTATATCTAATACTAGAGGAATAACCTTATTGCATTCCATTTTTGATGTTTTGAATATTAATGGCAACCTCTACTGAAAATGTGGAAGAATCGACTTAAAATCAAAAAGACTAAATTCTTTTTTGGCAAACAACTCAAGCTTGAGTAAATCGAAATTTTGAACACATGTTGAGCGCTCTTTAGTGGAGAGTAGGAATTAAAATTTTACAAAGGGGGCCTAACTAGATTTTTTTCAATAAATATATACATATATCGTAGTGATAACTTTCACGAACCAAAGTATTTTTTAGGAAGACAATTTCAAGGATAATTGCACGGAGAAAAGAGAATTGAATATTTAATTTTAATTAGAAGCGTGGGGGGGGGGGGGGGACAAAGGAATAATTATTAATATATTTAATGTTTCTGGATTTAAAATTAATTGTTTTCTTTCTTTCAGTTTAACTCAATTATACATATTTCAAATTTGCCGTGTGATACACACCACTATAATACTTTTAAAAACTCCTGTGAGTCTTTTTTAACCGACTTCAAAAAAGGAGGAGGTCTCTATTCGACTGAATTTTTTTTTTTTTTTTTGTGCCTATGTTACCTCATATCTCCGCCAATTGTCAACCGATTTTGAAAAATTTTTTTGCATTGGGTCCAGTCTAGCTTGCGATTGGTCCCATTTTTTTTCGTTTTTTTTTCATAGGTATTAGACCTTTTTTATTAGGTTTGTTTAGACCTAACCTCTTTGTTTATGAACCGATTTCGATGATTCTTTTTTTATCCGAAAGGGGTGTCTTAGGGATGGTGTCATATTAATTTGGTCAAGTTCTGATGATATGATCACTATTAATAACATCACTAAAAAAGAGAAAAATAAAAATAATTTTTAAGAAAAAAATAAAAACCGATTTCAAAAAATTAAATGCAGCAAATAAAATCCACTAAAAGGTATAAAATAATTATTATCTTATTTAGTTACAACTAAACGAAGAAATATTAACATGAAATTACTTTTTGAAGTTGGTGCCAAACATATACCTTTTATGAATCGCACTCGACGGATCTTACTTAGTACCCTTGGCGGGTACGCTCGCTTATAGGTATAGTTTGTTTGGTACCGACTTCAAAAAGTAATTTCATGTTAATATTTCGTATTTTAGTTGTAACTAAATAAGATAATAATTATTTTATACCTTTTAGTGTATTTCATTTTTTGAAGTCGGTTTTTATTTTTTTCTTAAAAATTATTTTTTTAATTTTAAATACTATTTTTCATGGGCTCTGTCTGTATCGCATTTATATTGAAAATTATTTGCTCTTACTCGCCGATAAGCCAGTCAGAATTCTGATAAAAAAATTTAAAAACTATAGTCTCAAACAAATAAAAATTATATATACGGCTACGCGATTTAGTCGCTAGTGAGAAAGCAGTCATATATACTTATACATCTTTATTTATTTAATTATTTTAATTTTTTGCATATACTTATAATATTAAACAATTTTAGTTGAATGGTAGTAGTATCTAGGTATATTTAAATTAATTACCGAATAAACCCGAGCTAGTTAGTCCCCCCCCCCCCCCCCCACACCCACACACCTAAATAGAAGTATTTTTATAAAATTATATTATTAATTAAGATTACTTTTTTAGGGTTTTTAATAACATATATAAATCAAGGAGTATAGAGATTATAGACGGTGTATCATGCAATACTTATATTGGAGCTGGAAACAGAAAATTCGTTGGAGAATTGGGTAAGATTTTTCAACCATATTATTATTTAAAATACATTTTTAAAAGGTTTGGAAGTATAATTTTTTTTTATTCTCAGGTCTACAATTATGGAAAGAGAATATTATCATATTGTTTCGTGAAAAAATATTAAATGAAATTTTTGAAGGTATCCACCAGGATAGAACCGGTGATTCTGGAGAAGATTATTCAACTATAATCGGAGGAGTCATCCAGTCATTTATTGATGTGGAAATTCATAAGAAATATTATAACAGGATGATCGTTAGTATAATTTCATTTACTTTCTTTTCATTAAAAAATATATTTTTTCATTTAACTAATAAAGTAAAGGGTGTATAGTTTCAGTTTTAACTTGTAAACTCCTGATGATGGACTAATAATCCGAAATATATTGAGTTTGTATAAACCTCTTTGAGTTTTATTTCATTCACTGTGAAACTACACACCCTTTACTTTATTAATTAATATCATGTTTCACCTAAAACCTACACCACTTTCCCTAAGTAAAATTTTCATTTAACGTTGAAAATAAAAATGTCTACACAGTGTAGATCAGGGCGCTCCAACCTGTGGGCCGTATGCGGCCCAGTACTGCACAGAATGCGGCACCACATATAATCATAAATTTCTTTAAAAGATTTAAGATTTTTATATATACCTACTTACTGGAAAACCTATTTCTGATACAATTTGACCTAATTTATTTTTGTTTGTTTTTAAATTAGAAAAAATTGCGACAATCTCCGCAAAATTTTTCGAAAAATAAAAGGGTAGTTTTAGTTTGTGAATGTGAAAAAATACACTGAGTTTTCCCTGCATTGAAAGTTAACTAGGTTTTGGGATCCCCAGTTTTTAAGTTTGCATAAGTCTAAATTAATTGGAGAGGCAATGTCTGCACGGTTTTTATGCGATCCAGGGGCGTTATGTAGGGTGCTGTAATCTGCGTAACAATGTACCGGATTGGAGGGCAAGTTTAGAAGGTCGTTGATATAGATAAGAAAAAGCGTAGGTGAGATAACCGATCCCTGATGAACTCCAGCGTTGGTGTGGAAGGGGGAAGATGATATTTCATCGATGACAACCTTAATACTACGGTCTGAAAGAAAACTTTCGAGCAACTTACAGAGTTTCGGTGCAAGGCCGACGGAGGTCAATTTGGCAAGAAGATTTTTGTGCCAGACCATATCGAAGGCTTTTGAAATGTCTAAAGCTACCGCGAGGGTCTCATTCCCGGCCTCCAGGGTTTTGTTCCAGATATGAGTTACATATGCTAGGATGTCACCAGTCGACCGGGATTGCCTGAAGCCGCATTGCCTATCGTCGATAAATTTATTTGACTCTAAGTGTCGTAGAACTTGCTCGTTGATGGCCTTTTCCATAATTTTGGATAAGACAGAAGTGATTGCTATGGATCGATAGTTTTTTATGTTGGAAGAATCGCCTTTTTTCTTAATTGGTTGGATTCTGGCTAGTTTCCAGGCCTCCGGAAATATTCCGGAGTTATAGGAGAGATTATATAATTATTAGTTATTCCTTATGAATGTAAAAATTGTAAAAGGTGGGCCAATTTTTTTGCTCCTAAGTGTATATATCAAGATTTCCAAAAAAAATAATCACAGTTTTGTCAAATTTTGACTCCGTTTTTTTATTAGATATAAATCTTTTTAAGATAATATTAAGATTGCTCGGACATTAAGGTAATGTTGGATTTAAAATCTAATCTTTTTGAAAAAGATCTGACCAAGGGTTTTCGTGTAATTATCCTATAAGCAGGTCGAGTAATAAAGATTTATTTATTTATTTGTTAAAAATCGGACTTTTAACATGTAGTGAATAGGAAATGTTGGCTGAAAGCATATATTTCGATTAATCTAGCCAAATCGTATGATGAGAGAAAAACAAAAAAACTTTTATTTATATAGATAAATCTCTGAAAACAAAAGTGATGATTTATAAAGCAATCCTTAAGCCTATTTGGTTGTATGGCTGTCAAATATGGGGAACAGCCAGTGAGTCCAACTTGAGCAAGATACAGAGAGTGCAATCAAAAATTCTCAGAGGCATTACTAATGCCCCCTGGTACATAACAAATGAAACTCTACATAAAGATCTAGATGTACCGTCAATCAGAGAAGTCATATACAACCAATTTGATAAACACCAAAGGAAACTAGAACATCATTCAAACACATCGGCCATTGTCCTATTGGACAATAGCCAGACTATCAGAAGAAGAAAGAAATACCACATACTTGATACAGAAGAAAGGATGTTGACCTTCAGCTGGAAAAACAAATTCAAATAGGATAGACATCAATGGATGACTATTCCTTCAAGATAATTAACTCTCATCAAATTTACTAAAAGTTGTAAATAAATAACTAATAAATTGAAATAAAAAAAAAAAAAAAAAAATATTGATAAAACATCGTAGGTAACGTAGAAAAAAAGAAAATTTGACCCAGGGTTTTGTAAATAGGCAAATCTAAATGATCGAAAATATCAGTCCACTTCACTTAAAAATAAATAAATCACGTGACTCGAGTCAAAAACCGTTTATTTATTATATTTAATAATTAAATTATTTCATATATCATATATCCGATTAAAAATTATGTTAGTTAACATCTAAATTAAAATAATTAATTTATGTGTTAAAATTTTTAATTTAAGTCGAAAAAAAATTTAGATTTTATTTTGACTTGCGGGATACTGTCCGAGCAACCGTGAATCATTCGTATCCATAGTAAATTAGTAAATTTATAACTGGAATAGTAGGGAATTGGATAAAATTAAAAATTAAATAAGCTGACGTGTTCTGATGTGGCCATTCACTTGACTTTACAATTCAACCTGGCCCCTCACTTATATTTAATATTTAATAAAATTATTTATAATCATGTAGGGGGGGGGGTTTGTTTTTACTTTTTAGACTTCTGGGATCCCACTGATTATGTATACAAAATTTGGTTGAGTTTGGTCAAATGGCCAAGATTTTAATTTTTTGACCATGCACCCCCCCCCCCATTTTAGACGGTTAGTTTTTGCATTTTTAGACTTCTGGGGGGTCCACTGATTATGTATACAAAATTTGGTTGAGTTTGCTCAAACGGCCTAGATTTTTTATTTTTACACCCCCCCCCCCCCATTTTGGGAGGTTAGTTTTTCCATTTTTAGTCTTCTGGGGTCCCAATGATTATGTATACAAAATTTGGTTGAGTTTGGTCAAATGGCCTAGATATTAATTTTTTGGCCCAGCAGCCCCCCCCCAATTTTGGGGTGTTTGTTTTTGCATTTTTAGACTTCTGGAGTCCTACTGATTATGTATACAGAATTTGGTTTAGTTTGGTCAAATTCCCTAGATTTTTAATTTTAAACACTCCTCCACCCCCCTTAATTTTGCGTCGATATCCACCAAAATATAATCAGCTCTTAATCTCAATGGACCAAAACTACGTGTGAAATTTGGTTTCGATATTCCTTCTAGTTTTTGAGCTAGCTCGTCCACAAAATTTGGTAACACACAGACTAACAGACATTTTGACAAAAAAAACATTATCTCGAAAAATATAATGTTTTCGATGTTTACTTATTAGGGCTTTTTTGTAGAGCGAAATGCCATGGTTTCGGTCAATTTTTTTAATCGAAATAGTTTCAGCTGTTTTTGAGATATTTCGAAAAAAATAAGTAAAAAAACCACTTTTTTCATGCACGATTACAATACTTGACCATACCCTGTATGGTAAAGTAAAAAGTAAATTTATAACTGGAATAGTAGGGAATTGGATAAAATTAAAAACATAGTTGTTTTTTTTTATTTTGTATCCACTGAGGAAGTGAAAATAAATTGACGAAACGACTGGCCCATTTAAAAAAACTATGTTTAATTTTATCCAATTCCCTACTATTCTTGTTATATATTTTTAAGATATTTTTGCATCTTCATGGTGGATATCATTATTCTACATTATTACCTCTTTTGTCTATTAAAAAATATCAATAGAATTAGGATATTTTATCTGCGGCCCGAGGCATTTGTTTTTATTTCAAATGCGGCCCGTGTAAGTCAAAAGGTTAGTCACCCCAAGTATAGATGATTAGCTAATACATATCTTTGTCATTTTTCAAAAAAAAAAAAGAAATAATCATTAATAAGTTGCGGTTATTTTTTTTTAGTTTTATCAAGATGAATTTGAAAAGCCCTTCCTTGCTAGGAGTGACGAGTATTATCAAAAGAAATGCGATAGGTTTCTCTCGGAAGGTAACATGATTGAATATATGAAAAAGGTGACTCAACTTCGAGAGGAAAGAGATTCTACGGAACAGAAAATTTCTTGATCAGAGGTTGTATTCAAAATCCGCTAATCAATACATTCAAGAAGGTGTTTCCAATAATGAATAAATGTTTTTTCTTATTTTTAGCACTTATATCGTACTTGAAACAACATTTGATCAAATTCTCATTTCCAATGTTTTACCACGGTTGCTGGAGGAATGTTCCCCGATAATAGCTGAAAAACGATGGTCAGATCTATCCTTGCTCTATGGCCTAGTGAAATCTGTCGAAGGAGGACTTCCTCCAGTTATTAAACAGTTTGAAGAATATATGAAGCAGCATGAAGAAATTTTACTTCAAATTTCAGCTCCTGGGCCAGAAGGTCCAAAATCCCCAGAGGAATTTGTAAATAGGATAATGGATTTTCATGCCAAGAATTATGAGTTCATTGGACAAGTTTTTCACGGAGATAAAGAATTTATTAGAGTTATAGATCAAACATGTGTGTCTGTCATAAATCACAAACCAAATTCAGTTAGAAATTGCCCTTCTCATGATTTGGTAAGTTTGTTTGTTTGCATTCATAAAATTTGATTAATCGTATTAATATTGTCTTTTTTGTTTTTTTATAGCTATTAAAGTATTGTGAAGATGTTCTGGAAAAATCCTCAAGAGTAATTTCAGAATCCGATATCGAAGATAAATTATCAAAAGCTGCTACAATTTTTCAATATATTAATGACAAAGACATATTTCATGAACTGTACAAACGATCCTTAGCCATTAGATTAATTCATCAGAAAAACCAATCTTTAGATACTGAAAAATCAATGATTACTCTACTTACGGTAAGCTTTATTTGCATTTCTGAAGATGCAGAGAGTATTGTTAATTCATTTTGATTAATATTAAAATTTAGATGATAGTTTTGAAAGTCTTGTCATCATAGTTGATTTTAAACCTAGGTCTAGGTACTAGCCGACTCAACACGCAATACAGAAGGGCCTATATGTTCACTCAAAATTGATTAAGGGAAACAAGGATTCTAAGCCCTGGTTTGGTAAACAATGTGGAGATGCCGTCCGTGACTAAAACAAATATTTTCAAAAATGGCATTTTTTTTCACTTCTAGAATGTGACCGAATTGCAATTACCAAATGCGAAATTCTTGCAAAAAAACTATCTCTGATGCAAAAAAAAGGATTCGATCTGAGGATAGCTGACCGTCTCGCATCTTGCCCCAATCGAAAACGGGCCTTTTTCTCTTTATTCAAGACAATAAATAGAAATTTCGTGACTCCCTCACTTCTGCCCCTCTTTCACCCAAACGGTTCAGTGGTCACAACCACCTCGGAAAAACTGAATCACTAGCCTAATTTTTCGCCACTAACTCTACTTTAGATGACAAAGGGCTTAACCCGCCATCTTATAACCCCCAAACCAACCTTATGAGCAAAATAATTTTCACGCCCCAAATAATCAAAAAAGCCATTAAAAAATTGAAATCCGACTCCGCCGCTGATCCTGATAACATCCCACCAATTCTCATTAAAAAATGCGCCCCCGAACTTGACCCTATTTTATCTAAGCTATTCCAACTCTCTTATGAATCCCAAAAGCTGGAAAATAGCCAGAGTCACACCTATTCCTAAAAAAGGTGACTCTTCACAAATCTCTAATTACAGACCTATCGCGATCATCTGTGTTCTTTCCAAAATAATAGAAATGGTTATAAACCAAAACCTCCTTCGACACTTAGAAAATAATAAATTAATTCACGATAGGCAATGTGGATTTAGACAAAATCGTTCCATTGTAACACCGAAGATAGCACTCTGCACGGCAGGCCCTCACCTCCGAATAATCGAAACAATGTTGCCTCCTCAATCACTCTCGACTTAGACAAACTGAATAAATGGGGCTCCCAAAATTTAGTTAGCTTTAATGCAAACAAGACTCAATGTTGTCAAATTTCTAGATGCGAAAACAAAAATTTCCCTGATATCAACTTCGATTCGAATACCCTGAAAATGAGTGACAGCCTCTCCATGTTGGGCGTCTCAGCCGCATCTGACCTGTCTTGGAATGAACACATCTCCTCTGTTGCGAAATCTGCATCAAGAAAGATTGGCCACTTTTCAGGTCCAAGCGATTTTTCACGCCCCTCAATCTTCTCATCATCTACAAAGCTCAAATCCGCCCCTGTCTCGAATACGGCTCTCATCTATGGAGAGGAGCCTCTACATATTCTCTTGCTACCCTGGATGCAATTCAGAAACGAGCCGTCAGGCTAATTGACGATTCTACCCTCACCGACTCGCTAGCTTATCAAAGAAATGTCTCTGCCCTTTCCCTTTTCTATAGATACTATCACGGCAGGTGCTCTGATGAGATAAAATCTCTGAAAAACTCTATCTTTGGAATTTAATATCTCCGGAACTAGATTGTTAATAAATTTCGTTTTGCCACCAATCGATGGAGAAGTATTTAAATAATATTGTGTCTAAATTTCAAAAATTCCTAAGAAAACCCATATGGTGAACCAACTACCTTAATAATTAATTTGTTTTGTATATTTATTTAAGATTCTTTAGCCTTTCCACTTGGGGGCTTAGGCTTGTACAGATTGGTTATCATTAACATTTAACATTTGAATTGAAATTTTCTTTTTGCCGAGAGTAGCAGAATTTTTATAAATTGAAGAAGACAATTTATTTATTTATTAATTGTGTCTTCTGCTGTAATTATAAATTTTTAATATATTTATAAGGAGACTATAGTTTCGAGAGCTTTTCCCTCTTTATCAGTCTATTACAATAAAGCTAATAAAATTTTCCAATTCTTTTCATTTCAGAATGTCTCTGGCTTTAATTTTTCCAAGGACCTAAATAAAATGATCAAGGACACGATCCTTTCAGGAGATTTACGTAATCAATTTCAGACATATTTAATTAATGGCAATATTGAATTGGGAATTAAATTTTCTCCTCACATTATACAAGTGAGTATTTTTTAAATATACATTTAATAAATATTTTAACTAATTCTATTTCATATTAAAATAATTTTTATTTTTAATTTTTCAAGGAAACTATTTGGCCATTTAGTACAACGATGATATTCTCTTTCTCTCCTCCACCAGTATTGGCAAATTCTCTTCAAAAGGTAAATTCCTATATTATTTAACTCAACAAACTTTTTGGATTTATTTGTTTAAATGTGTTATTTAATTTCAATTCTTTTAAATTTTAGTTTGAAGAATTCTATGAAGGACAGTTTAGTGGCAGAAAAATCACATGGCTGCATCATTTATCTCAAGGTATATTTATTTTTTGTTTTATAACATAGGTATATTATATTTTTTGATTATTATTAATAATTTTTTCCTTCTATTTTTAGATCGACTCAGACTTACATATCCGGAAAAACCCTATTTCATTACAATGCCTACTTTTCATATGGCAATATTTATTCTGTTTAATAAAGTAGATTCTTTAACGGGCAAGAATATTTTGGATAAAACAGGACTTGATTCTGAACAATTTTCGAAACATGCTGCAAACCTGGTTAAATACAAACTACTCAAATCGAACACTCCGGTAATTTCATGTTTTATTTACATATATGTATACATAATAACAGTGGCGTGCGCTCCATGGATGCTGTGGATGCGGCGTATCCCTAAAATTTCAGACCGTGTCAAGACCATTTACATACCGTGTCATATATAAATCTCGTGTAGCTTTATTTCGCTAAGGTTTAATTTAGAATTTATGGAACATTTAAACGTTAGAATATGAAAACAATTTTCCAGATTTAATATTTGAATCACTTCAGCTATCTTAATTGAAAATACTTTTATAAAGAAGTTAAAATCTACACTCAAACACAAACTCCTGACTTTCATTTAAAATCTAAAAATAATTCATCGTAAGTTATTTACTAAAATATGTTTTAGCAGAAAGAAGTATTTAATTCAATTAGTTTGCACTTTCAACAATTAAAACAATCACCAGAGTAGTCGAAATGAGGATAGTAGACTATCCGCTAGGTCTTTAATATCAAGTGAAAAAACACTCTGGAATGTCACAGAACATTGTCGGAAAATTATTAAATTATTAATTATTTATTTAATTACTATATTTGATCATTATTGTTTGATAATTAAGTTAAATAATTGTTAAAAATATTTTTTTTAAATATAATTGATTTAATATTGTGTTTATTTGATGTCCTATAAAAAATACTTCTTATGAAAGAGTTTTTTTTTGTAAATTTAGTCTATGTAAAGAAGAATATAGGTTTTCATTAAAAAAAACAGAACTTGGCCATGAAATACCAACCCTTGAAAGCTTGTTGTAGGTCGACAAACAATAGCGTAGTTTAGTTTCCCCCTTGATATAAATAAACTTTTATTTGAAAGTGTTTTTTCATATAATGCACTGTTTTTGAGTTATAAGACTGTCTCAAGATAAAAAAAAACTCACCCGGTATATATTACATTAGAAAATAGAAAAATTATTTTCTTTGGATTAAGGCCTCATTTGTATTCTCGATTGAGAAAAGTACAATTTAAGAACCACTTGGCATTAAACACTCGACATATATATGTATATATAATTTTTATAAATTTAATGACTAAATAAAAATTAAATTTCTTCCGTAGACTATTTCGGCTGAAACGATATTATCTCTAAATATGGAATTTAGTTATAATAAGACAAGGTTTACAATGACTTGTCCTGTAAGTCAAAATGCTGCTCCAAAAAACTTAAAACTAGCCCAGGGCAATGTTGAAGGAGAAAGGAAAAACTACATAAGATGTATGATTGTCCGGATTATGAAAGCACAAAGAACCCTTAGAAGAAATGATCTTGTCCAGGAGGTGAGTTCAAATCTGCTCAATTTATTTTTCTTAACATTACTTATAAATTAATATAAACTAATGATATTTTGATATTTTAGGTTCTTTCTCAACCAAACTTGCGCTTCCGACCGGAGATCAGCTTAATTAAAAATTGTATTGATTATTTAATTGACAATGAATATATTGACCCTAATCCGAATTCGGACGAATTGAATTATATTCCATAAAGCATATACTGTTGAAATTTCTTTTTCAACACAGATGTATCATATTTTTTATTAAAACATCAAAGATGTTGAAATGTTATTATAATGATTGTTATACTCTTATGTTGATTTTATACTAAAAATTCTATAGTTAATTTAAATGTATATTTTCATATAATAAATTATCGTTAAACTACATATAAGACGCATTAAACATTTTTTTCTAGTAAGGTTTTACTTTAACTTTTAAGGAGATAGGTGTTGGTTCAAGGTGTAACATTTTTTAATAATAAAAAATTAGATAAAATTACGAGGTGGGTTTCACATAAAAATAAAATAAAACAAAAATGACTTTTGATTTCGTTATATTTCGGGTTGACAGCCAATCATCAGGAGTTAGGAAACTGGTTATTATTGGAAGCAGAATGATTAGATTCATGTAAGCGAATGGCGAAGGCTGAGGTGGATTCGAAATTAATAATATTGCATCTGTTAAGACGATTAAGGGCTCTTACATCCTCAGAGTAACGTGTTTTGAATGAATGACCAGTCTGGCCTATATAAAAAGCGTCACAATCGTGACAATTCAATTTATACACTCTTGATTTATTGTTAATTAATTGGGAGCCTAAATTGTTGTTATATAAGCAAGATTGATTCCATATGATCTAAGAGTACAAGCTAATGAAGATGTCAAGTGATTAGAAATGATGGTGATTCTTCTGAATATTTGTTCAGTTTCAGATTGTAATGAGTGTATGTGTGAAATAATGAATTTACGTTTAATTTTATTATAAATTTTGTTAATATTTGAAATATTATAACCATCATTCAGGGCTATATTCTAAATAATGTGAGGTGAGGCGCCCTGTATAATATGGAGTCAATTTTTCGGCGTAAATTAAATAGTTCCGGTCTGTCTAAACTACCACTAAAATATCAACTTTTCATGAATTGAGAGCACTAATTTATTTAAGTTTAATTAGGCTTATGTTTTGGACCATTTTTAACACAAATTATTTTTTATCTCGAAAACCGATAGAGATAGGTATAAGACAATATTAGCAAAAAAGTATTTTAATAAAAGGGCGGTTCTAAAAACGTGTTAATATACGGGGTGTTCCATTAAAAAAAATAAAGTAGCTACGACTTTTCGATGGAATCTGAAACATCTCTATGCTGAAAATATTTTAGATCGATAGAATAGGTTAGAAAATGTAAGGTGCTAAATTTTCAGAAAAATCCTCCGTTTTGTTTTCCATAAACGTCTAACGTGCCATCGACCGTGAATCACCCTGTATAGGCAACTTTTGCGACCACCTTTTTTAGTGCCTAATTTAAATATTGCATCCAATGGTGCATTTATAGTTTGTCTCAATACAAATTATTTATTTATGTTTATTAATTTATTAAAACCACCTAAGGGCGGCAAATTGGAGAGGGCCCAGGCGGCAAAAGTTCTAGGTATGCCACTGAATGATCTATTAGTGGAATTTAAAATAATGAAAAAAACAATTATTTTTATTAAAAGAAAAATGAAAAAAACGTAATTATACATTTTTATTCAAACAATCATCTGTGAATAATTATCTCAATTTACAAAACACCCAAAAAAACAACTTGTCAACCCAAAAACCCCCTTGCTCGTTTCATATAATAAGATTTGTACTGTTTATTGGTAAACTGAGGAGTCCGTGAATTATTAAATAGAAAGTAGCAAATTTAGTAGGGTTTCTCTGAATGACAACCAGTGTCCGTGAAAGTAGGGTTTCTTAATATTTGGTCATGTTTTTACTCGTTTACTTTAGAGATTTACATTTTCATCCTCATCATCCTGTGATTCGTTAATCAATCCCTATTTGAATAAAAGACCGATAACTATTGAAAAAACCTCCCTCCCCCTTTTCACCCCCCTCCCCATTCCCCTAATGTTTCTTTTTTTATGTTTCCAAACCAAAATTGCTCAATTCTTTCGGTCTTTTTTCTACTTTTATTTTATTTTTCTATTCAAAGGCTTATAAGTGAGAGATACTGTTTTTTTTTTAATTTTATTTCTGTTTTTATTTTATTGCCCGGGATTTTTTTTTTTTACTCTCTCATTCTCGTCGTGCTTTCGTTTCCCGAATAGCCATCTTAATTACTTCTCTTTTGTTCAAAGTGAATAAAAAATAAAAAAACGGAACCCCTCCCCCCCCTATATGGCTATCATCATGATCCTTTTTTCCCTCTTTTTTTACTTCTTTCGTCTCTTAGTCAACTTTTAAGCTAAATCCACTTGGGGTCTCTGCGTTCGTCACGAGTTTAAATGCAATTCCAAAAACCCCTCTCGTTCTCTGTAGCAGGATTAAGTTGGATCTTGACCGAAACTTCGCTCTACTATTCAGACTGATTAAAATATAATTGTTTAAATGGCCGACAATCGACCCTTCAATTCTACACTTCATATAAAACCTAGGGTGTGTCAAATAAACGCTATCTTTAATTTAATTCGGAGTTTGGAGAGAAAAAAATCGTCTGTTCTATAAAAGGGGCATAAGAGCAATAATCATTTTATAAGGAGAAACCAATAAGATTGTCCTCTGCTTGATGCAAATAATTCGATTGTTGAGTGACCAGCCTACTATTACAAAAATAGGAATTTGGCTACAACTAATAGGGACCGTGAGTGATGACTTTAGCGCCAACTAGGGACCAAAATGTAAACATAATAGGGGTAGTTGTTAAAGGTTTATATGTAATTTTTTGTTTACTATTATTATTATTATTTATTTGTTTAAAAATATATATTTAACATTTCCAGGTTAAATAAATAAAAACAATAATATATGTATTAGCCACAATTCCCCCAAATTATTTGAACAAATAGACTTGGTAAATGGCCAAGATTTTCATTATTTTGACCCCCCCCCCTCCCTCCGTTTCGGGTGGTTAGTTTTTGCATTTTTAGGCTTCTGAAGACCCACTGATTATGTATAGAAAATTTGGTTGAGTTTGGTAAATGGCAAAGATTTTCATTTTTTGACCCTCAGCCCACCCCCACCCATTTCGGGCGGTTAGTTTTTGCATTTTTAGACTTCTGGGGGTCCACTGATTATGTATACAAAATTTGGTTGAGTTTGCTCAATTGACCTAGATTTTTAATTTTTAACCCCCCCCCCTTCCACCCTCCCACCTTAATTTTTGGTCGATATGCACCAAAATCTAATCAGCTCTTAATCACAATGGACCAAAACTACCTGTGAAATTTGGTTTCGATATTCACATTAGTTTTTGAGCTAGCTCCTCCACAAAATTTGGTAACGCGCAGACTAACAGACTAACAGACATTTTGACAAAAACATTATTATCCCGAAAAATATAATTTTTTCGATATTCACTTTTAGAGCCTTTTTGTAGAGCGCGAAATGTCATGGTTTCGCTCAATTTTTTTAATCGAAATAGTTTCAGCCGTTTTTGAGATATTTCGAAAAGAAGAAGGAAAAAACCACTTTTTTCATGCACGATTACAATACTTGACCATACCCTGTATGGTAAAGTAAAAAATAATTTGTGTTAACTATGGTCCAAAACATGGCCCTAATTAAGCTTGTATAAATTAGTGCTCTCAATTCATGAAAAGTTGTTATTTTGGTGGTAGTTTATACAAACACGAAGTATTTAATTTACTATGGTACGTCGAAAAATCGACTCCATATTATACAGGGCGTGCTAAGATTACTCTTGTTCCCGTTATTCATAAAAGGGGTCAAAAGTTCATTTTTTAAAATTGAAAGACGAAGAAAAATGCTTTAAGACGATATATCATGTCCCTATACCTAAAACATCAAGTTTTCTTAATAAAACCACTTTTTCGAGAAAAATTGCATTTTAATTAATTTAATTTTAACTAACCATAGCAATACCAAGCTTATGACAGTAACTTATAAACAGTTTATTGACGATGGTGAAAAAAATCTCCCAAAATGATCGCAAATATTGATTATTCAAGAAGTTCTTATGAAATTATTTATTTTTTCACTATGAGAACAACTTAGTTTGAATAATCAATATTTGCGATCATTTTGTGAGATTTTTTGAACATCGTCTATAAACTGTTTATAAGTTACTGTCATAAGCTTGGTATTGCCATGGTTAGTTAGAATTAAATTAATTAAAATGTAATTTTTCTCGAAAAGCGGTTTTATTAAGAAAACTTGATGTTTTAGGTATAGGAACATGATATTTCGTCTTAAAGCATTTTTCTTCGTCTTTCAATTTATTGAGTAATATACAGGGGGTCTCATTTGAAAAAACGAACTTTTGACCTCTTTTATGAATAACGGAAATAATAGGAATCTTAGCACGCCCTGTATAATATGGAGTCGATTTTTCGACGTAAATTAAATACTTCGGGTTTGTATAAACTACACCAACAACAACTTTTCATGAAATAAAAGTGTGTAGTTTCACAGTGAATGAAATAAAACTCAAGAGAGGTTTATACTAAACTCAATATATTTCGGATTATTAGTCCATCATCAGTTTTTAACCTGTAAACTCCTGATGATGGACTAATAATCCGAAATATATTGAGTTTTATAAACCTCTTTAGTTTTTATTTCATTCACTGTGAAACTACACACCTTTACTCCTATTAACTAACTTTTCATGAATTGAGAGCACTAATTTATACAAGCTTAATTAGGGCCATGTTTTGGACCATATTAACACAAATTATTTTTTATCTCGAAAACCAAAAGAGATTAGGTAATAGGACAATATTAACAAAAAAGTATTTTAATAAAATGGCGGTTCTAAAAATATGTTAATATACGGGGTGTTCCATTTAAAAAAATAAAGTTGCTACGACTTTTCGATGGAAGCCGAAACGTCGCAATGCTGAAAATATTTTAGATCGATAGAATAGGTAAGTTACTTATAAGGTGCTAAATTTTCAGAAAAATCCTGCCTTCCGTTTTCTAAACGTCTAACGTGTCATCGACCGTGAATCACCCTGTATTTAGTATATATGCCCCCCCCCCGATACCCCCCCCCCCCCGAACCACCCTCCCCCTAAAACACCGCACTTCGGACCCCCGCCACACCCCACCTCCTGCACCTCCACCCCCACCCCAACTCCCTCGCCTGGCCCCACACTACTGGACCACACCTCCTGCACCCCCAGCCCCACTCCCTCACCCAGTTTTAATCAGAATTTTAAATTAAAAATAATATTAATATATAACTTTTATCTGAAACAAAAGTTGCCGAGCTGTTGTTTTATAGCTACTTATAATAATAAAAAAATAATCGTATAGGATCTGAAATAAAAAACAAAATTAAATAAGATTTGTTTCCAAGTTAATTAAAAAAAAGCAACTTAAACCACTTTATTTGTAAACCCACCTGTTTTGTTATGAAACCACCTGTAATGTTATGATTTAGACACCATTTAATTAAACAAAAAAATTCCTAATTTTAATATAATATAAATATATAATAATATTTGTTTTAGCCTATTCGTAGATTTTAAAATTAAAAAACCAATTAATAAATAAAAGATAATTAAAAAAAATGTAAACAAAAATTTTTATTGATATTTTCATCTGTCAATAATTACTTTAATTAAGAAAAAGATCAATTAAGATGAAATTTGTCGAGGTCCAGACCTAGCCAAATCGTTACCATATATGGGTGAGGGGCGGGGGGAGGGTTGAGGTGACGGTGGGGGAGATGTGTGGGGTGCGGTGGTGAAGGAGTTACGGTGGGGCGAGGGAACTGTTTCGAGGGTGGGGGCGGGATGGGAGTGGGGTGAGGGTGTAGGCGGGGGTGGATGTGAGGTGGAGGGTGCAGGAGGTGGGATGAAGTGGTGCGGGTCCCGTTGAGGGGGTCCGGCGATTAATATATAGCTTTTAACTGAAGCAAAAAGTTACCGAGCATCGCTCGGTGGCCAGGTACTATATATATATTTATATATATACGAGCAGTACCCGGCGTGCCTACGGCACGCCCGGCACCGCTCGGCCCTCCGGGCAGGTGGCCCTGGCGGGCAGCGTCTCGAGATGTGATTATTAGCTGTCCGTAATTATATGTTTTGAAAAAAATATTTTTTGAATAATGAATTTTGATCAAAGAAAGATTAAAAAAATATCAGTAAATGCTTTATAAATACTTTATTAGAGCATACAACCATTTCTCTCGAAGTTCCCGATCGGTTGGAAACCTATTTCATTATTATATTAAGGTAAGATAGCAGTACCAGGCGTGCTCCGAGCTGGTGGCCCTGGCGGGCAGCGTCTCGAGATATGGCTATTAGCCGTCTATAATAACTTGAAATGAAAAGTAATTTGTTGAATGATGAGAATCGATAAAAAAAGGCGAAAAAAACATTAAAAAAAACTTTATTAGAGTTATATTAAAACAAATAAACAAACACAAATAACATAAATATACGACCATACACTCAACATCTAACAATTGATAAGGGAATAAAGTTAAAAAAACATATTATTGTAGCCGGGTCAACAGAATATTTCCTCATAAACAACATTTTTTGTATAAACATTTTCGTTGTTCGATAAATGGCCCTGTGCCTCGCCATCTTGAATATAAATTTTCAAATTTTCCTTATACCTCGTCCTTGTGAGTGCAACGTATAACTGGCCATGTGAAAAAACTGGCTCTTTCAAGTAAATTTCCACATTGTTGAAAGACTGTCCTTGTGCTTTATTTATTGTTATGACAAAGGCCGGGATGATGGGGAACTGCCGTCTCTTGAGTGTGAACGGGAGATCCGTGTCAGTTGGTGCAATATTAATTCTAGGTAAAAATACCACATCGCCTTTGCGAGTACCGGTTAGTATTTCTGCTTTAATAAAATTAGTATATAGCTCCTTAACTATCAGTCGTGTGCCATTGCAGAGACCCTTTTTAGCGTTTAAATTTCTAATTAGCATGATCAAGCCACCACTTTTCAAATGAAGAATGTGTGGTGGCATCCCTGAGGGAGTTTGTGCGTTTAAAAACTCAATGGGGTAAGTATTGTGATTTTCAGGATTATCAGTGATAATGGAATCAGCACTCTTATAAATTTTAACATTTGTTGGTAGCAGGTCGATTATTTTGTTATTTAGTGCCAAGGCATCTTTATTCTTACATGTTACAATTATCTTCATTGACAGCCCTTCTACATCATGCTCATTAATAGAGGAACCATAAATTGCACTTATAGTATTTTTATCCCCTACGAATGTTAAAGGAATATTTACATTATCATCGCCCAAGTTATAATAAATTAAGAATTATTCTTTGAAGGTTAAAAAATAAAATAAAATGAGAGAGTCTTCTGTTTTTTAATAAAATAATTTTTAATTATTAAAATTATTAAAAAGTATTAAAAAACAGAAGACTCTCTCATTTTATTTTATTTTTTAACCTAAAATAAAAACAATTCTGTTACCATCGACAGTGAAATCTTTTATTCAACTAATAAGAATTATTCTCATTATTCCATTAAATCATATCTCATTAAAACTTATATTGTAAATTAAATATATATAATATATATTTATATTTTAAAATTAATTTGACTGCTAAAATTTCAAGAATTTATATTTTTCTTAAATTCAAAAAAAAATTAATTTTCCCGGTATAATATATATTTTAAATATAATATATATTTTAAAATTTCAAATGAGACACGCCGTAAATCTAATATTCTAAGCTATATTAATATTAATATATAGAGATATTATAGATAGAGAATATAGAGATATTTTATTTGAAAAATTTGACAATCTAACTATTAGTTGCTTTTTCTCACCACATCGTTCTTTGATGCGCCACATGACATGACAATGGCTTTTATATATATAGATTAATATATGAGAGATATTATAGATAGAGAATATAGAGATATTTTATTTGAAAAATTTGACAATCTAACTATTAGTTGCTTTTTCTCACCACATCGTTCTTTGATACGCCACATGACATGACAATGGCTTTTATATATATAGATATATATTTAGAGAGAGAAAGGGATGGAGATATATATATATATATATATATATATATATATATGGTATTTAGTGTGTACAATAAAAGATATCTACTTTGTTTGTAACAGAAGACAAAACATCTTGAGGAGAGTGTGCGGTTTTTGAAAGCCACTCTGATCTCCTTATCTGTCCCCCCCCCCCCCGCCCTCTTTCTTTTCACCCTCTCTTTCAACCATTAGACAAACCCATTCTTCCCCGATGCGTTGCTTCCTTTCTATCTAATTCCCTTTTTAAGGACTTGTCTAACCACCCCAACCACCCTCTCTTTTCTACATTTCACGCCCTCTCGTTCTACTTTTACTTAACTATCATTCTTTTCTTCAAACTTCACCTACATTTAATTTTTATTTTTATTTCAAAATGGTACACCACTTTATACTTGCTTTTTTAGAAAAAAAAATATTGTTATTTTTTGGCAAAAATAGTTAATTTAAAAACATATTTTGATAGATAGTAATTATTTATTTAATATGTTAATCAATTATGTCGCATCTAAATTGAATTAATCTTTGGCTATAATAGACATTAATACTATAATTAGCTATAAATAATGTCTATAATAGCCAAAGGTTAGATAAATAAGATGAGACTAATTGATTAAGATATTAAATAAATAACCTCTATCAAAATCTACTCTTATTAAACGAGCAAAAATTGTATATATATATATTTATATAATTATTTATATATTTGTTTGTATATTTGTATCTTAGTTCTATTTTGAAAACGGCTCTACCGATTTTGATGAAACCAACTCTATTAACAAGTTTTGAGGATGAGAAAACGATCTGGCTAGGTCTGGACTTCGACAAATTTCATCTAAATTGATCTTTTCTTAATTAAAGTAATTATTTACAGATGAAAATCTATATAAAAAAGTTTGTTTACATTTTTTTCAATTATCTTTTATTTATTAATTTGTTTTTTTAATTTTAAAATCCACCAATACGTTATAACAAATATTATTATAATATATTAAAATTAGGAATTTTTTTTATTTTTAATTAACAGGTGTCTAAACCATAACATTACATGTGGATTCATAGCAAAACAGGTGTGTTTACAAATAAAGTGGTTGAAGCGGCTTTTTTTATATGACTTGGAAACAAATCTTATTTTTAATTTTATGTTTTTATTTCAGATCCTATACGATTATATTTTTATCATTATTTTCCTATTTATTTTTTTATAATGTTTATCAATATGAATGAATGTGGGTAAATTGGTGTACGAGTAAACACATATTCACATAGTATGTGGACCACTAGAAAGCTAGAAATGCAAAAACTGGGTGCGGGGTGGGGTGGAAGTGTGGGAGGTGCAGGAGGTGGGGTACAGTTGTGGGGGACGCGGGGTTGGGGTGGGGCGGAATGGGGGTTTCGGGGGGATGCTGTGCTGGGGGCGAGGTGCGTGGTTTCGGGGGGTGGGGGGTCCAGGGGACGTGTATTATATACATTTGTATTTTTTTTTAAATTTGGTTACCGTGCATCGCTCGGTGGCTCCAGGTACTATGAAATTAAATTATCTAATTTTGAAAAAAAATATCAATATTTTTTTTCTAAAGAAGAAAGTACAAAGTGCTGTACCATTTTGAAATTTCGACTAAATAGGCCAATTTTTTAAATAACTTTCCAACCTTGTTTACTAGATTTTTTTTACATTAAAGATGATTTATAGTTAGCTGATGAAAATGTTTTAAAACATAAGTCAGGCAAAAATATTTTTTTTTCTCCAAAAGTATAGTAGGCACATATTGTTTTATTTTGAATTCTGGTCAATAGCATGATAATTCAGGATTGCGTAACAAAAATTACAATAATAAATAAAATATGTAAATTTGTAGCCACAGTATCTTAATTATTTAGGGCAGGGTAGCGATTTTCACCATTTTCACAAAATGTCTATAACTCGAAAACAAGGACTTTTGTTAAAAAAAGTTTTATGTTCAAGACCGTCGTAAATTGCCCTATCCCATGTTCACGGTTTATCGTTGTGATAAGGGACACCCTGTATATATTATTAAATATACGTACACTACCCGTGCATTACTTCAATTTTTATTTTTGTTAAATTGTCCTAAATAGATTACACCTTAAAAAAAAAGTTTCTACGATGACAGGAAATGCTTCGTTAACTCATTTGTATTTTATGCCCCATTTTCAAATTTCTGCCCATAAATTAGACCTCTACAAAAAAAAAATTTAAAATTTGCAATTTTTCTTAATTTTATGAGAGAACCTTCTTTAAGAATATTATGAAATATCAACTTTCTATACGATTATTAAAAGTGGTTCATTAAAGGAGACAATTAAAGAGAGTGTCTTCTGCTGGAAAAATAAATTTTTAAATTAATTTATAACTATAGTTTCGAAGACTTTGCCCTCTTCATCAGTCTATTACAATTCTAGTCTAACTTTCATACATCAATTCTTGTGAATTAATTGAAATAGACTGATGAAGAAGGCAAAGTACTCGAAACTATAGTTATAAATAAATTAAAAATTTTATTTTTCCAGCAGAAGAAATACACTCTTTCTATAAAAATTCTGATACTCTCGGCAAATAGACACTTTCAATTTAAAAGTGCTTCAATTAGCCATTCAGAGCTTTTAGAAACCCCACAACTTTGTTTCCCTAGATAATTTTTCAAGACTTTAGATTTTTCTAAAATCTAGGGCACTATATCTACTTTATATCCTGAAATTTTCAATTATCTATGAAAACGGGGGAGGGATTTTATAAATTTATGTCTTTGTAAAACCCCTACAATTTTTTTACTTTATTTTATATATATATATATATATATATAATAATCGGCTTGCGCGACGACACCGACGGCGTGATTTTTGAAGTGAAACTTCTTTAGCGACGTATCCGTTTAATTTTATTCTTGTTACAATAAAGGGGAAATAATTTTTTAAAACCCACTATAATGACAAATAAAATTTATTAAAATTAAGAAAAATTAAATTTTTATTTTAAAATTCACAAATAGTTCATGTTAATATAAATTATTTAGCCATAATTAGTAGAGATTGTGGTGTTGGTGGAAGGTGAAACATCTTTAATAAAGATAAGAGTAAATAAATATTATATTTAATATTGATTTACTATGAGTTAAGGATTCTTGGTCACTTATTTCACATTAAAATTAAAAAATTAAAAGATGTAAATTTTTTTTCTTTTTCAATATATATATTTCGGGCTATCAACCCATCTTCAGGAGAGTACAGAAAATAACATAGTAAATCAATATTAAATATAATATATATTTACTCATATCTTTACTTATTTAGCCGTTTGGATGAGGCTCACACAATTTTTTACTTTACCATACAGGGTATGGTCAAGTATTGTAATCGTGCATGGAAAAAGTGTTTTTTTTTCCTTCTTTTTTTCGAAATATCTCAAAAACGGCTGAAACTATTTTGATTAAAAAATTGAGCGAAACCATGGCATTTCGGTCTACAAAAAAGCCCTAATAAGTAAACATCGAAAAAATTATATTTTTCGAGATAATAATTGTTTTGTCAAAATGTCTGTTAGTTAGTCTGTGCGTTACCAAATTTTTGTGGACGAGCTAGCTCCAAAACTAGTGTGAATATCGAAACCAAATTTCACACGTAGTTTTGGTCCATTGATTTTTCGTTTATTGGGCCACGCAGGTGGGAGCCTCCACTAACAAGAAATATTTACATTATCGAGGTGAATTTAATTACAGGATTATTTACATGATTATAGGAATATTAACATAATATATTTACAAAAAAAATTTCTTTTTTCTTTTTTTTTCTTTTATATACAATTTCTATCGCATGGCGATTTCCCTATAAGTTCTCCTGTTGAAGCTGTAAAAATTCATTAATGAACCCCTCATCGCCCTGAAGGTCATATCGTATAAAGTTCTCTGAGAAATTCCCAGGGCGACAAGGGGAGGCACCGCTTTATGCCACCACACTCCCTTCCACGAGAGTGTGATGGCTTCAACTCTCACAGAACCCGAGCCCACCCCAAACCTTGCCGCAATGTTGCTCACCAGACTGGAGTTGCCCTTATAATAATTGATTTTGTTTCTGTGGGCAACCCCCAGTCCGAGGAGCGCTGACACTATCTGAACATCCAGAACCCACACCGTCCCCGACCCGTCCTTCGCCACGATGTCTGGCTTCCTGTTTCCGGCCGAGCTCTGATATAAATATTCGAGCTCGACCCGCATTCCTTTTTAATAAGTTCATCAGCCAGACGTCTCACCACCGCATCATGCCTCCTGAGCCTTCCATCGTGCGTCCTCCCACACGACTGGAGAATATGCCCTGTCGTCTCAGTTTTTCTACACCCGGCCCTACACATGGGTGGACCCTCCGGCCGCCTTCCCCTACTTGTTCTAACGGCCGAAGGAAGAGACCCCGACCTAAGTCTACATAGTTCAATAAAGATATTGTTCTTAATCGGGTCCGGGTGCATCATAAAATTATATGAGGGCTTTGCCCCGCGCACATCTCCAGATCCCTCCCGTCGACGCTGCTATGTAAGTTCTCGCGCCAGTACTCACCAACCCCCTCCACCCCGCCGAACTTACGGAGGACCCGTTCTGCCCATGCCAATCTCCTGGTGCACGTGTGAGACTCAGCTGCCACCCTGGCAGCTGGGTAATCTGATGTTCGCATTTTGTTAAGCCTATTGTGCACCAGGAGAGGTATAAAAAGAACCCAGGGATTGCAGCCCGAGCCCGCCATCCCTAATTTTGGAATGAAAATAACCCAAAGGGGTGTCACGGGGGAGTTTTAAGATCGATCTTACAAAAGATCGAATCTTTCTGTCGGCCGCTGACAATTGACCGACTGAACTCCCTCCGAGAACGAGAGGGTGAATAGATGAGGGTATTATATGGTTTCGCACTATCTCCAGCTTCTGTGAGGCCTTTAGTGGAGCAGCCCTCACCCTCTCCAGCAGTGGTCCCACCGACCACCCCGAGGTGACAATGCCCGAGCTGTCGAGGCGGACTCCAAGATAGGGAAAGGAGTCGCCCACCCCCAAGGGAGTCAGGCGTCCACCATCCACCCTGAAGTCGAAGTCTGTACAGACACGGATTTTCCTGTCCTTCCCCGCGGGCACCAGCGAGAGCACAACAGACTTGGCGGCATTTATACGCATCCCCAGCGCAGCGGCAGCGGATTCAAAGGAGCGAAGCTGAGACCTCATTCCACGCCCCGACGCCGTTACAAGAACGACGTCGTCCGCAAGGAAAGAGACCCAATGCGTACCCCTCCGAGATCATAACCAATGTCCGGGGATAACTGGTCTAATACATGTTTTGCCGCCAAGTTAAAAAGAAAGGGAGAGAGAGGATCCCCCTGCCTCACGCCCCTTCCGGTCTTGATGGGGTCTGATTGCGAGCCTTCATGGGAAATTGATGTTGTCCCCCCCATGTACCCCGACCTAATCACGGAGCAGAGAGAAGGGTCCAGCAGGTCACCCAGGATATCCATAAGGGGCTGATGCAAAATTGTATCAAATGCCTTTGATATGTCCAGAGACGCGACGTGTAGCTCTTTAAACTGATACCTCGCGTCCCTGATGACAGCCCCCAGGACCTGGGTATTCTCGGCGCAACCATCGGCCCTGGTAAAGCCCCTCTGGTCACTCCGCAGCTCAACAGTACCCTCCAACCTACGCAGGAGGATCCTGCTAAGCTGCCGAGCGACAACAGAGTTCACCGTGATTGGCCTATAATGCTGCGGAGAGGTCGGTGAAGCAATCTTGGGGAACATCACAGTGCGAGCGCGGGACAGAGCCTGTGGGACCGTGCCCTCGAGGAGAATCGCATTTAGCAGGGCGACACGATCCACAGCCGGGATTCTTTTCCAAGACCCCGACGAGAGACCGTCTGGCCCCGCTGCCGACTTGACCGATCCGCCGGTACCATTTAGTTCCTCGAGGGTTATCGGGAGAGGAAGGACCCAAGGGCGATCGGAAACCGCGGAGAGTTCGCCGCGACAGTCACCGAGGACAGGTCCCCAGTACTGCCTCAATGCAGGGAACCCCACGCTGCGATCCGGAACCCCCTCAAGTACCTCCCTCACGGCCATATTTTTGTTTTTGAACCACTTACCCTGCATGCGATTGTAGGCCGCACGACTCGCCCTGCGACGCCCCCCCTACCGATCGGTTGAGGTCTGATCTCAGGACCTCTAGGCTCCACCACCCTCTCCACACAATCCACCGGGCCCGGCCCCCACCTCCGCAACCAAGCCTCAAGCAACCCATCCCATGGTTCCCCACCCAGAGCACTAGCCACGATCCCTCCCACAACAGCGTCACGATTTACAATGGATAGATATGCCTTAAGGGCCACAATTAACGGCGGCTCAGGAGCATCTTCTACATTTTCCACCCACGGGTCGGCGGAGGGCGGTTCTCCCTCTGGCTCATCTTGATCTTCTCCTTTGGTGGGCTCTTCGTGATCTTGTCTGGTGGGCTCTTCCTCCAAAATGTCTTCTAATCGGTCTTCGTCGTTCGGCGCCTCGATCTCGGTGGATGGCCCTGGTCTCGACGTCCCAAAGGCATCTTCATTGTATATATCCGTGTTTGGAGAGCGTCCTGGGGAAGGAGGGTGCGATCGCTTATGTTCTTCTTTGAAATCAGAAACTATTTTTTTGTATGCGATCGTCTTCCTCTTTCCCTTTATTGATCCGAGCGTTCTACCTTCGAATCTTGCAGCGAGGTATTCATTCAAACGGACGCCCTCCGGGGCCTCGACTTCGAGTCGCGCTAGTATGCGTTCTTCCTCAGCCTTCCATCTAGGTACCTTGGCCGGGATGTTAATGGTCGCATTATACTCTAGCTTATGTTGGCGGGAGCAATGTATCCCGAGGCCCCTTTTTGAAGTGAAGGCCTTACTACAGTGCGGGCACACATGGACTTCAACTTCTGACATAATCGGTAATGAGGTGCGAGTCTAACCCCCAGACTAATGGACTGGGGGCTTAAAAATTTTTTTTTCCAATAATTGGACTCGACTTTAAGACTAAAAGTCTCGACAGAGCCCCCTTTGCGCACTAAGGTGAGGGGGTTGACTTTCCGGCCTGATTGCCCGCTCAGACCGGACTTAGTGCTTCCTTAATACTTGCCCTAATTTAACACGCACGTGACCGGGGATTATGGTATACATTAAGGGGTTTTTTCACACCACTGCGGCCCATCAGGGTGACTTTTTAGGAGGGAGGGCCTTTGGAGCAAGGGTAAGTAAATGATTCACGGACCGTGCGTGTCTCGTTTCTCTACATAACCACTGAGCCTGAGAGACCGCCGTTAATGCCACAATGAATAAATAAAATAAAACAAAATTGTCATGATTCAATAATTAATTAATGAAAGAAATAATAAGTCGAATGATGAATAAATGTTATAAAATAAATTAATGAATATTAGCGGTCAAATTGATAAAATGGGAGACGTCAATATTTAAAACTGTGTATGCGAGTAATATAAAAAATTAGTCTCCCGCATACACGTGATACTGGCAAGTATACAGGTCAATATAATAAAATTGGAATGATTTAATAAATAGTGAATAATAATTTAAATGATAATGGATTTGATTTAATAAATTAATGAACAATGGTTATATGGGCGACGAAATGGGGGGCGTCAGTGGTTACAAATGTGCATGCGAGAAATAAAATAATAAAACTCTCGCCCACACTATACACTGGCGACAACACAGCAACAGATGACCTGTGTGGAGTGAGAATAAATGGTGGGGGGGGGAGCCCTGGTGCAGCAAAAAAGAAAAAAAAATTATATCACTTTTCAAATTCCGCGGCAGGTTGAAAGGAATGACGAAAGAGAAGACGTCATTAATGATGATGTATTAATAGGATCATGCTAGACAAAGAGAGATGATGTAATGAAAATTCCTTTGTCTGAATAGCTCTATTAATAAAAACCGAAAAGTAATACTTTGGGCCCCTTTCCATGGTCAGAATCCAACCAAAATTTTTTTCCTATAAGAGATGATGTTTGCTATTTAGCTAAAAAGTTCCCCCAAGCTCTGGGAATCGAAATGATCCCTCCAGAAAATAAAGTGTCTTTATGGGGAAAGAAAGCCCCCAGGGGGTCATCCCGCGGGCTTAGGGCCCCAGGGCCGCGGCCCCTAACATATGCTGCACCCAGGTACTCACCCAAAAGATGTCGTGATTTAATTCCACACAGAGACCATCTTCAAGGCACTTTTAGCGGAGCTGTAGAAATCCACGTGTGTCCTTGCCGCCAGCGAAGAGCTGATTGGATTTTGGTGCATATCGACCCAAAATTATTGAGGGGTGGGGCAAAAAATAAAAATCTAGGCCCTTGTCCCAAACTCAGCCAAATTTTGTAAATATAATCAGTGGGACCCCAGAAGTTTAAAAATGCAAAAACTAGCCCCCCTCCCCTACATGATTATAAATTATTTTATTAAATATTAAATATAAGAGAGGGGCCAGGTTGTATGATAAAGTCAAGTGGATGGCCACATCAGAACACGTCAGCTTATTTTTTTTTTAATTTTAAAACCCACTAATAATTCCTGACAAATAAAATTTATTAAAATTATGAAATTTAAATTATTATTTTAAAACCCACTACGGAGTCCAGAGGGCTTCGCAGCTCGTTTAGTATAATTAGATAGATACAATTTATGTAAGAGAAACAAATAAGAGAATATTTGTATTAATAAAGAAAACGGAATTTTGTGAACGAATAATAATTCGAAACAGGAATTCCGTATTTTAATCGGGGGGGGACTATTTGCGAAAACAACACTTGGCAATCATATAATATAATAGTCAGGAACAGGTAGGATAGGAATCTAATTGTAGTTATGGTAACCCGAAATGATATCTGGCTCTCTCTGTCCCTCCGGCTGCTCTACTTGCCTGTTCCCTTTTGGGCAGAAAAGAAACACTTGACTATTAAACTATTAAATAAGAGACCAGATATATATATATATATATATATATATATATATATATATATATATATATATATATATATATATATATAGTATGAGATGGGTGCGAGGTAGATAAAAATCGTGTTCCACTGAAATGTGAAATGTTTATTAATATATACAGATATTTACAATGAGTTTTATATTATTTACCTGAAATGTGAAACTCGAAATTTCAGGTCCTTTATTTAGTTTTAACAATGATGTTTATTTGAAATGAATTTATATAATATCTAGTTCTCAAATATTGTATATTAACAATTGTGTTTGAAGTGAGCGTTTTAAATTAACTCTCTACTGCTTGATGTCTCAATCTATTATGTCCCTTGCTTGTGCTTGTCTTCCCCTTCCACTCGTCTTCATGTGTGGGTGTTTCGAGCTTACATCTCCCCCCCCCCGCAGAGGAATTTTGAGAGAAGGGTATCAGCTTATTAACATGGAAAAGTGTGTGATTTCTTCCTTTTTTTGTGTAATTTATTTTGTATATTGAATTTGAAACTCTTTGTAGTATTTTAAATGGGCCTTTTCTTATCTTGTCTAATTTTTTTCTATTTAATTTGCTCCCTGTATCTACATACACTAAGTCGTTTTTCTTGAATTCATATTTTTTTTTATTTTTATCTATTCTTGTTTTATTTTGTATAAAATTTTTATTTGAGTTCTCTAATGCTTTTTTTCTGTCTTCTTCAAGATTTCTTACAGATATAAATTCCTCTGGTACTATACTCGTATCCTTGCCGTACAATAAGTACATTGGTGAGAATCCTGTGACACTATGTATTGTTTTGTTGTATTCATCTATGCTTTCTTTTGCAAGTTTAGGCCAGGATCTTTTTTTATCTGTATTTGCTTTGCATCTGATTCTGTTTGAGATCGACTGGTTTACCCTCTCAATTAGACCATTCGATTCAGGACAGTCAGTACATGTAAATATTTGTTCTATATTTTTCTCTTTCAGATATTTTTTTAATTCTGTGGAGTTTATGCCTGCGTACTGATCTCCTAGTATTATTTTGATGTTATTGTCTTTTGTGATGGGATCAATTAGTTTTATAAATTCTCTTGCTGTTTGTCCTATGGATGTTGTGAAGAATACAAATCTTGTGAAATGATCAATTAAGATATGGAGATATTTCTTTGTTGAGTTATTACCTCCAAAACCGCCTATAGTATCTATTGACATTATTTCATAAGGTGTTGTGGCAGGGCCCAGTTTTGATGTCAGTCCTAATTTCCTTATTGATCTCGTTTTATTCTCGTTACATATTTTGCATTCTCTGCAGAATTTTTCTATTTCTCTATCCATATTTTTAAAATAATAGTTTGGTCTGATTTTGGCAATTAGGTGTTTCGTTCCAATATGACCGTAAAATTCATGGATCTTTTTTATTAGTTCCATGCCAAATGGTTTGGATACAAATATTCTAGTTTTACTATTTTTTGTTATTTTAAATTTTATATCTCCTCTGTTTATTACTTTTTTTGAATTTTTTATTTCATGTTCATTTAATCTTTGGTCTTCCTTTATTTCTTCTATTGATATTAAATTGACTGTTTTTAGCACATCTTCTTCATTTTCAAAGGATTCCAGAACTGGGTTCCTGGATAAGGCATCTGCTTCCAAATTGTCCTTTCCAGGAGCATATTTTATGTCGAAGTTGTATTGTGATAGGTAGTGTATCAAATCTCCAAGAGGTTCGTCTGTCCTTACTTTGACTTTTAAGTTTTCTAGTGGTTTGTGGTCGGTTATGACTGTGAATTTTTTTCCGATTAACCAATATTGCCAATAAAGAATAGCCTCTTTTATTGCCAAGCATTCTAAGAAAATTGCTGGTTTCTTTTTTTGTGCTGGTTTTGATTTCTTCGAGAAGTACGCCACTGGGTGAAGTTCTCCATTTTCTTGTGGTTGCTTCAATATGGCTCCAAAACCAAAATTTGATGCGTCTGTGAATATGAATATTTCTTTGTGTTCATCATAAATAGATAGTATGGGACTTTGGCATAAATAACTTTTTACTTTTTTAAATGCTTGTTGGCACTTTTCATCCCAATTGAACTTAATGTTTTTTCTCAATAAGTTGTGTAACGGTTCTAATACTTGTGATGCATCTGGGAGATACTTATGATAGAAGTTGATTTTCCCAAGGTATTGCCTGATGTTCTTCTTGTTTTTGGGGATTGGAAAATTTTTAATTGAAATTAGATTATCCTTATAGGGCCTTACTTCATTTTTCTTTATAATATGCCCTAAGAATTTTATTGAGTTTTTTGCAAAGTTGCATTTAGATAATTTTAATTTAAGCCCTTCATTTTTTATCGCATTTAAAACTAATTCAATATGATTTATGTGGCTATCATAATCTTCTGAAAAGATTAGAATGTCATCAATATAGTTGATGCAAAATTTATTTAATTTATTTTGCCTAATTATGTTTGCTAAAATCCTCTGAAATATTGAGCTTGATGTTCGCATTCCGAATGGTAACACATTCCAATTATAGTGGCCCTCATGAGTTATGAACGCCAATTTTTCTTTGTCTTTTTCTCTTATTGGAATTGACCAGAAAGCCGAATTTATATCTAGTGCTGTGAACCATTCACAATTTCCAGCTTTAACAATTATGTCTTCAATTCGTGGAAATGGATGTGTTTCTGGGACCACCAACTCGTTCAAAGATTTGTAATCAACACACAGCCTGTTCTTTTTCCCTTCTTCCTTTTTGAAAGCCATGGTTACCGGTGCTGCGAAAGGAGAACTTGATTCTTCTATTAGACCTCTTTCTAAAAGATTTGTGATCTGATTTTCGATTTCCTTCTGATCAGGCAAAGAACATCTGTAGGGTTTTTTATATATGTATTTATATTCTGATAGTCTAATTTTTGCTTTTTCTCTTATAATACCAACGTCGAATTTATCTTTGGCAAAAATATATTCAAATTTATCTAATAATTTTAGTACTTTTTCTTTTTTTTATTATCGAGGTGATTTAAAAATATTTCATAATCTTTCATTTTTATATATTCATTTAAATATATTCGTTTAGTTATTTCTTTATCTTTTAATTCTTTATTATTATCTATTTCTGAGAATATTTCTCTTTCTTTATCTGATTTTTCTGTTATATCTATTTTAATTTCATCTATTTTAGTCTTATTAATCTTTTGAAATAATTTTAATTTTTCATTTTGAATTAATTTAAATTTTTTTATGGCATCTAAGCCTAGTAGCATGTCATATGAGAAATTATTGTTTTTTATTATATATACATCTAAAAAATCTGAAATTTTATTGATTTTTAGTTCTATTCTTGCCCGACCTTCTATAAAGTTTAATCCATTTATTGTCTTAAATATTGTGTTATCTTTTTTTATTTCTTGTTTTAATTCCTTCATCAAGTTGTGATTCAATAATGAACAATTAGAGCCTGTGTCATAAACAGCCTCTACTTTTTTAAATTTATTGATTAAAACATTTAATTTTATTAGTGGATTAACTTGGTCGGGCTCTGATCGTTTTTTGTGTTTTCATTCAAATTTGATTCAGGAATGTTTTCATTCAAATGTATTTCAAATTTTTCTTTATATAAATTTTTATTTCGACATATTGCAATAGGATGGTATCTATTTTGATATCCCAATTTGACACATTTATAACAAGGTGATTTTATTACACATTTTGAATTTTGAATTTTCTTTGACATTTCAGTATTTTTATCATGTGTACATTGTAATTCATATTTATTTAGGTTTTTATTATTATAATTAGAATATTGCATGTCATATTTTCTGAGAATGTTCATTAATTCGTCAGTGTTATTTAATTCTTCTTTATCTAAATTAATTTGGACGTTTTCTGGTAAATTAATAACTATGTGATTTATCTTAGATTCCTCTGAGATGGAGGGTTCAGCTTCCAATAATAATTTTTCTTTTCTAAGACTATAATCGATTAATGATCCATTTATATATTTATATTTGTATGCATAATTAATTTCTGTCCAGCCTTTTTTTGCGTATACTAATTTAAAAGAATGTGTCCATTTTGACCAATTATTATCATCTATTTTTATTTTGTTATTTCTGTACCAATCTTTTGCATTGGCTTCCAGAAAGAAGTTCATGATTTGAATTTTTAAATTGTCATTTGATACTTTATGTCTTTTGCATTCTGTTTCAAATGACTTTAGCCATTCTATAGCATTTTGTTGAATGCCATAGAATTTATTTATGTTAAATTTTTTTTCAATGTTTAACATTATATTTGTTTCATTGCTAATTTCTGGATATTCTGATACATTTAAGCTTTCAATTTGTTCTTCTTCTAATAGAAAGTTTTTAAAAATGAAATTATTTTGTTCATCTATGTAATATTTCTTTATCTCATTCGGTAAAGTAATATTTACGTTTCTGTAGTGACCATCTTTTGTCATACTTTTATATGCAGATTTTATAATACTGATTTGTTTTAATTCAATATGTGACTGCTCACCTTGGTATTCCTTCGGAAAGACATATGTTATGCTATCATCTTGTAGCTTGATTGTTTTTACATTATTTGTTAAAACACCATCCACGTCTTCTTTCATCAAAAGTAGCCTCACTCTGGTAGACATCTCGTTTGAGAAATTTCGAGTTATAAGTAGGATGGGTGCGAGGTAGATAAAAATCGTGTTCCACTGAAATGTGAAGTGTTTATTAATATATACAGATATTTACAATGAGTTTTATATTATTTACCTGAAATGTGAAACTCGAAATTTCAGGTCCTTTATTTAGTTTTAACAATGATGTTTATTTGAAATGAATTTATATAATATCTAGTTCTCAAATATTGTATATTAACAATTGTGTTTGAAGTGAGCGTTTTAAATTAACTCTCTACTGCTTGATGTCTCAATCTATTATGTCCCTTGCTTGTGCTTGTCTTCCCCTTCCACTCGTCTTCATGTGTGGGTGTTTCGAGCTTACATATATATATATATATATATATATATATATATATAGAGAGAGAGAGAGAGAGAGAGAGAGAGAGAGAGAGAGAGAGAGAGAGAAAGGATAGAAAATTATCATTTAGAATCAATATCGCTGGCAATTAGGTATATGAGAATAGATTAAGATTTAGGATAAAGGATTAATAAAAAAATGAATATTAAATTAAATGGTATTAAAAGGGAACTATTTTCAAATTTTAGTTGACTTTTTTTCTTATAATAATCTTAAATACCTGGGGGCCGAGCTTTGTTCTGTAATTTTTTCCTTTAGTTAAGAGAGATATAATTTACTTAACCAATTGCCAAACAGTGTATGGTCAAGTATTGTAATCGTTGAAAATATCTCAAAAACCGCTTAAATTATTTTGATAAAAAAATTGACCGAAATCATGGCATTTTGCTCTACAAAAAAGCTCTGATGACTGAACATTGAAAAAATTATATTTTACGAGATATTAATTATTTTGTCAAAATGTTTGTTAGTACGTTACCAAATTTTAGCTCAAAACCCAGTGTGAATATCAAAACGGAATTTCACATTTAGTTTTGGTCCATTGAGATTAAGAGCTGATTAGATTTTGGTTGAAATCAAAAGCAAAATTAAGGGGGGGGGTTCTTTCGTAAATAATTATAAATTATTTTATTAAATTTCTCTATACCTTCCCCCAAACAAATTTGGACCTGGGTTTGCGGACAATAGAGTTCGCCGCCCTTTCCCAACATATACAGTGGAATAATTTGTCCCATCAAAATTCCAGACGCTCTCTGGCTTATATTGATATTTTAAAGAAAATAAATTTAAATAATATTTTCTTAAAATTCTTGATTTTAAAACTAAATTTAATTTTCTGGTCTTGACATTACAGGTCCGACCCACAAGCTTGAGCGCCGTGGTCCCTTGCACCTCCTGAACCACCCTGTTAGGTACGGCCCTGTAAGTGGGTATTTATGATCGAAATCTCATAATAAACAATTTACTCTTTCACGATTTACCTTGAATGGCTGCTTGATACGAGGATATTGTAATTACTTTTGTCGATAGGATAGTTTATCCTTCATCCTCAGAGTAAAGAATCGACAGGAATTGAGTCCAGTGTATTCTTATTCTGAAGAAAGTATGTTAGAATGTAGGTACGTTGAAATATATCTATAAAAAAATTGAAGGAAAATAGATTAATAAAATCTTACAAGGAAAAGTAAAATTTATTTTCAAATTGAATAATTGAATAGTGGCATTAAAATAAAAAATTGAGTATTTAACAAAATTATAAAGTGAAATCAATTGTTTTTAATTAAATTAAATATATAATTAAAATAAGCTGACGTGTTCTGATGTGGCCATCCACTTGACTTTACCATACAACCTGGCACCTCTCTTATATTTAATATTTAATAAAATTATTTATAATCATGTAGGGGAGGGGGTTAGTCTTTGCATTTTTATATTCCTGGGGTCCCACTGATTATGTATACAAAATTTGGTTGAGTTAGCTACAAGGGCCTAGATTTTCATTTTTTGCCCCCCCCCCCCATTTTGAACGGTTAGTTCTTGCATTTTTCGATTCCTGGGGTCCCACTGATTATGGATACAAAATTTGGTTGAGTTTGAAAAATGGCCAAGATTTTTATTTTTTGACCCCCCATTTTGGGCGGTTAGTTTTTGCATTTTAGACTTTTGGGGTCCCACTTATTATGTATACAAAATTTGGTTGAGTTTGCTAAAATGGCTTGGATTTTTAATTTTAACCCCACCCCCTCGCACCCCACCCTTAATTTTGGGTCGATATGCACCAAAATCTAATCAGCTCTTAATCTCAATGGACCAAAACTAAGTGTGAAATTTGGTTTCGATATTCACACTAGTTTTTGAGCTAGCTCGTCCACAAAAATTTGGTAACGCACAGACTACCAGCGAGGCTAACTAACAGACATTTTGACAAAACAATTATTATCTCAAAAAATATAATTTTTTTGATGTTCACTTATTAGGGCTTTTTTGTAGACCGAAATGTCATGGTTTCGTTCAATTATTTTAATCAAAATAGTTTAAGCCGTTTTTGAGATATTTCGAAAAAAAGAAGGAAAAAAATACTTTTTTCATGCACGATTACAATACTTGACAATACCCTGGATGGTAAAGTAAAAATGAATATTCCTAAAGTTAACCCTCTCACCTCTTCCTTCCTTCTAGAATAAATATAAAGAAAAAATAATAATAGGAAAAACTTATTTTACTATTATATATATTTTTAAATAAACGTGATAATATAATTTTTAGAAAAAAAAACGATTTCAAAAAAAAAAAATTAAATGCAACAAATAAAATAATAAGAACTCAAAAATCAAATAAAATGCACGCGAGCTAACCAGGGGACCCGGGTTCGAATCCGACTCGAGGCATCCAGCTAAAATCTGACCCCCGGGGGTAGAGACAAATTTAAAAAAATATAACTAGTATCGTAATTAGGCTTATGGCTAGAAAGGCCGAAAAGCCAAAAAAAAATGCACTAAAAGCTATAAAATAATTTTATAAACAAAACAAATATATTTTAAAAAGAACCGTGTTTGGTGGCCCTATTTTATTTAAATTGAATTGGCTAAGGGGCCAGTAAGGGGAAAATAAAAAGTTGAAATAAAAGTCAACTTCTATTTGTTACTTTATTTTGGGCAGACGTAATCGATATTTTAACAACGTTTCGAGCGCTATACCGCTGCTCTTCATCAGTGCACGTCAACCAAGTCATAAAAACACCTAAAATCTATCTCCAGCAGACGTTTTACATCAAGAATCATTACACTGGTAACAAGTTATTCCAACTGAACAATTTCAAATACTACCCCTTAGCCAAAACAAATATACATAAACAAAGAAATAAACAGGTTCATAAACAAAGAAGTTATGGGTGAACAAATGAACATACATAACAAAAAAGGACCAATATCAATGGAATTTAGTTTTTTACCAATCGGAAACTAGACTGAACACAATGCAAAAAAAATCATCAAAATCGGTTCACAATTGGCGAAGAAATCGAGTAACATAGATACAAAAAAAAATAAAATAAAAATCAGTCGAATTGAGAACCTCCTCCTTTTTTTGAAGTCGGTTAAAAAATCATATAAGAATACTTAAGTAGTATGTCATATTGTAAATTTGCAATGGATTCGAGAAAAAAGTCAATGCAAATCTATTGGAATTATAATATAAAGATGAGATTTTTCAAATTATATTACCTTTGAGTTTTAGATGAACGATATTTCACAAAAATAACATATCTTGAAATGAAAGATTATTTTTTAAGCACAAATTTATAATAAAATATTATAAAAGATAAACATAGAGATGGGGATAAGATGGCGTCTGATGCTTTCTCTAATGAAAAATTGATTGTATTGTCGGCAACAATCCAGACGTCATACATTGTTTTATTTAAAAATTCAAATTTAAAATAGTATTTCATAAAAATGAATGTTATAATTCCAGGTGGTATCTTCAAGTTCTTCAAGTTTTGTTCTTTTTGGAGTTACATATATAATATCTAAAAAAGAAAATAAGAAAAATATTAGCAAAGTCCAAAGGGAAAGTCAAAAAATGAATTTTCATGATGATCAGTCTTTAAGGATTAGGAAGATTAAGGATTAGATATATGAATCTGAATGCCTTATGTATGGTATGAACAAAGAATTAGGGCCCATTATAATATTTAAGAATGAGTTTAAAAACAAATAACAAATAAAAATTATATATATGGTGCTCTCAGGTCTTCGTTCTTTATGGATCCCGATAACTGATACTCCTTACTCTTATTTCCTTTATGTCTTCTAATCTTTCTCTACTTTTTTTTACTTCTTCCCCTCAAAATTTGTGTATCTGTGAAATCTTTTGCCAACATTGTAAAATATTAATTGAAAGTAATGGAAGGCAGCCCAGAGGTAGTGAGGAAAGAAAAAATTAACACATATAAAATAAGGTGTAATTTATTGGAATCCTTCCTCCTTTCCTTTCAAACCGACGTTTCGGAGGATTTTTCCCTCCTTCTTCAGGGTTTCAAAGGGTCAATGAATGAAACAAATAAAATGTTTCCTTCTTCTCTCCACAGTAGTGTTCAAAAACTTTCTTCATTTTTAACAAAAGGCATAGAAAGACAAATTTTTTCTATGCAAGTATTTTTTATTTTATGCCAATGTTAGGTCAGCTTTGTTGACTTCCTCAGGGCTCAAACAAATTATCTTCTTTGCATATTTGTCATTTTATAAATATTCATTCTTAGCAAACACATATAGGAACAGATTGAAAATATTTCCAATTTAAATCTGTGCCTATATGTGTTTGCTAAGAATGAATATTAAAAAATGACAAATATGCAAAGAAATTAATTTGTTTAAGCCCTGAAGAAGTCAACAAAGTTGACGAAATGTTGGCATAAAATAAAAAATACTTGCATAAACTATTGTCCTTATTTCCCTACAACAACTTATTAAATAATAATCTGTCTAAATTTCAAAAAAATCCTAAGAAAACCCATATGGTGAAAAAACTACCATAATAAAAGTTCAATTAATTATTGATCGGTATGAATTTGTTGAAAATGCCATGGATTCTTTAGAAGTTATAGCCGAACCTTTCGGAAACATAAAACTATCATTCTTGGTTAAAAATAATCAAACCCAAATGATCGTGATTTTCATATCTTTGAATGTTTTACAAATTCCAATGATTTTATTTAAATTTATTAACGATTTTCTCTCTTTCTTTCAAGAATATATGAATGTGAATGCGAGAAAAAAATTCCAATGTCCTTAATGAGTGGCGAGGCGGTAAATGGTGCAATTGTAGTGGCAAAGAGAGGAGATTAAATGTATTCGCCACAAGGGATTTAAAAATAAATAAATAAATAAATAACTTTCAAACTATTGATCTTTACATTTTTTTTTGCTGAATTTTCCATTTGAATTTCAAATAGTTATTTAATCAACAGCAATAATTTCCGCACATTTGTAAATTTTCTATTGATTGATTTGTGTGGAAATAATTTAAATTCATATAAACTGCAGTGTTTCTGAAACTAAGCGACAGAGTTAAATAAATTAATAAAATTCATAAGAAAATGAGAAATCAATGGGGGCTGTCCTCCGCTTGATGCATAGGTTTAAACAAATATATACATTAAAGGAGACAATAAGAGTGTGTCTTCTGCTGGAAAAATAAATTTTTAATTTATTTATAACGAGACTATAGTTTCGAGAGCTTTGCCCTCTTCATTAGTCTCTATTACACAGGAATTGATGTGTGAATGCTTTAATTATTTTATTATCCATTTTCTTTCACTTATACTATCATTCATTGATTTGTAGAATATAATATTATTATTAATCATATTATTTTTTATTTATCACAAAAAGTACACTTTAATATATAAATAATAGACAGATAACATGGATTGAAGTTGTTTACAAGAATCCATGTCGCTGTGAATGGATGAATAATACATGTACGCGAAAGTAGGGGGAGTTATAAAGATGTGACAGACTATCCATGTTGGGCGTCTCTGTCGCATCTGACCTGTCTTGGAATGAACACATCTCCTCTGTGGCGAAATCTGCAGCAAGGAAGATTGGCTTCTTATTCAGGTCCAAGCGATTTTACAAACCCCCACAACTTCTCACTATCTACAAGGCCCAAATCCGCCCCTGTCTCGAATACGGCTCTCATCTGTGGAGAGGAGCCTCAAAATATTCTCTTGCTACCCTTGATGCAATTCAGAAACGAGCCGTCAGGCTAATTGACGATTCTACCCTCACCGACTCCCTCGACTCGCTGGCTCATCGAAGAGATGTCTCTGCCCTTTCCCTTTTCTATAGATACTATCACGGCAGGTGCTCTGATGAGATAAAATCAATAATTCCCCCCAAAGCATGCTTTGCACGCAGCACACGTTTTGCCGACTCCCAACACTCTTTTGCGGTCAAATTGGAAAAGTGCCGGACCACTTCATTCGCGAATACATATATCCCCATGACTTCAAAGAACTGGAACTCTCTCCCAGCCTCTATCTTTCCCAGCACCTATGATCTTCAAACCTTCAAAACCAGGGTGCATAGACACCTACGTCTACACCCTCTCACTTAATCAACTTTCCCTTCTCTTCGGTAATGAAAGGGTCTTTCGAGATCCATAGGGGCTACATCTTTATTGGTGCACCCCTTCTTGCATTCGATTGCATTAAAAAAAAGAAAAAAAAAAAAAGTGGAATTTAGACTGATGAAGAGGGTAAAGCCCTCGAAACTAAAGTCTCTTTATAAATAAATTAAAAATGGAAAAAAGTGGAATTTAGACTGATGAAGAGGGTAAAGCCCTCGAAACTAAAGTCTCTTTATAAATAAATTAAAAATTTATTTTTCCAGCAGAAGACACACTCTTTTATTGTCTTCTTCAATTTATACAAATTCTGCTACTCTCGGCAAAAAGAAACTTTCCATATATACATTTTTAAGCCCAGCGGAACAAACCTTAATATTTTGACCCATGGATCACATACCTCAATAACAAGACTAATCGTCGAGAGATAATGCATTCCTAAAACAATAAGCTGACCCTTCGGTATACCCTGGACCGAAGAAAAGGATAAATCTGAATCTAAATCACAATGAAAAAAAAGAGTTATAAGACCTTTCTGTATACAAATTCATCAGAAGAACAAATGCCTTAAGCTGACCTTCGAGAAACAAAGGCCTTAAAAGAGATTAGCTGGCCACACACGTAAAAAAGGACCGAAACATTATATAAAATACTGATAATTTAAAATTTGGAGAAAAAATCTTGTGTCCAAGGAATTAACAAAAAAAGAAAATGATCCCTTACATTAGACCCCATTCAAGGCAAAGTATTACTCCGATTCATGGTCACATGAAACAAACTTTTTAGTTTATTTAGAAATAAAAGCACTATTTTGAAAAGTATTTTTTTATTTTATGTAAAAAATGGTAAGTCCAACTAAAAATACATTTTCCTTAAACTTTTATTAAAGCTATATTTATAAATATCTCAATTTTTGTTATTATTATTATTTTATTCGTTTTCCTGTGAAATCGAATTGGATTATTGTTTAATTCCATATCGAATAGAGTAGAAAAGTAAATCGGCCAAACCCAACTTGGATATTGTTATAACTTTGTCCCTACCCCTCTACACACACACACACATAGACACAAATACTTTTTCCAATCTATACTCTCTATCCCCGATTCGAATACTCTCCCTCTCTTTCTTTTTACCAACTTTTTCTTAACCCTTTCTCTCTTGTTCTCTTTCCTTACTATACATATATACTTTAGTTTTAGTTTGTGTCTCTCTCAGTGTGTGTATGTTTCCCCCAAGTTGGAAAGTGGTTAGATTTGACCTCAATTCCCTAAGACAGTTTCAAGAAGGAAAGAAACGACAACATATTCACTATTCTTTTTTTTTATCCACCTGGACTATCCATAATTTTTTTTCAACTAGCCGTAAGAGCCTAAAATAGTAGTCAGAAAAGGCTGATTATATGGGTTGGAGAGAATTTTGAATAGACTATATTCACTCTACTATATATCTATAGAGACTTATAAAAAAACTCAAGAATTTGTCTGTATGAAAAATAAATAAATAAAAATAAAATATTATGGATATTTATATATATATATATTGGGTCAGTTTTTTATCTTGAGACAGTCTTATAACTCAAAAACAATGCATTATATGAAAAAAAGTTTCAAATAAAAGTTTATTTATATCAGGGGGAAACCAAACTACGCTATTGTTTGTCGACCCAGAACAAGCTTTCAAGGGTATTTCGAGGTCAAGTTCTGTTTTTTAAATGGAAACCTATATGTTTCTGTACATATTCTGAATCTACAAAAAAAAAACTGAACAACTTTTATTAGAACTATTTTTTATACGACATCAAATAATAAAAAAATATTAAATCAATTAGATCTCGAAAAAAAATTATAAAAATTATTTTTAACAATCATTCAAATTAATTATGAAATAATAATGATCAAATATTTAAAATTATTGGATTAAAAAATACTTGGTAGGTTTCACATTAAGACCTACCAAGTATTTTTTATCCAATAATTTTAAAAAATGTTTCACCAAGTACCAACACCAAATTCCTTAAAAACTATCAAATATTTAATTATTAATAATTTAACAATTTTGCGACACTGTTCACATTCCAGAGTGTATATGAGTGTATCTCAATTCTTCTGGATGAATTCTAGTTCCAATTTCGTTATTTTGGCATTATAAGTAGGTATATGTTTCTGTACATATTCTGAATCTACAAAAAAATGAACTATTTTTTTATACGACATCAAGGAACAAAAATATTAAATAAATTAGATCTGAAAAAAATACGCCTTCGGCACGCCCTCCAAGCTCGGAATTAAATATTTGATCATTATTATTTGATAATTAAGTTGAATATTTGTCAAGAATAATTATTATTTGTATTTAGCAATGAAGTGAATGTAGCAACAATTTGTCTGAATCAAAAGTTCAATGAATTAATTAAGGTAGTTGTTTCGCGACAATACTAACAAAAAGTTAATGCTAAGGTATATAACATAGAAGGATAAGAATTCATCATTCATAAGCCCAAAACTTTTTGCTGTTTATGTACCACTACTAGCCAATCCCGTGCTCGTTTGACAAATCTGACAACACTGTTAGAGCTTGAATATTTTTATCATAGAAATTTCAGATAAAGTACATTATGAAAGGAGATTTATAGAACAAAAAGTTCTTAATAGGCGATTGAAAGCTGTTGCGATAAGGGCTGAAGCGAAAAAACGCCAAAAAAAGTACTAAAGTTAACCCACTTTTGACGTGACAACGTCTTATAAATTGGTTTGCCGGGTGACACTTCAAGAAACTGCGTTACGCTCCACTCACGTTATGCGCTCACAATGAGAGCGAGTGAGAGGAGGATACAGGAAATTCCGCACGTGCGATCCAATCAGAAGAAGTGGGCGGGCCACTTAAGCCGCCAGATTCGAACATGAACCTGCTTTATCGAAACTAACTTCTATTTTATAATTATTAGCCTTAATTATACCTATATATATATATATATATATAGATAGATAGATAGATAGATAGATAGATTTAGATAAAAGCAACAATTATTTTTTAAACCTTAAAAGATATCTATATTCATTGAAAAAAAAATCAATTTTCAAGTTTCAATTTTCCATAGATTTAAATTTAATTTATATTTCATTTATTTCTTTATTTTTCTAAAGCTTTTTTTAATATGTATTTTATAATGACAGTAATTCCAAAAATTATTGAGTTCTTTATTCATCTTTTCAAAAAAACGCAAGATATTTGAATTTGGTTTGACAGTTTTTCAAATTAACGGTTCTCAATCAGATGTCTTTAAACAGTTTAACATAAAACATACTGTAATATTGTACCAAAATTATTATTATTATTATTTGTTTATCGGCGCGTCGACTACTATGGTCATTTGCGCCAAGTACCAAAAATATATATTGATTTAGTAACATATTTAATATAAGGTAAGCTTAAAATTATATTATTTCAAACATTTAAATACTATCCACCTAAAATAAAATTATGATTTATTATTATTTTTTAGGCTTACAAAATTAAAAAGTTTTTTCTGAGAAAAAATATTAATATTTTCCTATCATGGATGCTAAAATTATTTGTGAATTATGCATTAAGACATTTGGCAGGCAATCTGAAAAGAATAGACATTTGAGAGATATTCATAAAGTTGTCGATATAAATAAATCTAAAAAAAATCATATTTTATGTCCATTATGTCCTAACGAAAAAAATGGTTGCCTGTAAAGTCGGTATACGGGCGAAAGTTTTACGTGACAACGACTTTGAGTGGTAAAATAATTTTAATGTGAATATTCATTCGTATAGTAGGAAGAAGGATGAAATAATAGTAACAATTTAAAACATTTATTTATACAAAGAATTATATTTAAAACATTAATTTATACAAAGAATCTCGCACTGAATTTCATATTAACAAAATTTTATTTTTACCTTTACACATACATACGCATTTATATACAAATATACATACAATAACTTGCAATACATTTGCGTTCTACTACGTTAAAAGGAACAACCATTGACTTGACATTTTCTAGGCACATTACAGCAGAAACACTTCCTTTCATTTCATATTTCTCCTATCATCGCCCTATCCTCAACAAAATCACTCAGATAGGAACAAGTTAAGTTGTAGTAAACGCTGTTTCATTGTACGCAAATGTATTGCAAGTTATTGTATGTATATTTGTATATAAATACGTATGTATGTGTAAAGGTAAAAATAAAATTTTGTTAATATGAAATTCAGTGCGAGATTCTTTGTATAAATTAATGTTTTAAATATAATTCTTTGTATAAATAAATGTTTTAAATTGTTACTATTATTTCATCCTTCTTCCTACTATACGAATGAATATTCACATTAAAATTATTTTACCACTCAAAGTCGTTGTCACGTAAAACTTTCGCCCGTATACCGACTTTACAGGCAACCATTTTATTTTTAGGTTAAATAAATGCTTTGTTGCCAGCTTGTTTTTAGTGTAAATTTTTCATTAAACATTTTTCATTAATTATTCATTATTATCTCAGAAACTGTGTTGTAACTGTGAATTAAAATTTCCATAAAAAATGTATTAGTTATTGTTTAATGTTGGTTTACATTTTTATAACAATGGTAAGAAGAGTTTCTTAATTATAATTAAATATGTATGTAGATTTTCCAATATCCCGTATATTGCAATGTATAAGAGTCTGAAAAACTCTATCTTTGGAATTTAATATCTCCGGAACTAGATTGTTCATCAATTTCGTTTTGCCAACAATCGATGCAGAAGTTATTGGATAAAAAATACTTGGTAGGTTTCACATTAAGATATAAAAATAAATTCGTTTTATTTTTATATCTTAGGGTGAAACCTACCAAGTATTTTTTATCCAATAATTTTAAAAAATGTTTTACCAAGTACCAACACCAAATTCCTTAAAAACCATTGATGCAGAAGTATTTTAATAATAATCTGTCTAAATTTCAAAAATCATCCTAAGAAAACCTATATGGTGAAACTACCTTAATAAGATCAAACTCTACAAATATAATAGTTATTTTTTCCTTCAGTTAAAAATAATTTTAAATTTTCTCTTAATATTTTAATTTAATTTATAAAACTCTTGTGTGTTTATATCTTTTTTTAAATTTATATTTAAAAGAAAAGAATAGGCTAGGAATTGTATAGGAATGATGAGAGAGAGAAAGAGGAGGCATGTATTATATATAAGGGAATAGGACAAAAGGGATGACAATTGCGGGAGGAAATTACAAACTGCTATCGTGCAGGATGACATTCCACGAAGAATGAGCCAGCCAAGAGGACCAGGGGACCCCACCCCGCTTGTTTGTCTCTCTTTTGAGCACCCCCCGCCTCACTCATTTGACATTTGATCAGTGGCCCTCGCAAATATCAGAGGTGACTGACTAAAGAATAAAGGAGAGCAATTCTCATTTATTTCCTTCTTTTATAGAAAAGAAAAAACAACCCCCCACCCCCTCTCAAACCCCTAAACCTGCTCTCCTCTCCAGCAACGCAACATCAACAAAGACGGGTATTAATCCCCAAGAATTGCGCTCTTTTATTGACATATTTCTCTTATTGTCGGTTTAGAATTAGAAATAACATTTTTGAATATTTATTTATATATATGTTCTATTTAAGAACCTTTTTATTTAAAGATATATAGTTTAAACTATATAAATATTAGCATTGCTCTTATGGGCATTCTCTATTCTTTCCAATCACAAGATGGCGGCTGGTGACGTCAGGTGGAGACACTTTCTCGAGCTAGTCTTCCCTCCCTACCTTCCTGGTTTAAACAAATACATACATTAAAGGAGACAATAAAAGAGTGTGTCTTCTGCTGGAAAAATAAATTTTTAATTTATTTATAACGAGACTATAGTTTGCCAGAAAAAAAAATGTTATTAATATTCTTAAAAAAATAATTACCCGAAAGTATTGTAATGGTGCATTAAAAAAGTGTTGTTTTTGCTTCGTTTTTTCAAAATATCTCAAGAACAAAAAACAATTCCTGTATCAATTTTATCCTTCAATCATTTTATCGCTTCTTCTATGTATAAGTTGAAAAACATGGATGACAGCACATATCCTTGTTTTACACCTTCTTTTTTTAAACAAACCTTGGAAAAAATAAAAGAAATAGTTAATTGAAAATATCTTGTTAACAGATTCAATATTTTCACAAATGCACGAGAAAGTAAATAAATATTTTAACAATGGCAATAATCATTGAATTTGTTTGTAAATAAAAAAAAAATAATAATTAGATCTTTTAATTAATCAGTAGCTTAAAAAAATTAATTATAATCATGCTGGACCGGTAAGTTTATTTTGATTCATCCAATTTTTCAATTCAAAAACTTTATTTAAAATTATATAGAATTTTTATAAATACATTATAAAATACAAATAGTAAATACAATTATCTTACAATGTAGTTTATTCATTAATTTTTATTTATGTATAGTGTTGTTCCTGCCTTAAATAAACTGCAACGGATCGTTGCTAAACTTTATCCAATGTATTACTATATTATTCTAGAGTAAAGTACTTTAAAATATACTTTTACTAAAAACTTTATTTAACCTTTTTTGTTGTTCCCAAGATACTTAATTAGGATATTAAATTTCATCAAAATTGGTTAATTCATTTTCAAGATATTTAGAAAAAGCTAAAAAAGTACTGAAATAAAGTACTAATGTTTGTGGGCCGATATGCACCAAAAACTAATCAGCGCTTCATTTTGTTAAACTAATGGTAGGTTTTCAATTTTATTTCAATCGGTGCAAAGGTGTGGAAAAAATCGTGGACCAAAGAAACGATAACATACATCCATCCCACGCACTTCCAAAAATAAACTGCAACGGATCGTTGCTAAACTTTATCCAAATTCATTTGAAATATTAATATCTTCTAGAGTAAAGTACTTTAAAATATAATTTTACTAAAAACTTTATTTAACCTTTTTTGTGGGTCCAAAGGTACTTAATTAGGATATTAAATTTCATCAAAATTGGTTAAGTCATTTTCAAGATATTTAGAAAAAACTAAAAAAGTACTGAAATAAAGTACTAATGTTTGTGGACCGATATGTACCAAAAACTAATCAAAGCTTCATTTTGTTAAAATACTGGTAGGTTTTTAATTTCAATTCATTCGGTGCAACGGTATGGAAAAATTCGTGGACGAAAAAAACGATAACACACATACATCCATCCATCCGCACGCACTTCCAAAAAAAATGGCACTTTTTGGCCTCTCAACGAGATCCCAGGTAATTTTTGACAAAACCGTCACGCGTTAAAATTCAATCTCATTGAATACTTCAATTTGTGACCTTAATTGAGTCCATGGGTTCCGTAGTCTTTACCTGAGGACCCTTTGAAGTCCCGCTTGGCGTGAGAGCGATTACAATACTTTACCCATGCTTCGCATTGGATAAAGTAAAAAGGCTTACCATTAACATTTTAGTTTACATTCTGACAGCTTTTGATATTTAATATAATTTTACAGTAAGTATATTTATATTTTTATACTTACATCTATCTATATATGTTTGATTATTTCATAGTTTTATTTAATGATTAAATTGAAAGTTTTTGTCCTGAGAGTAGCAAAATTTTTATATATTGAAGGAGACAATAAAAGAGTGTGACTATAGTCTCGTTATAAATAAATAAAATTTATAATTCTAGCAGAAGACACACTCTTTTATTGTCTCCTTCAATATACAAGGTGGTGACTTGGCCGACGCAGCATAGCGATTACAATGTTAATTTTTGAATGTGCATTTATTTGCTCCCTAATTATTTTAGAGTTAAAGTTCTTATAGGTTTTTTGTAGAGAAAAAAATACTGAATCCGAACATATTTTTGTTTTTCAAATTTTGAAATTTCAGAACCGTAATAATCAACATTATAAATAATTGTATTTTTACAAAAATCACTGAGGCCATGGAATTATTAAAACAAACAAGGCATTTTCATTTGTTGTTTGTAAGTGACGTTTGTTATATTTGAACTTTTTAAAATCAGTTCTTATTAGAATTGATTGATTACCATAATGAGAAACTCGTTAAATTTGATTGAATGGGCTGAGTTTTGTATTCGTCATTGATAAATAAAAATAGTAGATTCACGTAGATGAAGTTTAGAACGAGCTTTTAAATTATTAATTATTAATTATTTCAACTTTTTCTTGTAATGAATGCATTGTAATAAGAACTGACTTTAAAAAGTTAAGTTTTGTTTTATAATCATAGATTTGTTCACCAATATGAATCCATTTTGAGACTAGTATAAACAATAAAACTTAAACAATCGACAACAATAAAAGTTTTGAATTTAAATTTTTTAAATAAATATCTACATTTTTAAAATCGTTTTTTGGACTTTTAAATTATGAATTAGACAAAATCTGATGTAATTATCTTTTAGAATTTTAATTCTGCTTAGTTTTTTGTATTCTAATTATGCTCTAAAATAATCACTATTAAACGTCAAATAGAAACAACAAATGAAAATGCCTTGTTTGTTTTAATAATTCCATGGTCTCAGTGATTTTTGTAAAAATACAATTATTTATAATGTTGATTATTACGGTTCTGAAATTTCAAAATTTGAAAACAAAAATATGTTCGGATTCAGTATTTTTTTCTCTACAAAAAACCTATAAGAACTTTAACTCTAAAATAATTAGGGAGCAAATAAATGCACATCCAAAAATTAACATTGTAAACGCTATGCTGCGTCGGCCAAGTCACCACCCTGTATAAAAATTCTGCAACTCTCAGCACAAAAACTTTCAATTTAATCATTAAATAAAACTATAAAATAACCAAACATATATAGATAGATGTAAGTATAAAAATATAAATATACTTACTGTAAAATTATATTAAATATCAAAAGCTGTCAGAATGTAAACTAAAATTGTAATGTAGTTTGATTCATCTGATTGTTGCTCTTTTACTCAATCTTTAGAGAGAGGTCTCAGGATGGATGGTGAGAGTATAATAAGAATAAATAATTATTTTATTTATTATAGAGAGGATTTTTATTTTTGGTTTATAATGGTGCCAAAATTTTTTTACATTGTTTCGGCATTCTCTGCCCTCATGAGAGCCTTGAAAATAATTCTTAAACAAAATGTCGTATTTGTTGTTAACAATAAATTAAAATATAGGTATACATAATAACATCAATCCCATTACCTCTCACACCTCCTTTTATCCTCTTCCCTCATCAGACCACAAAACAATAATTATACAAATTTTTCTCTCCCTTCAATAACAAATTCCTTTCTTTCTTCTGATTCTGACAGAGAAAATACATATAAATATGTGATGATATGTCAAATCTTTTAAATTATATATACAATGAAAATAGGTTATTAATTTATTTATTTATTTTATATTTAGTACGTGGGGGAATTTCAACAAAGATTTTTTTAATAAATTGACACGTTTTGATGTGGCCATCCACTTGACTTTACCATACACTTCTGGTTGAGTTTGGTACAAGGGGCTAGATTTAAATTTTTTGACCCTACAATCCACCCTCCCCACCCCATTTTGGGCGGCTAGTGTTTGCATTTTTAGTCTTCTGGTAGCCCAGTGATTATGTATACAACATTTGGTTGAATTTGTTCCAAGGGCCTAGATTTTCAGTTTTACGCCCCCTCTCCACTTTGGGTGGTTTATTTTTGCATTTTTGGTGTTCTGGGGCCCTCTAATTATGTATACAAAATATGGTTGAGTTTACTCAAATGGCATAGATTTTTATTTTTTGACCACCCCCCCCCCCCTAATTTTGGCACCAGAATTTTTTTTTAGTTATTATAGGTTCTCATTTTTATAGTATATTTCATTTTCCTGTTTTTTTTAGTTTGAAAATATTATAATTTTAAATTTTAACTCCTCCTCCCCCTTAATTTTGGGTCAAAATCCACCAAAATCTAATCAGCTCTTATTCTCAATGGACCAAAACTACGTGTGAAAATTGGTTTTGATATCCACACTAGTTTTTGAGCCACAAAATTTCGTAAAGCACACAGACTAACAGAATAACACACTAACAGACATTTTCATAAAACAGTTATTATCTCGAAATATATAATTTTTTCGATGTTCACTTATTAGAGCTTTTTTGTAGACCGAAATGCCATGGATTTCGCCCAATTTTTTTAATCAAAATAGTTTCAGCCGTTTTTGAGATATTTCGAAAAAAAGAAGCAAAAAAAAACACTTTTTTCATGCACGATTACAATACTTGACGATACCCTGTATGGTAAAGTAAAAATTACTCACACAATGTACACTTTCACAAACTAAAATTAAACACAACAAGCTATATAAAGTTTTCAAGTCTTCAATTCAAATAAATCAATTCGAGGAAATCAGTGAGACAGATTCCTTTTCACACCTATAATTTATTGAGTTTTCATTTTTTTATAATGTAATGAGATTAAAGAAATAATCTCTTTGTGAGATTTTCTTCTCGACACAATATTTTTGGTTCTTCAAAACTAAATTCATGATTCTCATCATTGGCGTGAACTGCTAGTGCAGATACCATCTGTTTCCGCGCAACAGAATTGAAGTGTTCTTAAATGCGATCACGTAATTTTCGCTTTGTTTGACCTATTGTTATACTGTCGGTTTTTGTTTAATTTTTATACATGATCCACAAGTAATTTGGTAAACTACATTACTCTGATCAAATATATCATTTGGTGTTTTATTATTAACTATTGGTTTTAATCGTTTTTGTAGTTTAAAAGATAAAAAAATATTTATTTGTGTAAATATTCTCCTTATTGTCTCCAACAAAGCTGGTTGATACATTATGGGCCCATATTTTTTTAAGTCTCCATTAGTGTCAGCCGATTGGGATGGTACTCGTTGTTGGCTTTGTAGGTGTATTTCTATAATTTTACTTTACCATACAGGGTATGGTCAAGTATTGTAATCGTGAATGAAAAAAGTGTTTTTTTTTTCTTTTTTTTTCGAAATATCTCAAAAACGGCTTAAAATATTTTTATTAAAAAAAATTGGGCGTAACCATGGTAATTTGCTCTACAAAAAAGCCCTAATAAGTGAACATCGAAAAAATTATATTTTTCGAGGTAATAATTGTTTTGTCAAAATGTATGTTAGTCTGTTAGTAAGTGAGTTACCAAATTTTTGTGGACGAGCTAGCTCAGAAACTAGTGTGAATACCAAAACCAAATTTCACACGTAGTTTTTGTGCATTGAGGTTAAGAGCTGATTAGATTTTGAGTCCATATCGACCCAAAATTAAGGGGGTGGAAGCAAGGGCGGATCCAGGAATTTTTATGGAGGGGGGGGGGCGAAATTAAAAAAATTATCCTCGCTATATAGAATATAACAATATTTTTCTTTTAGTAGGAAATTCAATTAATTAATGTTTATTTACAAGAAATATATTACTTTGGTATACTAGGAGTGGTACCAGACTTTCAATTTGGGTTTTTGGATTTTTGAGGGGTGGCTCTGTGGGGCAGGGGGTGAAAGCGGCGATCTAATTTATACGTCAAAATTCTTCCCCCTCGAATACAAATTTGACGTATCTCAGCGATTTTTGAAATAATTTGCTAGTTTAGCGATACTAGGGGTGGGAAGTTTTCAAATTGACACACTGTATATATGATCAATCAATATATCAGCTAATACATTTGATATTAAATTTCCAATAGGGGTAGCTTAAATAACATTGGCCGGCAAAAATTTCTAACTGTAAATCTGACAATGGATTCCAGTAGTTTTCTACGCTGATTATTATGCAATTTCCCGATATTTTACAGGTCAGAGTTTTGAGATATTATCGGTCAAAATGACGAAAAAGGCCATTTTGACCATATTTTCGAGTCCCATTAGATATTAAACAGCAATATTTGAAATCAAAAATTTTTATTGCGTATGAGAAAACAGCTTCGTCTTTGATTTTCAAATTACCACTTGTTTATAACTAAATTAGAACTCGAGTTAGGTATGACTTTAAAAACTAAACCCATTTGTTTTTATCTATGTTTATTATCCTTTATAATCACGTAGTTTTAGTTTTCTAATTGAAACAAAAACAAGTGGTATTTGAAAATCAAAGAGGAAGCTTTTTTCTGTTACGTCAATAAAATATTTTGATTCTAAATATTGTTGTTTCATATCTAATGGGACTCGAAAATAAGGTCAAAATGGCCGAATGGAATCGAATTTGTATGTAAATAAAAAAAATAAAATAATTAAATAATTAGAAATTTGATCTTTTAATTAATCAGTAGATTAAATAATTAAATATAAATTTTTCTCCAACAGATTACATTTCAACAATTAATTAATTTGTTATGAACTCTAATTAGAATAATACACAAAATGTATAATTATATATTTTTTAATCCAGGTTTAATAAAATATGAGAGTCAAGTGAGTCGATTAGAAAGCTATTGAAACAAATAAATTATAATCGATAAATAAATATAAATTCTCAAAACCTTTATTAGAAATACAAACGTTTCGTTATAAATGATTTCCTTTATCAATGGAAATTTTGAAAAATAGTTGCTTTAAAAGTTTTACAAACCAAATATTATATAGACATGTACCCCACATGAAATTTAGGGAGCGGGACCCAAAATCTGAAGCGGGCCCATTATTATGGAATAAGTATCTGGTTTTTACTTTACCATACAGGGTATGGTCAAGTATTGTAATCGTGCATGAAAAAAGTGGGTTTTTTCCTTCTTTTTTCGAAATATCTCAAAAACGGCTGAAACTATTTTGATTAAAAAAAATTGAGCGAAACCATGGAATTTCGGTCTACAAAAAAGCCTAATAAGTGAACATCGAAAAAATTATATTTTTCGAGATAACAATTGTTTTGTCAAAATGTCTGTTAGTTAGTCAGTTAGTCTGTGCGTTACTAAATTTTTGTGGACGAGCTAGCTCAAAAACTAGTAAGAATATCAAAACCAAAGTTCACACATAGTTTTGGTCCATGGAGATTAAGAGCTGATTAGATTTTGGTGCATATAAACCCAAAATTAAGGGGGGTGGGGGGGGGGAGATAAAAATTAAAAATCTAGGCCATTTGAGCAAACTCAACCAAATTTTGTATACATAATCAGTGGGACTCCAGAAGTCTAAAAATGCAAAAACTAACCGCCCAAGGGGGGGGTCAAGAAATGAAAATCTTGGCCATTTACCAAACTCAACCAAATTTTGTATACATAATCAGTGGGCCCCAGGAATCTAAAAATGCAAAAACTAACCCCCTTCTCCTACATGATTATAAATAATTTTAAATATTAAATATAAGTGAGGGGCCAGGTTGATGGTAAAGTCAAGTGGATGGCCACATCAGAACACGTCAGATTTTTATGAATTGGAAAAAGTTGGTAACTCTACTCCGTTTTTCTCTAACGTAGCCCCTTAAAAAAAATGTCACGCCCAGGCTGGGGCCCCTTCTGAATTTTTATTTATTATGGTCGAATTTCACTCGAAACGTTTGGATTTCTAATAATAATCAGATTTTTTTGCAACGAAATTTTCTCTGGAGAGAGACGGACTGGTAGAAATTTTAATTGAATGTAATGGAAGGCAGCCCAGGGGTAGTGAGGAAAGAAATAATTAACACATATCAAATAAGGTGTAATTTATTGAATTATTTTTTTCTATGCCTTTGTTAAAAATGAAGAAAGTTTTTGAACACTACTGTGGAGAGAAGAAGGAAACATTTTTTGTTTCATTCATTGACCCTTTGAAACCCTGAAGAAGGAGGGAAAAATCCTCCGAAACGTCGGTTTGAAAGGAAAGGAGGAAGGATTCCAATAAATTACACCTTATTTGATATGTGTTAATTTTTTCTTTCCTCACTACCTCTGGGCTGCCTTCCATTACATTCAATTAAAATAATCAGATTGTTTTATAAAATTTACTTAATAAGATTGATACAATTTGATGGCTGTATATGTATATAATTAAGTAATGGAGAGGATTCAGCCAATAGTAGCTCTGCTGAATAAAACTCCCAATTATAGAAAATGTTTCCTTAATTACATAGCCATCATCAGTTCCTAAGAGTTGATGAGTCCTTGAAGACGAGCGCCATATTTGTGTATAAGGTGTCCGAGCATGATGATATTCCTCAATGGTTATAAAGTTGATACAATTTGATGGCGCTCGTCTTCAAGGACTCATCAACTCTTAGGAACTGATGATGGCATTATTTAATTAAAGCCGAAAAGTTTTCTATAATTGGGAGTTTTTTATTCAGCAGAGGCTACCCATTGGCTGAATCCCTCTCCATTACTTAATTTACTTAATAAGAATTTATATTACAAATTTAACTTTTATATTTAAGATGTAGAGGAAGGGAACGTTTCGTTTTTCGATTTAATGCTAAATTTCAGAATTCTAACATTATTTTATTTTCATTATATTATGTTTAATTTAGCCTTTAAATTTCACTCCCTTCATTTTAGTTCCTGAAAAAGGAAATGTTTCGGTTTTTCTTTTCAACTTTAACACTATGTCACATACTAACAATACTCTTAAACAAAAAAAATTGAAAGTTTTTGCCGAGAGTAGCAGAATTTTTATATATTGAAGGAGACAATAAAAAGAGTGTCTTCTGCTGGAATTATAAAATTTTATTTATTTATAACGATGTTATAAATAAATAAAATAAATAAAATTTATAATTCCAGCAGAAGACATACTCTTTTATTGTCTCCTTCAAACAAAAAATAAACTGCAACGGATCGTTGCTAAACTTTAATCCAAATTCATTTGAAATATTAATATGTTTATTCCTTATATAAATCAGATATCACTTGCAATTTGCAAGTTCATGTTGACTTTAATTCAAAAATAATGATCGATTCTCATTTAACAGTCGAGGAATAACAATTCTACATTGGATTTTTGACATTTCGGTTATTATTGGAAATCATTGCTTAAGACATGGAGGAATCGACTTAAAATCAAAAATAGCGATTGATTCTCATCTAATACTTGAGGAATAATAATTCTACCTTAGATTTTTGACCCTTCGATTATTATTGGTAACCATAGCTGAAGACATGGAGGAATCGGCTTAAAATCAAAAATAACGATCGATTCTTATCTAATAGTAGAGGAATAACCTTATTGCATTTCATTTTTGGTGTTTTGACTATTAATGGCAACCTCTACTGAAAACGTGGAAGAATCGACTTAAAATCAAAAAGACTAAATTCTTTTTTGGTAAACAACTCAAGCTTTTAAATAGCCCCATAAGAAGAAGTCCCATACCGTGAGGTCCTGTGAGCGAGGGGGCCAATGGAGATCTCCATTACGGGAAATCAAACGGCCAGTGAACAGAGCGCGTACAGCTTGCATTGATATCCTAGCGGTATGTGCAGTTGCCCCGTCTTGTTGGAACCACATATTGTTCATGTCGTAATTGTTCTCTTCAAGTTGTGGGAGCAGGCGGTTACTGTTGATTCGCAGCGTTATGTGAACATGATTGAAGAATTTCTTCTCCCACAACTTGAAGAGAACAATTACGACATGGACAACATATGTGGTTCCAACAAGACGGGGCAACTGCACATACCGCTAGGATATCAATGCAAGCTGTACGCGCTCTGTTCCCTGGCCGTTTGATTTCGAGATTTTGAGAAGGAGGGCATTTGATGGATGTAATTTTTAAAAACTAACTTTACTAATTTTTTGTTAATAAACTTCCATTGTAACTACACGTTTTGCACTTTATTTCAATCCAATACCTTTAAAATTGACAGTTTGACAAGTATTTTAAAACCACCCGACACAGTTTGACAAGTATTTTAAAACCACCCGACACAGTTTGACAAGTATTTTAAAACCACCCGATCCATCTGCGCCACCCTGTATTTGATTAAATTTAGAACACTTTAGAAATTGGCATATACATATATACCCTTAAATAAATAAACAAATAAATAAACTTCTGTATTGATAATTGGAATTTTTTAATCATACTCTCATATAGAAAAAAAATTGAAAAATTGTACATATAGGATTAGTAAATAAATAAATAAATAAAGCTTTGACTTTGAAAAAAAAAACAACTTCTTTCTGTATTTTAATTAAATAAATTCCAAAAATGGATTAAACAAAAAAGAAAAACAAAAAACCCCTCCCCCCTTGTCTTTTGTGTTTCTTTTTTGTCTAAATTTAAAGAAAGAGTTGTCGCTTGGGCCCGTTTGAATTAATTGAATCGACAATTTGGAAGGGAATTAATGTCAGTTTTTTTGTTTATTTAGAAATAATCTTTGAATATAAAATCAGAGATATTTTGAAAAAATAATTATTTTCTCTAAATATTTAATATGTATATCCAAAATATTTTATTTTTTGTTTATCATTTTGGAAAAAATAACATAGGTATTATGGTAGTTTTGTAATTTCGACTAAAAGGTAATCTATAAGTTCTTGATCTCAAGATAAAATAAATAAACATGAAATTTCGTAAGGGAATTCAATGAGTTTGTCCTCTGTTTGATGCAAATAACTATATATATACCGAGGGGTGAACCGAGACCTAAAATCATGTACACCTACTTCCACTTCCACTTTCATTTCCAAGTAGAAGACAATAAATGACAATAGATTATCTAAAGAATTCCAAAGTAATTCCAAAGACGGTGTACACCTAATTCCAATCGCGGTTCACCCCTCGATATATACTATATTAGGTTGGGACAAAAAACACGAATATTTTTTTTTCATTTCCGAAACTATAAAAAGTTGGTTGCTAGACAATTGTAGAAAATTCTCCCTAAATATTGTTAGAGTTCGTGGCTGTGATGAAACTGTACTAGATGAAGGAGGAGGATTAGCCAAAGATGGAATCACTGGGTTCAATAAAACACCTTTAATAAAACGTTTCGGGCCTGAATTTATTTGGCCACCTTCAGTTAATTAGGAGTTATACACAAAATGCGGTACACATATGTGATCGAACCAAGCTTTGTCAAAAATAAAAAAATAAAATTTTTTAGACTTTTAACGTGCATGGACTCAAAAGTTTCAGAATGAAAGTATTACTATTATTACTTTCATTCTGAAACTTTTGAGTCTAGGTACGTTATAAATTTACATGAACCTAAAATTTTATTTTTTATTTTTGACAAGGCATGGTTCGATCACATACATAGTGTACCGCATTTTGTGTATAACTCTTAATTAACTGAAGATGGCCAAATAAATTCAGGCCGAAACGTTTTATTAAAGGTGTTTAATTGAACCTAGTGATTCCATCTTTGGCTGATACCTCCTCCTTCATCTAATACAATTCTCACTAAATCTTAATGTTAGGAAGATTCTACGCATCGCAGTTTTTCAATTTTAGGTGAGCCCCATACAAAAATATTTACATTTTGCCGTTTATCAAGCGTACACAATTTAAAATACATATCCTTGTAGAAAATTAAACGCCCTTCAAAAAGATCTTTTATGATTTTTCGTTAATTATTATTATTACAGTTTAAAGGGCGCCTCGACTGCGTGGTCATTTGCACGATTTTTCGTTAATCTTACCAATTAAAAAGATATTAAAGGTCAAAGTTTGAAGAATTAAAAAAAATGTTTTTTTCATCTTATTTTATGACTCTCTAAGTAGTAAATATAATAAAATGGCCAATACATTTTTTTGTAGGAAATTAACTGCTCTTCATAAATGGTCTCTTATTTTTAGTCCAATGTTTCTCAAACTTTTTCGAATGTGGAACCCTTTTCCGTTTATAAGGTAATGCGTGGAACACGATAATCTTGTGATGCACCTTAAAACGTTATTATGGGAACATTTTTTTTTTGGCTTTTAAATATAGTTATATGGAGTGAATTAATTAAGAAACACGACTTTTATTATCTTATATTTTTTTTATTTATACAATCACCCACTATATATATCTAATTGTATGTTTCCTACAAAAAGCGCGGTCAAAACAATTCGCTTTAATGTATTGTAGCGGCGATCGCCACAGTTATTACTTGCTTATTGTATTCCTTGTTAACGGTTTTATATAAATATTGTATAAAAAACTTCGATGTAAATAAAACACATTTAAAAACAAAAGAATTATTATTCATCAAAAGGCAAATTTCACAAACAGTGGCTGATTTAACAACTAACCAGTCCACAGTGGTGACCCCGACGACCCACTTTACACCCTTCTACTATACCACCGAAAGTGCATAAGAATACTCAAGATACAGACGACCACCCGACCGTGAGTATGAGAATCCCACCGTTTTCCCGGGAAAACCCCTTTTATTGGTATATAATTCGAGAATTGCTTCAAGCCATAAGTAAAATACGCCCCGCCCCCGGCTCCTGCCATCGTAACTAACGGCCATTCATGCATAAGGCACTCGGGGAATCCACTCATGTCTTTCTTAGGGCCGGTTGTATGTCTCAAAGTAAATCGCTTTTTACCACTAACAAACGGTAGATGGTAAATGGAGGCACTGGGATGGCCAATCAGATGACAGGCATTTTGACAAAACAATTATTATCTCGAAAAATATAATTTTTTCTATGTTCACTTATTAGGGCTTTTTTGTAGACCGAAATGAAGTGGGATAGTGTTCTTGTCTGTCTTCCTGGCTCTCTTAGGCCCGGTGTAGTCACAAAGTAAATGCTTTTTACCACTAACCAAGATAGATGGTAAAAAGCATTTACTTTGCGACATACAACCGGGCACATTCAGTGGCTGTCATCTGATTGGCCATCCCAGTGGCTCCATTTACCATCTATCTTGGTTAGTGGTAAAAAGCATTTACTTTGCGACATACAACCGGGCCTTAGAAGACATTTTCGAGTCCCGAAACACACACACAAACACAGACACCGAATGCACAGGCTGGAATCACAGGAAGTAATGGCCGACCCAGCGCGTCCCTGTGTCCTCGTTGCATGGCCAGCCACCCTCGTCCTGTGGACTATTCCAGAACCATTCCAGAGCCTCTGATTGTGCCCGCGTGTGTTTCGATTCACGAACACCAGCTTGATTGATAACCAAGCTAGCAGCTTCTTCCACCTTTAGTCGACGTAGTATCGAACTTCCGACATGCCATGGTTTCGCAAAATTTTTTTAATCGAAATAGTTTCAACCGTTTTTGAGATATTTCGAAAAAAATAAGCATGCACGATTACAATACTTGACCATACACTGTATGGTAAAGTAAAAAATATTCGTGTTTTTTGACCCAACATATTATCACATACTACTAAAGGGCATTTGTGCCTGTCTCTGTAACTATCTATGTATATATCTATGCCCCCCCCCCCAGGGGTAGGGGTTGGGTCCAGGGGTGGGAGTCCAGTGGGCTACTAAAGAGCATTTGTCCCTGTGTCTATGTACCTATATTTCTATGTAGGGTGGAGGTTGAGGGGGATACCAAAGTACCTATTCTATTATACATCATGTCTACATTGAGCATCCACTATTCCAATATTCGCGGTCTCTTTAGCAATAAAACTTCCGTTTTCCAACATCTCGAAGACGAAAGACCCTCCATTTTGGCCCTCAGTGAAACCCAAATTGACACAGACAAATCCGATACTCCAGATCTCAAATTCGGGAAATATATTCTACACCCCAAATTCCGCCGGTATAACGGCGTCTGTTGCTACGTTCGCGATAACATCCCCTGCGAACGACTTGGATTTTTAGAAAAAAAGCTTACGACGCTTTATGGCTTAAATTTAATACTAAGACCTCAAGTAGAATTCTCTGTACAATCTATAGATCTCCTAATGATAAAAAATTTAAAGAATTTTTCGATTATCTCGGCAATTGTGTGAATGTAATTCTTTCACGTTTTCCAAATTCTGAAGTCTCTTTCCTAGGTGACTTCAATGTACACAATAAGGACTGGTTGACATTCTCCAGATACAACACCTCTGAAGGCAACGCTGCTCACATATTTGCAACTTCATGTGACTTAACCCAAATTATAGATCGCCCCACTAGGATTCCGGACAACCCAAACGATACCCCATATCTCCTCGACCTCTTTCTGTCATCTGCCCCATCTCAATTCTCTTTTAGTATCTCTGCACCTCTAGGTAACTCAGACCACAACTTAATTAAAATAAAATCACATATCGACTTAGTAAAACCCGCTCTATCCTGCCCAAAGCCCAGAGAAATAAGGCTTTTTCTTAAAGCCAACTGGGATGAAATGCGTAACTTCTTCGGCTCTTTCCCATGGAATGATTACTGCTTCAGAAACAAAAATGCCACCGAATGTGCGTCTGCATTCTCTGAAGTGATTCAAATGGGCATCGAGTTATTTGTCCCTTTCAAACGGGTAATTGGAAAACAGGACTCCAAGCCCTGGTTCAATAAGTCTTGCTCCGAAGCAGTCAAACAAAAAAATCATGCTTTCTATAATTGGTCTTCGACACCATCAGAGTACAATCGCGTTCTCCTCACAAAAGCCCGCGCCCACTGTAAAAAAACAATCGATAATGCGATGAAGTCCTTCATTCAGAAAAAAGCTGACAGGCTAGCAGCTTGCCCCAGCAGTTCAAACAAATTCTGGTCCCTTGATAAGTATGTAAAAAGAAATTTTACAAACTCATCATTTCCCCTCTCAATCTCTCCGACAACTCGATAGCCATTGACGCCTCCGACAAAGCCGAAGCTTTTGCCTCATATTTCGCGTCCAACTCAAACCTGGACGACAAAGGGCTTGAACCACCCACATACCCCCAGTACTAATATAATGTCAGATACTGTTTTCAGGATACCAGCAATTCTAAAGATCATCCGGAATCTAAAGAAAAACTCTTCTGCTGGCCCCGACGATATCCCTGCCATTCTCATTAAAAAGTGCGCCCCTGAACTTGCTCCTATACTATCCAAATTATACAATCTCTCCTATAACTCTGGAATATTTCCTGAAGCCTGGAAACTAGCCAGAATCCAACCAATTAAGAAAAAAGGCGATTCTTCCAACATAAAAAACTATCGACCCATAGCAATCACTTCTGTCTTATCCAAAATCATGGAAAAGGCCATCAACGAGCAAGTTCTACGACACTTAGAGTCAAATAAATTTATCCACGATAGGCAATACGGCTTCAGGAAATTCCGGTCGACTGGTGACATCCTAGCATATGTAACTCATATCTGGAACAAAACCCTGGAGGCCGGGAATGAAACCCTCGCGGTAGCTTTAGACATTTCAAAAGCCTTCGATATGGTCTGGCACAAAAATCTTCTTGCCAAATTGACCTCCGTCGGCCTTGCACCGAAACTCTGTAAGTTGCTCGAAAGTTTTCTTTCAGACCGTAGTATTAAGGTTGTCATCGATGGAATATCATCTTCCCCCTTCCACACCAACGCTGGAGTTCCTCAGGGATCGGTTATCTCCCCTACGCTTTTTCTTATCTATATCAACGACCTTCTAAACTTGCCCTCCAATCCGGTACATTGTTACGCAGATGACAGCACCCTACATAACGCCCCTGCATCGCATAAAAACCGTGCAGACATTGCCTCTTCAATTAATTTAGACTTGTGCAAACTTAAAAACTGGGGATCCCAAAACTTAGTTAACTTCAATGCAGGGAAAACTCAGTGTTGCCTTATTTCTAGGCGCGTCGACAGAAACCTCCCAAACATATCATTCGACTCAAACTCACTAGAATTCAGGGATAAAATTTCAATGCTAGGCGTAACTCTAGGGTCTGACCTTTCATGGAATGACCATATCTCAACCACTGCTAAAGCTGCAGCGCGCAAGCTTGGTCTCCTATTTAGGTCTAGACGCTGTTATACTCCCAGTCAACTTCTTATGCTGTATAAGGCTCAAATTCGTCCCTGTCTCGAATATGGCTCTCATCTGTGGAGGGGTGCATCCAAGCATTCTCTTGCTACACTGGATGCAATTCAGAAGCGAGCAATTAAACTAATAGGAGACCCGGCTCTAACCAACTCACTCGACTCCCTGGCTCACCGAAGAACCGTTTCTGCCCTTTTCCCTGTACTACAGATACTATCACGGTGTCTGTTCAGTCGAGCTGAAATCTCTTATCCCCCCTAATGCCCTCTTTACGAGAAACACGCGGTTTTCTAACGCTCAGCACCCCTTCGCTGTCAAATTGGATAAAAGTCGAACAAGCGCTTTCGCCAACTCTTTTATTCCTATGACCTCCAGAGACTGGAACTCGCTCCCTGCCACCATCTTTCCCGCGACTTATAACCTTAAGCTATTTAAGACCCGTATCCACAGATACCTTCGACCTCCGCCCAACCCATAAAATTCTTTCTTCTTCTTTTCACGATGGAGGGGCCAACCGAGGCCTTTAGGGGTTGCACCTTTTTGGTGTAACTCCTTCTCTCATCATTATCATTAAAAAAAAAAAAAAAAAAAAAAAAAAAAAAAAAAAAAAAAAAAACCTGTGGGCTGGGAGGTGGGATCCAGGAGTGAGGGCTGGGGTCCAGGATACATGGGGGGAGTCCAGGGGTAGGTTTACTGGATTGGGGGGTGATCAGAGGATGGGAGAGAAGTTCCGGGGTTGGGGAGAGGGTCGTTGGGATGGAGAGGGCGTGTTCAAGTGACAGGGGACCAGGGGGCGAGCCTTACAGCTAGTATATAAATAAAATGATTCAAAATCATTCAGTCTGAATGAATGATGATGGAAGATGATATAATAAGGCGAGTGAAGGATGAAGACGATCTAGAAAAGAGAAGAAGTGGCCAGGGGATCAAGAGCTACATCGACCAATGAAGTTGAGGAAGAGGAAAATTGAAATACATAGTTGAATTTAACCATATGTATAGAATCAGTAAGTAATGTAATCAAAAAATTACCTTTCAATGTATTAAAAGAAAATACCGAAGAGCCATTCGGACATGAACTGAAAATTTGAATCAAAAATTATTGTAAATAAAATAGTGTGTTAATAAACCGAAATATATATAGATTCAAAATAATAAACAAAAAATAAAACAAATAAAATATTTTCGATATATATATATATATATACAATTATATATGTATCCCAAATATTTCATTTTGTATGTTTATCATTTGGAAAAAAATATCATAGGTATGTTAGTCTTGTGATTTCGACTAAAGTGCAATCAGCTAAATAAAAAAATAAAGATCCAAGCTTACACACTTATTTAAAAAGCTTCTTTCTGTATTTTAATTAAATAAATTCAAAAATAGACTATACAAAAAGAAAACAAAACAAAAAAACCCTCCCCTTTTATCTTTTGTGTTTCTTTTTTGTCTAAATTTATAGAAAGAGTTGGTTGCTTGGGCCCGTTTGCATCATTTGAATGGACAATTTGGAAGGGAATTAATGTCAAACGAGATTGCGTGCTTGAGAGAGAGAGAGAGAGAAGGAGATATTTCTCTCTCATCTACTATACGTATACACCCCCGCGCCTTGTCCCCACCTATACACTAAAACATATCCTTTTTCCCTTGAATTTTATCCCTTAACAGATGGGAACGCTATCCAAGTCAATTTCAGAAATTTGAATATTTACTTTATTTTTATATATATATTATATATTTCTAAAAAGATATTCTTATTCCATTTAACACAGAAATAAAAATAAAATAGATAAAATCTAAAAATATTAGGGATATATATATGTAACAGGTCATTCAATAAGTCCATAGGATAAGTAAGAAAAAAACAAAATTTTGACAAAACTCGATTTTATTATTCAACATAGTTGCCTTCGAGGGCGATACAACGAGTATAGCGATTTTCCAACTTTTCGATACCACTTTTATAGTACGATTTCTCTTTCTCGTCAAAATAGGCCTCAGTTTCAGCGATTACTTCATCATTGGACTTAAATTTCTTTCCAGCAAGCATTCTCTTGAGATCTGAAAACAGGAAAAAGTCGCTGGGGGCTAAATCTGGAGAATATGGTGGGTGGGTAAGCAATTTGATGCCCAATTTATTCAATTTTGCCATCGTTTTCATCGATCTGTGACACGGTTCATTGTCTTGGTGAAACAACACTTTTTTCTTTTTCAAATGTGGCCGTTTCTTTGCGATTTCAGCCTTCAATCGATCCAAAAGTGCACAGTAATAGTCGCTGTTGATGGTGATTCCTTTTTGGAGATAGTCAATGAATATTATTCCGTTCGCACCCCAAAATACAGAGGCCATCAGCTTACCGACCGACTGTTGCGTCTTTGCTCGCTTTGGATTCGGTTCGTCGACTGCTGTGCACTCAGCTGACTGTCTTTTGGATTCTGGTGTGTAATAGTGAAGCCATGTCTCATCCATTGTCACATTTTGACGATAGAATTTCATTTTATTGCGGTTTAACAGCGCCAAACACTTCTCTGAAGCATCGATTCGTTGTTGTTTTTAGTCGACTGTGATCTCACGCGGCACCCACTTTGCACAGAGCTTTCGCATACCCAAATGTTCGTGTAAAATGGTAAAAACACTACCATCTGATATCTTTACAATGTCAGCTAGCTCGTACACCTTCAATTTGCGATCGTTCATAACCAATTTGTGGATTTTTTTCATGTTTTCTGGAATAACAGCCTCATTTGGGGGTCCGCTGCGCTCTGCATCATTTGTGCTGGTACGACCACGTATAAATTCTGCAATTCACTTCTCTACCATTTGTCTCGATGGAGCAGAGATCGGATAATGTTTATCAAGCCATTGTTTGGTTTCCACAGTATTTTTTTTCATCAAAAAGCAATGCTTTATTAAAACTCGAAATTCACTTTTTTCAATTTTTTTTCAATAACAAAAGCTGCTTCACACAAAATGCTATAACTCACGAATCAATAGTCAGATTGCTGTTAAATTTATACACGTATCATTTGAAGGTTAGTACTAAATAAAAATCATATGGAAAAATTCTAGAAACGCCATCTATGTGTCATCCTATGGACTTTTTGAATTGACTATTATATACATAAGTAGATAAAAGATTATTTCTTAAAAATATTTTTTTTTTGTTTATGATTTTGGATCATTTTCTAAATATGGTAGCAGAAGTCAAACTCATTGATTTCCCTTTACGAAATTCCATATTTATTTGTTTTATCTTGAGCTGATTACGTTTTAGTCGAAATTGCAAAACTTGCATACCTACTACGAACTCCAAAAGGCTAGAGTGCAAAAACTAACCACCCAAAATGGGGAGACGGTCAAAAAATGAAAATTTAGGCCCTTGTACCAAACTTAACCTAGTTTTTGCATTTCTAGCCTTCTGGGGGTCAACATATGGGGTAACTGGCCCAGCTTCTTTTGTTTTCCCAAGGATAGTTACTCCATATTTTTGGCTATAACTAAGCTTCCTCACAATTTATAGATCTCGTGACTATATTAATTGAAAGATGAAATTTTTTTCAAATAATCATGATACTTTCAACTTTTGATTATTCAAAATTTTGGAATTATCTTAAGTTGAATGTAAAGTTTTGCGGTTGGCCCAGTTAAACGGGTTGTGGGGTAATTAGACCAGCCCAGCCTATTTACTGTTTTTTTAATTTTTAACATCTTTTGAGCAGTTGGACATGTTCCCTAACCCTCAAGGCCCTGGCCGTAGGTAGAATTAGTCTCATTTTGTATATAGATTAAAAATAATCAAAGATGTAAGCGATTCGGGGTAATTGGGCCCTGACTAGGCTGGCCCAGTTGCACCAAGACCTCTATTTTTTTTATTCTATGTTTAAACGCCAAGTATAATTTTTAAAATCGATTTTTATTACAGAAAATACAAAAAAAGTATCATAAATCAAACAACTAAACAAAATAATTTCATTTTACCCATTGAAATAAAGTTAAATAAGTTCCTTATGCTTAAGAAAGCCTTAATTAAGTATTTACTCAAATCTCTATATTTTCAAGGAACTGGGTAAGGCAACTAGGTAAGAACATAACTAGGTAAATAAGTAAATAAGTAATTAACTTAACTAAGTACTTAAGTATAAAATTAACTTAAAGAAATTTCTCTAATTCAGGAACACTGAAAATTTCTCACCAATATTAAAAAGTGTATTGCGCTAAAAAAATGCGGTAAAATTAAAAAGCTCTGGGGTTACAGGACCCCTGGCCCAGCCGCCCCCGCCCCCAGTTACCCCACCTGACCTTATACCAAATTTGGTTGAGTTTAGTCTAAAGGGCTAGAATTTTCATTTTTGACCCTCCCCCCATTTTGGGTGGTTATTTTCAAATTTTTTTTAAACAAAAATGTCAAAAATTACATCTTCTACAATTTTGCTTCTAATGGAATTTTCCGTAGAGGAAACAGTTTAGGAGATATAATCAATGAGGTGATTTTACGGTATTTTTTGACATCTTCAGGGTCGATTAGCCCTAAAAACGACTCGATTTGGCGAGTAGGAATTTGACTTACGGGGTGTGTGCTGATAACATTACACAACTACACTATGGGATATATTATTTGGGTTCTGAAATCATCTTTCAAAATGGTCAGTAGCTCTCGGGTCTATATAACGTTTCATTGAAAAAGTTTTTCAGAATTGTTGGACATTTTTCCAGATTCAAAAAATATGATTTTAATTAATTAAATAGTAGTAAAATTCTATCTAAAGGTGGTAAAAGAGTTAACCAGCCTGTTTTGCTGTAACCAAGAAGCTTTTTATATTGAATCTCAGAGTAAATACTAACTTGAGTAATATATTATTAAAAATTTTTTTTAAAACTTTGTGTTGACTTTACAAAATAAAGAACAAAACGCCTATTTTAGAAAATAAATAAAGTTAGAGGACAGAGCTGTGAAATAAAGGACGTATGGCCACCGTAATCATAATCAGTAGCGGATTATCCATAAGGCAAACTAGGCACGTGCCTATGGGCGCGAGGTTACGCCCCGCGCCTAAAATGGTGAATAGCTAGCTCGGAAACGGTTGGCGATTATTAACTGAGATTTGGACACAAATTTCGAATTAATAAGTTGCAATTTTCTTATAAATATCAACTTTCTAGCTCTAATCCTAAGATGAAAAAAAATAATAAATAAATGAATACAAATTACAAAATTATCAAAATATGCAGAAATCGTATAGTAAAAAATGTTTCCTTTTTCCTCTAATTTTGATTTTGAATGATAAATCTTTTCTCTTTGTTTTATAAAAACCATGGGTGCCCATGGGTACCTCCCCCTATTTGTACATAATATTTTCTTCACTTCTAAAGAATTTGAAGAGGTTTTTTATTACCTTTTGTTGAAGACATAAACTTGATGGTTTTTATTTTTAAGATATGAATATAATGCTAATTTTGCAACAATTTTCAACCCCCCCCCCCTCCACAATTGTGGGCACCCCTAGTTTTTATATTATGTTGGAATAAAGTTTTTGTTTTATTTTATTTGATTCTTATAAACGTTTGCATAGCTTTTGTATTCCTTTATTACTTATTTTTACTTTACCATCCAGGGTATGGTCAAGTATTGTAATCGTGCATGAAAAAAGTGTTTTTTTTCCTTCTTTTTTTCGAAATATCTCAAAAACGGCTAAAACTATTTTGATTAAAAAAATTAAGCGAAACCATGGAATTTCGGTCTACAAAAAATCCCTAATAAGTAAACATCGGAAAAAATATATTTTACGAGATAATAATTGTTTTGTCAAAATGTGTGTTAGTCTGTTAGTTAGTCTGTGCGTTACCAAAATTTTTGTGGACGAGCTAGCTCAAAAACTAATGTGAATATCGAAACCAAATTTCACACGTAGTTTTAGTCAATTGAGATTCAGAGCTGATTAGATTTTGGTGCATATCGACCAAAAATTAAGGGCTGTGGAAGGGGGGGGGGTAAAAAATTAAAAATCTAGGTTATTTGAGCAAACTAACCAAATTTTGTATACATAATCAGTGGGACCCTAGGAGCCTAAAAAGGGAAAAACTAAACCCCCTCGCCTACATGATTATAAATAATTTTATTAAATATTAAAAATAAGTGAGGGGCCAGGTTGTATGGTAAATTCAAGTGGATGGGCACATCAGAACACGTCAGCTTATTAGTTTTGTATAGGCGGCGATTTTTGGTTCACCCTATAGGCGGCACTTTTGTAAATCCGCCTCTGATTATAATATCATCAAAATTTATACCTTAGCTTATTTATGAATTGTATCCTGAGTGGCGAGAGATGAACGGTTTCTTCTCAGTATTGATGAGAGACGAATTCAAAAAACACAGGTAAAATAATTTCCTTCCGTAGACTGGTTCCGTATTTAAAAATCTGATTTTCATTTTTAAATTTTAACCTGAAAATTAAGAACAAATAAAAAATAATAATTCAAAATAAAAAAAAGATAAAAGGAAATGTATAAAAAGCGTAGTATATATATACCCGCGCGTTGACCCCCCCTCCCCCCACTTCATCACCTACATATCCCCCAACGCTATCTAAGCAAATACAATAATTCTTTGAAAATTTAAATAACAAAAAAAAAAAATTGGGCAAGAAAGAAAGATAAAATAATAAATGATCTACACAATTCAAAGCCCCTGAATAAAGAGAGAGGGGGAGGCTGGTGGTATGTGGGTGAGTAGAGAGAGGGCTATTTAAATTTACATAAAATGAACTTTAATACCAGCGGAAAAATTTAATTCAATTTTTTTTTTTCACTCTTCTCATCTTTTTCCTAGTATTATAATTCTTTTCTTTCTCTTTTGTCTCTTTTTTTTTGATATAATAATTAGCAAAAAGATGAGATATTATAATAGAGATGAGCATTAAACTCTCATGGATGGATTGAATTTGCTGCGCCCTAAGCAGTTCACAACAAGAACGATGCTTGGAAAAAAATCTGACATGAATTAAAAGTCTATTTAAGATTAATATAAGGTGTTATTTTTTGATTTTTAAAAATTATATATTATAGATATACATGAACATTCATATATACCGGGAGAGTTTTCACTTTATCCAAGGCGAAGCATGGGGAAAGTATTGCGGGAAGCGTGACTTTAAAGGGTCCTCGGGTAAAGACTACGAAACCCATGGTCTCAATTAAAGTCACACATTGTAGTATTCAATCAGGTTGAATTTTAGCACGTGACGGTTTTGCCAAAAATTTCATGGGGTCTCGTCCAGAGGCCAAAAAGCGCGATTTTTTAATACTGAGTATTAACTTGTAAACTCCTGATGATGGACTAATAATCCGAAATATATTGAGTTTGTATAAACCTCTTTGAGTTTTATTTCATTCACTGTGAAACTACACACCCTTTACTCTATTAATTAAAATCTATTTGATTATTTGTTTTTTAATTGGCATTGTTAAACTAATAATTAATTAGCTTCAAATTACTTTGTATTATATTCTTAATTATAACAATGTAATAAAATAAATAAAAATAAAACTATAATCCAATTAAAATGAATTTTATGATAATTTTAATTAGATTTTTTAATTATTTTTAGGTAGATTATAATTTTAATAATTAAAGCTCTTTTAAGTTTTTTTTACCTTTCTCTTTTTATATATACATTTTTTTTGTTTCATTTTAATTGGCATATTTTTTATTAAATGTAAGAAATAGAGAGAAAGGGTGGTTCACCATATTTTCCTCTTTTTTTCACCTATCTAGCAATTATATATACTTGGAGAGGTGTTTTAAAGAAATGGGCTATAATATTAATAAGTTATTTAATTTATTTAATATTTTAATTTATTAATTAATTAATTAATTTATTTATTTAAAAACAATGCTCTGAGGTGGCTACCTCGTATAGCAGAAACAGAAAGAATATTTATACAAATAGTATCATTTAAGTAAGCAAACATAACATATATAACATTTAAATGAGCAAACAGAAAGAATACATACATATAGTAACATTTAAATGAGAAACAGAAAGAATATAGATATAGAAACAGAAAGAATATAGGTATATAGTAAGATTTAAATGAGCAAGACTCTCCCAGCCCAGTGAGCAACCCAGAGTCAGCACAAGCAGGCGAATAGACCAGTGACACATTACTCCAACCCAGCTCCCCCTAGAAGATGCACCCTGAGTGAGCGATGAAAAGATGATGTTGAAAGCGATGTTCGGATATTTAATGGCAATGTATTCCACAACCGAGTCGAGCTGACGACAAAGGATCTAGTGGCGATCTCAGTACGATGATTTGGAATTTGGATTAGTCTGCCGTCAGCTCTTAATACCCGATTATGGATGGATGATTTGAAAGTGAACATGTTGTATATGTATTTGGGGTGAAATGTGCTGAATAGTTTCAAAATGAACCTGCCAAGCACGTAGAGGCGTCTCTGGGAAGCCCTAAGCCAACCAAGCCGACCGTAATATGGCGTAATATGCGCATGCCTCGGGACATCAAAAATGAACCGTACGCATGAATTCATCGCAACATCAAGACGAGCCGCGCGGGCCCCAGAGACGTCCCCACACACGAGACAACAATAATCAAATATTGGCATGATCAATGAATTTACCAAGTGCGCGCGAGTAGTCACAGGAATGAGGTGCCTTATTTTTATGAGCCGATGGAGACCCCAGAAGACCCGCCGTGATGTAGCATTTATCTGATCAGTCCATTTGAGGGAGGAATCAAAAATGACACCTAGATTTGCAGCAGACCTCGAGTAAACAATCTCAATTCCATCGACTTCCACTCGAGGGGAATCAGCAAGTAGCAGTCTTTTAATATAGGAAGGGCCCCAATAAAGAGAGCCTTAGTCTTTTCCGGGTTTATCTTTAGTTTATTTTTACGGGCCCAGTCGCATATTGCCCTAACATTCCCACTAACAACCCCCACGGCCGACTCCACCTCGTTCGGACAGAAAGAAAGGTAATATATTTAATATGGGTATTAATAATAGGTAATATATTTAGCTTTACAAACTCTAGCTATATAAAGAGAAATGGACCGTTAACTTCGAGGACTCCGGGATTACACTATTTGTGGGTTTAGAGTTTAGACTATTTAAAAAATGGATATTTTATTTTTTACCAGAAATGTCCAAATTAGGCCCCATTTGAAATAAAAACCATACAATATACTAATTTTAAGGATATTTCTTAATCAAATAGTCGGATTTCTTGTTTAAATTCAACAATGGTGATCTTACATTGTGTGACTTTTATCTTTTGGTGATTTATAAATTCCAATGTTTATAGAAAAAGCACACAAAGCATTCTTGAACTTAAAGAAGAAATACAAAGTTTTATAGTAAAAATTATTAGTAAATATGTTTGGAAATAGTGTCATATGAGAAACTTGGAGATATATTTCTACAAAGACTGGTGATAATGGTAAATTTTTCGAAACTATAGTATTTAACAAATAAATTATATACATAATACATATTTAGATTCATTATATCTATCTACTCTTATTACACGAGCAAAAATTGTATAAGTATATATATATTTATATATTTGTATCTTAGTTCTATTTTGAAAACGGCTCTACCGATTTTGATGAAACCAACTCTATTAACAAGTTTTGAGGATGAGAAAACGATCTGGCTAGGTCTGGACCTCGACAAATTTAATCTTAATTCATCTTTTCTTAATTAAAGTAATTATTGATAGATGAAAATCTCAATAAAAAAGTTTGTTTACATTTTTTTCAATTATCTTTTATTTATTAATTCGTTTTTTTAATTTTAAAACCCACTAATAGGTTATAGCAAATGTTAATATATATATATTAAAATTAGGAATTTTTTGTTTGTTTTTAATTAACAGATGTCTAAATCATAACATTACAGGTGTGTTTACAAATAAAGTGGTTGAAGTGCCTTTTTTATATAACTTGGAAACAAATCTTATTTAATTTTATGTTTTTATTTCAGATCCTATACGATTATTTTTTTTATTATTATTTTCCTATTTATTTTTTTATAATGTTTATCAATATGAACGAATGTGGGCAAATTGGTGTAAGAGTAAACAAATATACCTACACATAATATGTGGACCATTAGAAAGGGTGGGGTGCAGTTGTGGGGGATCCGGGGTGGGAGGCGCAGTTGGGGTGGGGCGGAGTGGGAGTGCAGTGGTGGGGGCGAGGTGTGTGGTTTCGGGAGGGGGGGGTTTCCGTGCATCGCTCAGTGACACCAGATACTTATTATTTAATACAGTGTTCCGCAAACTTTTTGTGTTCAAGGTACACCTACCAAATCAAGAATTTTTAAAGGTACACCAAAGTAAAAACCAATGTTTATTTAATATTTATTTATTATTCAAATCAATATAATATGAAAAGATGTTTAATGAGAAAGGTGAGCCTGCTTAATTGAGCACAGGCGATCAAAATTTGGAGCAATCGTTGATAAGGCTGCTCGCATAACTCTCAGCTATCTGGAGGTGCATTATCTTCATAAAACTTGACATTTTTCAGCGCCACACCAACTAATGATCACGGTACACCAGTGTGCCGCGGCACACACTTTGCGGAACATTGATTTAATATATGTCTAGGTTTGAATTGCATCAAACAGATGACAACCTGATTGATTTCTTTTTATGGATTTAATTGTATTGTTAATTTGTTAATTTTTTTTCGTTTTTTTATATAGGTAGATAATTTATTTTTTAGAGCTTTTGTAGGTTCTTTTTTTTTGTTTTGTTTTTTACCTTACTATTCGTTTTTTTTTTGTTTCATTTTAATTTGCTTTTTGTTTATTGAGAGTAGATAAATGATATTCATCTCTGAACCTATGGCGCAGTCACATTATAAATTTAGACGAAGCTACAATTCTTATTTTTGACAAGGCTTGGTTCAATCACATAATTATTTGTGTATAACTATCAATTAACTGAAGATGGCCAAATAAATTCAGGCCAAAACGTTTTATTCAGGATATTTTATTGAACCCAGCGCATCTACCACTTTGGCTGATACCTCCTCCTTCATCTAATACAGTTCAATCAGGGCCACGAACTCTAACAACATCTATATTTCTAATTACAAAGACTGATGATAATGGACAAATTTTCGAAACTATAGTCTTTATACATAATACATATTTAGATTCATTATATTATACTATACTAGCTGACGACCGGGCCTTCGGCCCTGCGTCACCTACCCTGGCGGGAGCGTCTCGTTCATACCAATTTAATAATTGAAATTTAAAATCTTACTGTAAGTATCGAAAGAATGTGCTGAATGAAATTGATTCAAAAATAAGGAAGAATAAGGAAAGATTTATTTAACACATTGCCTAAGCACGATCACTATCTGACCAATCAGAATCGTTCTAATAATTTAACGCTTTGGCATTGGCTATGCACTGGCCAATCAGATCGTTTCCACATACATATATATCCACATACTTTTCTATTTTATATATATAGATATATATAGATATATTTGTCTAGATTAATTTGTAACAACGCTTAGAGAAATTTCTCTAAAAAAATTACCGTCTTGCCTAGAATCGAACTGACGAACTCTTGAACTAAGGGCATTAGCTCTAGCCATTACGCCATTGAAACATTAATAATTATATTTTGATTTCTGTTACTAAAACTATATATTTTTGATTTAGACTGTGTCGAGATAATATTGTATTCATTTGAACTCGAATGAAAATGAAAAAACACCAATAGATTTTAAATTAAGAAACATTAAATATATATTAATTAACGAGGCAAATTTGAAATATAATTGTCAGCTAGGATTTTGAAACTGACAGCACCAATTCGATTTCATTAACCAGGCAAATTTGAAATATAATTTAATTTGCAATCGAATTTTGAAATCAAAGACTCCGATTCATTTTAAATTAAGAAACATTAAATATATTTTTGTAATTAATTGAACCGCGTAAATTTCAATAATTTCCATGATTCAGCCTGCGAATTTTTTGCAGTTCATAAATCATTTCATTATTTTTGTTTTGAATAGGAAAATGAAATTTAAATTTAAGTTTTAAATTTAAATATATTCATAATTATTCCTCCCCCCCCCCTTCCACTCAAAAATTAAAAAGGCGAAACTTTTAAGAGACGATGTATTTTCGGTAGTTTACGGGTATTCATTTGGAGTGTGGTTTTTTAAGAGGAATAAAATTTTTGGACCGAGACGCTGCCCGCCAGGGCACCAGCAGGAGGGCCGAGCTTCGAGAGCGTGCCGAAAGCACGCACGAAAAGCTCGTTGTTTAATACTATAGTAGTTGGAACCACCGAGCGATGCACGGTAACCCCTGACCCTCCCCCCTCGAAACCACATAAAAATTAAAAAAAACAATTAAAAATAAAAATTAATTGAAAAAAATGTTAACAAACTTTTTTATTGAGATTTTCATCTATCAATAATTAATTTAATTAAGAAAAGATCCATTAAGATTAAATTTGTCGAGGTCCAGACCTAGCCAGATCGCTTTCTCATCCTCAAAACTTGTTAATAGAATTTATTTCATCAAAATCGGTAGAGCCGTTTTCAAAATAGAACTAAGATACAAATATATATACAGGGTGGTCCCGAATTCATGGTACAAACGTTAATGGTAGGTACAGGACATTGTAACAATGAGTTATTGTTTAGGAATGTATAGTCGCAAGTGACGCGGTGAGGCGTAAACAGGGGAAATAACGGCTATACATTATACATACATTATACACTATATTACTATTACACTATACATACATATACATAACACATATACTTATTACACTATACATTCCTATACAATAACTCATTGTTACAATGTCCTGTACCTACCATTAAAGTTTGTACCATGAATTCGGGACCACCCTGTATATAAAAAACAATTTTTGCTCGTTTAATAAGAGTAGATATGTCTAGGTTTGAATTGCATCAAACAGATGACAACCTCATTGATTTCTTTTTATGGATTTAATTGTATTGTATTGCCTTTTTTAACCGACTTCAAAAAAGGAGGAGGTTCTCTATTCGACTGAATTTTTTTTTTTTTTTTTTTTTTTTTTTGTGCCTATGTTACCTCATATCTCCGCCAATTGTCAACCGATTTTGAAAAAAAAATTGCATTGGGTCCAGTCTAGCTTCCGATTGGTCCCATTTTTTTTTCGATTTTTTTTCATAGGTATTAGACCTTTTTTATTAGGTTTGTTTAGACCTAACCTATTTGTTTATAAACCGATTTCGATGGTTCTTTTTTTATCCGAAAGGGGTGTCTTAGGGATGGTGTCATATTAATTTGGTCAAGTTCTGATGATATGATCACTATTAATAACATCACTAAAAAGAGAAAAATAAAAAATTTTAAGATAAAAATAAAAACCGACTTCAATAAATTAAATGCAACAAATAAAATACACTAAAAGGTATAAAATAATTATTATCTTATTTAGTTACAACTAAACGACGAAATATTAACACGAAATTACTTTTTGAATTCGGTACCAAACAAACTATACCTATAAGCGAGCCTACCCGCCAAACGTACTAAGTAAGATCCGTCGAGTGCGATTCATAAAAGGTATATGTTTGGCACCGACTTCAAAAAGTAATTTCGTGTTAATATTTCGTCGTTTAGTTGTAACTAAATAAGATAATAATTATTTTATACCTTTTAGTGTATTTTATTTGTTGCATTTAATTTTTTGAAGTCGGTTTTTATTTTTTTCCTTAAAATTTTTTATTTAATTAATTAATTAATTAAGTTCCGATTTCTTTTAAATCTACTCTAATTAAAATAATGTAAATAAATAAACAACAATTAAACAATAATCCAATTAAAATGTATACATCTACTAATTATTTTAATTATATTTTTTTTCCGAGTCTATAGGTAGATAATTTATTTTTTTAGAGCTTTTGTAGGTTCTTTTTTACCTTGCCACTCGTTTTTTTTTTGTTTCATTTTAATTGGCCTTTTGTTTATTGAGAGTAGATGTAAGAAATAGAGCGAGGGAGGTTTTTCCCTCCACCCTTCTTTTTTTTAACCCCTCTCTTTTCTGTTCTCTGGCTGGCTATATCTAGGGCAACCAACGTGACAACCAGCAGGTTCATTTTTCTTGCAGGTTACGTTCATTAGGCGCTCAGCAAAAGGGCACAAGACTTATGACATACCAAGCAGTGACAAATACTAACGCCCTTGTGACTTATGAATGCATTTACAATCCACCCAACCACCCGACACACCCACACACCCACACATAGACACATGACTTGGATACACAAAAAGAGAGAGTGCCAGCCATTCCCTTACCCCTTACCCCTTTCTGTCTCTTTCTCACGAAATATTTATATACATATATAGATATATATAATTTATGTTTCCACCTCCTCTCTTATTTCTTTCTCTTTTCTGTCTTTCTGTCGTTTTTTGACAAAAATGCGACACTTTATATTGGAGTTGGCGTTGTCAGTGTCATGACTGTCACTGTGGCTTTATTGACGCCCCCTTTTTCACCCCCATCCTACCACACACATATATATATATATATATATCCTCGTTCTGCCTTCAATAAACACGCCATTAGAACATACATGTAAGAAAACTAATTTTACTTAGGGAAAGTAGTGTAGGTTTTCGGTGAAACATGATATTAATTAATAATTAGTAGAGATTGTGGTGTTGGTGCAAGTTGAAACATCTTTAATAAAGATAAGAGTAAATAAATATTATATTTAATATTGATTTACTATGAGTTAAGGATACTAGGTCACTTATTTCACATTAAAATTAAAAAATTAAAAGATATAATTTTTTTTTCTTTTTCAATATATATATATATTTCGGGCTATCAACCCATCTTCAGGAAGTACAGAAAGTTACTTACTTAATTTTTTAATTTTAATGTGAAATAAGTGACCTAGTATCCTTAACTCATAGTAAATCAATATTAAATATAATATTTATTTACTCTTATCTTTATTAAAGATGTTTCACCTTGCACCAACACCAATCTCTACTAATTATGAATAAAAAATAATCAAAAAATTTATTTCAAATAGGTATATAGTATTATATAAATTGGGAAAAAATTATTTTCATAGATTTTTTAATTAAAATAATTATTAATTGGATACCATACTATAAGAAAATGGTGGAAGGAAATGAAGATCGTTTGACCATGATTTGCTGGAGAGAGCTGATGAGAAATATGTCCAATAATCAAGAAACTCTCTGGGTTCAAAATATGAAAAAAAGAATGAATGGACTGGGACAGAATGTGGAATCACTCCTGATGGATGAAAACGACCAAACAAGACTGGAATCAATGATGACAAGACGTCTAATAACAGACCAGGCACAGACGATACAAGAAGACTGGAATGGTGTAGAGTAGAGTCTAGACCAGTGGTTCCCAACCTGGGGGCGATTTGGGTTATCAAGGGGGAGATAATTGAGTAGGGGGCGATTGGGGGGGCGATGAGTATTCAAAGGGGGGGAAATTAAAATACCCTCACGTGCAAAGAAATTCCCTTGCGAGTTGTTAAATGTAATTTTCATTCTCAAATATAAATAATGTTAAATTAATATTTTTTAGAAAAAATATTTAAATTTCTAATAAGTTACAAAGAAACACTGTTGTTAACGCGGCATTTAGAGTATTTTTTCTTGATAATAATATAATTCTTTTTAATGGTAATATTTTGGAGTAGCAGGCGGTATGTCCTTTGATGCTGGAACATGCCTTATTTGACAATAGGATGGTGGGACTTTACAATTCCCACTTTTTGAACCTCAATAAATTTAATTTATGTTTGTCATATTTTGGGTTAAGAGATTAAGTCCTGTCGGAAGGCTTTTTAACAGAAGGAAACACCGGATTTCAATAATAAATTCATTGATTGGGGTTTTTCTAAATTTCGACTTTGCGTGGGAATTTTTCAAGAAAGTAATTTATAGAAAATAGGCAGGCTTCAATATTTCCGAACCGAATAAAATTGATTTGGTTCTTTTTATATACGATAATAAAATTGTTTAAAATAATACAAATGCTTTATTATTTACACTTTAGGATTACAATGAAAATGAAAAGATGGCGATAGGTGTTAGTAAACCTCCAGAAAGGGGCGATGGGCCACAAAAGGTTGGGAACCACTGCTCTGAGACACATCCTCATACTGCCCATACTATAAGAATATTAAAAAGAGACCTGACCATGGAAGACTATCTTAATGACGACATGACCGAGGAAAGAGACAAGAAGAAATGGACAAGAGTAAGATGTGCAAATGTGTGGAGAGGGACGAAAAACATATTGTGTATAGATGGTGTGGAGAGGACAAAGAGACGTTGGAACACGCTAAAATATGCACAGAAATGAGAAGAGACACTGGATTTGATTTACAAGATTGGGAGAAGAAATTGAGAGGACCAGTGAACAGAGACACTCTGGAGATAGACGATGGACAAGATAGACAAGGGACAAATAAAAGAGACGAAGGACAGAAAAAGAAGGCTTAGAAGAAAGAGAGAGAGACCCAAGATGGAAGAAAGATTTACGAAAGAGAAAAAAGAAGGAGGAAGAAGAGAAAAAGAAGAAAAAATATTTTGTGTATTTTGTACTCGGCGGGCTGAAAAGTTCGTAGGCTGACACATAAATGGCGCCACTAGTATCAAATCCATATGATTTTTAGTTAGCTCCCAACCTTCAAAAGACGCGTGTATAAATTTGACAGCTGTTGCACTATTAGTATCTGAGTTATAGCATTTTTAGTGAAAAAACTTTTAGTACTTTGAAAAAATGGATAAAAAGGAATTTCGTGTGTTAATAAAGAATTGCTTTTTGGCGAAAAAAATACTGTTGAAACCAAGGTTTGGCTTGATAAACATTATTCGGACTTTGCACCAGCAAAATCAACCGTAGAAAAGTGGTTTGCTAAATTTAAACGAGGCGAAATGAGCACCGAGGACGATGCACGCAGTGGACGCCCCAAAGAGGCAGTTACCGACGAAAACATCAAAAAAGTCCACAAAATAATTTTTGATAACCGTAAAGTGAAGTTGATTGAGATAGCTGAGACCCTAAAGATAACAAAGGAACGTGTTGGTCATATCGTGGATGAATGTTTGGATATGAGAAAGCTCTGTTCAAAGTGGGTGCCGCGCGAGCTCACAACCGACCAAAAACAACAACGAATCGATGAAACTGAAGCATATTTTGGGGCTAAAGACAAATGGTATTATAAAAATGGTATCGAAAAATTGTATGACCGCTATAATCGTTGTATCGCCCGCGAAGGGAACTATATTGAATAATAAAATCAAATTCTATCCAAAATTTTTTTCAATGCTAGCCTACGAACTTTTCGGCCCACATTTTATATTAACTATTTAAGTAATGTAAAAAGAATTATATGAATCCAAAACCCAAATAGGGTAAGGATTAAATAAAATAAAATAAAATAATAAACTGCCGGGAAAGCATGTTGATACTTGGGTTCAACTACCAATAACTTTTTCAATTATTCCAATTTATTATAACAATGATTAAAAATTCAATATTTAATTAATTTTTATAATAATATTTAATAATCATTAATTAATTTGTTTTTGATTATTAATTAAAATTAAAAACAAATAACAATGACAATTTAATTAAAGATAAGAGTAAATAAATATTTTATTTAATATGGATTTACTATGAGTTAAGGATACTGGGTCATTTATTTCACATTAAAATTAAAAAATTAAAAGATATAAAAAAATTTTTCTTTTTCAATATATATATTTCGGGCTATCAACCCATCTTCAGGAAATACAGAAAGTAATTAATTTAACTTATTGAATAACAGGCTATATATGTGTTTATTGAACAGAGAAACAGAATTTATAAAATTATTTTTAAAAGGACGCTTTCTCTTAAGCTATTGTTAAGAAAGAATATCAGGTTGACCTTTATTTACATAGGATTGTTTGGGTAAAAGGCAAGTTAGTAAGGTCATTGACTTATGTCTCTGGGTTGGGGATGATTTTTTCATTTGGATATTAAAAAATCAATTATTATATTTGGTTTTACATCTAGTTGATTGTTGATAATATTTTCATCATTCGACAAGGCATATTTTATTTCCGTGGATTCCAGAAGATCCAATCTTAATCCTTTTCTTTCGAAATGAATAGGGGAGGGGTTAGAAAGTGAAGGTACATGGTCTAAAGCATATAGATGATTAGCAAATGCGGAAGTAGAATCTGGATTTATGGGCTGGTTTCTTATTAATTGTCTGTGGGAAGCTAAATGTTCTTTATGCCGTTTTTTAAAAGATCGTCCAGTTTGGCCAATATAAATTGCCTCGCAATCGTTGCAATTTAATTTGTATACACCCGATCTATTTATTTTATCAATTTTGTCGAGTTTATTATTTATTAATTGTGAGGATAAATTATTTATATTATAAAGGGCTGGAGTGATACCATGCTTCTGGAGAATATTTGCTATTGGATAGGTTATATGTTTAGAAATAAAGGGGATTCTTTTATAGATTATTTCAGATTCGATTGTGAGTGAATGTAATTGCGAAAGCGTGTGTTTTTTATTAATTTTGAAAAATAATTTTTTAAAAATTTCCTTACTATAGCCATTATTATGTGCTATATCATAAATGGTATCTAGTTCATTATTAAAATGTGTAATGCTAAGAGGGGTTAAGATTAATCTATGTTTTTACAATTTAATTGTTTAAAATTTAGAGAATTTTATTAAATATTAATTTTTTATTATTATCTCAGTCATTATCAGTAACTTATTTGTGAATCGGTTTTTGCATTGCATATGTGAAAATCAATCAGTATCGCAATATGTGTGAAATGAGTGAGGGAGAACTATTTCCGGGCGAATAACTAATTTCGAAAAGCTTTCAAAACAAGCAGAAATCGACTGCGGCTTGTCCAACAGAAAGAATTTGATTTCCTTTATCAACCCCCCACCACCCCACCCCCAACCACTCTCCTCTTCTTGATTCATTTGATGTTTTTCCGGGTCGTTGCCGCAATTGGCCCTTATCATCATCATCATTATCTCTTTTTCTCTATCTTTTCAAGCGATGAAATAAGTTATGCTCTTTTTCATTGAAATAAAAATAAAATTAAAAAACTCAACACTATTCTTTTATCTATAATCCATAACCATACCACCCGCACAATTTCCAACCCTTAAACTAACACACAAAGACTTTTAAATAGATATTGTACGAATTCCTATTTCTGTTTGTGGATTTTTTGTTGTTTTTGTTGTGATTTTAATCGGAAAAACAAAAAAATCATATTCTATTTTTGTTTATGTGTGTGTGTGTGTATGTGTGTATGTTTGTCTCTCTGATACGATATGGGGCGTTAAACTGGTTTGTTTGATTTCGAGTTTAATGGACAATATCTACCCAGAGTTTCTCTTTACCATTACCCCCCCCCCTCTCTAATCGAATCCCCCTCCATCCCACACACACACACACACACACTTGCGCACAGAAATTTGCCGAGTTTTTGTTCCAATTGAGCTAGTGACTGGGGAGATATCTTAGAGAACAAAAGAGATACAAATACAATTGAACAGAAACAAATAACGCAATTGGGCCAATGTTATATATATATATTACAATCAACACATACACATATATACTTTTTTTGTTTTACGTATTTACTTTTCCATCCTTAGTTACCCATTTCTATTCATTAATTTCTCTCAAGAGAGATTGTTTTATAATTTTAAATTGCAGTTGTTCTTGTGTGTGTGTGTGTGTGATTTTAAATTAAATTTTATCTCTAACATTATTAAGAAGTATAACTACTTCCTAATTTCAGAGATCCCCCTATCGGAAAATAAATTAAGATTATTGTTAAAATTTACAATAAGTTGTAATTTGAATATTTAAATATTTTTAGTTTATTTTGTTTGTTTTATTTGTTTCTTTATTATTATTATTATTATTGTATTTATATTTAAATAATTAATTTAAAATATTAGATTTCAATAATTAGTTAATTAATTCTTAATTTTTAATTATAATTACAAACAAATAACAATCAATTATTATTTTTGTAAGGTGTATGTTATATCTCAGTAATTAATATCATCATCATTGAGTATACAGTCCTAAGACTGGTTTGATGCAACAATCCGTCTCCACTCGACTCTATCCCCCGCCAGCTGTTTGACCTCTCTAAATGTCTGGCATCCCATATCCTCAATTATTTGGTTGAAATATTCTAATCTGGGTCTTCCCCTTCCCCTTTTCTTTCCCACCTCCCCCTCCAAGATATCATCCCCTAAGCAGTCCCCATGTCTCAGTGTGTGCCCCATCATCTGACCTCTTCTCTTCTTCAGACTCTTCCACAAGGTTCTTCTTTCTCCGATTCTTCCAAGAACTTCTTCATTTGTAATTTTATCCATCCATTTGATATTCATCATTCTTCCAGTAATTAATAGATTTTTCAAATTGCGTTGCATTAAGTAAATTGTTAAGCCTTTTATAGGGAACAATATGACACCTTATTTTTGAAAATCTCCCCATAAACAGCTTAGATATGATGGGAATTGTGATTGTTTTCAGGAACCAAATTATTTAGGTAGAGCTGATCATAGAAAAAAGATTCGTAGGCCAAGATTCTTGAAAAAGTATCGGCTTCACATTCATTTGTAGGATCTGGCATTGATTTGTGGAGCAGTCTGTCTGTTACTACTTGGGATTATAGTCCTCTGCCCCCTATGATTAAGTCAATTATAAATTTTGTCAAGTCCTAATGTCCTAGAGTTGTGCAAATTTATTTGGTTCTCACAACAGGGATTAGGTGAGGTAGAGAGAGGTCATACCATCCTTGTTAAGGTTTTGACCAGGTTTCCTTAACAACTTATGGCAAATGCCGGGATGGTTAATGTGTCGCTTGCTCCTGGTATCGGAATTTTTTAAATTACTTTTGTCTTTTGATGGAAATCTATGGTCATGTTATTTGTTAATGAGCATACATTTCTTTTTTTTTTTTTTTAATGATATTGATGTGAGAAGGAGATACACCAGAAGGTGCATCCCTAAAGGCCAGTATGGGCTGGCCCCTCCATCGTGAAAAGGAACAGAGTAGAAGGAAAAGAAGCCGGGATCACGAGCCAATCTCCAGAAGCTTAGATACAATTCAATATCCAATTTACTAAGGTTTTAGGGGCTTCGAGCAGTCGTAAACTCTCCGCGCGATAAATTCGGTTAAATTTATCTCCCACTTAAAATGTATTGTAGCTAGATTGTATTGATGTTTGGAGGACCTGGCTACCGAGGACTTGTGCCTCTAAGCAGGTCGAGGAATAAGGATTTATTTATTTATTTATTATTTATTGTTTTACATAAGTGGGTTTGTCAACCGAATTTTAAAATTAATATGTTGTTTTATTCATAATAAATGGCTTATCATTTCATCTAATGAAACCATATTTTAACAGAACCTAGAAATTACTCAGATATAAAGTATTTATTTTTGATTAGTTATGAACACTGATTAAATTATTAAAGTTAAATTGAAAGTTTTTGCCGAGAGTAGCAGAATTTTTTATTATATATTGAAGGAGACAATAAAAAGAGTGAGATCTTCTGCTGGAATTATAAATTTTATTTATTTATAACGAGACTATAGTTTCGTTATAAATAAATAAATTGGCAAATTTTACTCTTTATTGTCTCCTCTAATCCGAAAGTTTATTTGATGCTGAAAATGTATTCTACAAAGAGTGGAATTCTGGAGTAACTTTGGCGCCCCATTCTCCAAACCTCTCAGTCAGTGGCTACTTACTGAATGTGTTCCACGAAATGTTAATTTTTTAAAAATGATCCCTATTTAAATTTCCAACTCTATAGCAGACACATGTATCAGCACTCAAGTTTTGAAGTTTTGTTTCATTTCTTTCATCTTTTCTTCATTTAAATACAAATTTCTTCATACAGAATTTCTTTCATTACGAGAATGTGACTTTTGAAGAAATATTTCTAACTTTAATCTCAGATCAATTTTCGGAATTTCATGAATCATCATCAATTCGATTCTATCCAATGCCAACATTTTCACTTCTATAAAATTCCTAGATCCTATATTTTTTATTATTATCTGAAAAAAACTAGTCTTAAAACTGTATATTCTGTGATGATGTTGTTTGTCAACTTTAATTGTACTGCATAGTTGCTTCTGTATAGTTAATCGTATTATTGCCTATATAATTAAATCATATAGAAAAAAATAATCGATTGTTATTTGTTTGTAATTACAATTAAGAATCAATAAATAATTAATGAATTGAATTATTGAAATCTAATACCATTTATTAATTATTAAAGGTATTATTTACATTGTTAGAAAATAAATTTAATGGAAACATTAAATTTTTTACATTAGAATTTTTTCTTTGGTGACAGACTGATATATTTATATATTGAAGGAGACAATAAAAGAGTGTGTCTCCTGCTGGAATTATAAATTTTATTTATTTATAACGAGACTATAGTTTCGAGGGCTTTGCCCTCTTCATCAGTCTATTACAATGTATTCACAGGAATTAATTTATGAATGAAAGGTTAACATCTTTCATGTCGTTAGGTTAAGAAATTATACAGGGTGCGCAAGTCAAGAATTGAAATTTATATTTGTTTTATTATTTTGGCTGTAGATAAAAAAAAAATTAGTATTTTCGAATCGTTAGAAATTTTAAAATCATACAATAATTCACCAAAAAATTCTTAAATCGGAAAATAGAAATTCCCGAAAGCTTTATTTTAAAAATAGCCGCTAAAATATAAACTTCACGAACGCCACCTACAGCCAAAATAATAAAACAAGTATAAATTTCAATTCTTGACTTGCGCACCCTGTATAATTTCTTAACCTAACCACATGAAAGATGTTAACCTTTCATTCATAAATTAATTCCTGTGAATACATTGTAATAGACTGATGAAGAGGGCAAAGCCCTCGAAACTATAGTCTCGTTATAAATAAATAAAATTTATAATTCCAGCAGAAGACACACTATTTTATTGTCTCCTTTAATATTAAATATCCAATTAATTGGATTAATTAATTATTCAATAATTGTTTTTTTAATTATTGATTTCTAACCTTTTATTACATAATAATGAATAAATTTAAATTTATATTTATATATATTTTTTGCTTGAATTCAAAGTCTAAATTGATATATTATTAATATATTGCTTTTAATTTGCGTAGATAAGTCTAGGAAAGCTGTCCGCCTGTATTTATGCAACCTAATGGACGCCTCTGGGTCGTACTAGCCTAATCTACAGGCGTCCTTGATAAATGCATTTTTTTCATAATGTTTAAAATTTGACGGCCATCTCCCATGAGCTCATTTCCTATTTTTCTAATTAGCGGTGGCGGCGCCGAGGGGTTGGGCGAGGTTGAGGCGAAGCGCCCAGCCTACAAAATTTAACATTTAAGCAAAAATATTGAAAAACCGAGTTGATAAAATAAATAAAAGGTAAACCATCGCTTTCATTATTACATATGGTAGACTTTATATATTGTATAATAAAAATATAATAATTATACATTATATTAATTTATAAACTATTAAAAAATAATATCTAAATTATTATATACAAAAATCTGAATTACCCGAAATAATAATAACATTTTTGCTGCCTACCTCGTTGCTCACCCTCTAAATTTTTGTGCCGTGTGTCGCCCAGCCGAAAAGAAAAAGGAGAAATCACGACCTTCTACGTCTTTTGACAATAGCTACCGAAGGTAACTGTCTATTGATACTACATACACATTTCCACGTTTCATCCCTTTAAAAACTAGAGAGAGCTAACTGCCCGGAAAGCATGTTAGTTCTCAGGTTCGACTCCTGGGGGGATGAATCCCCTCTGATATCGCAATTTAATAATATTACTATTAAAATCATAGAATCTGTCCTATAAATTAAATTCTTTCTCGTTTATAATTGATTTGTTAATCTGAACCCGAGCTCATTTTGAAAAACATTCCAACTCTTTTCAAAAATAAGATGCTCAAATCTTTACTTTAATTCTACTGCATAGTTGCTTCTGTTTTGTTACTTATATTATAATATATGAGTTCAAAATTAAATCAGATAAACTAATAATAATAATCGATTGTTATTTGTTTGTAGTTATAATTAGGAATCATTAAATAATTAATGAATTATTGAAATATAATAGAATATATTAATTATTAGAGGTATTATTTACATTGTTAGAAAATACATTTAATTGAAACATTAAATTTTTATTATTATAAATACTTAACATAGATAAAGTGGATTTTTTTTCTTAATGAAATCTCGTTTTATTTCAAAACACAGTAAAAGGAAGAAAATAGATATTTCTTTAGTAGTAAAATTTTTTATTAGTAACATGACTGGGCTATTTTAACTTAATATTTAATTAAAATAAGGACCCAGGCTTTTTCCATGAATTTTAGTATATTAAAAGTAACTATTTTTTTATCCATCTAATGATTCAAAATTGCAAGCAGTTTCTAGAAAACTCCAATAAAACATCATAGAAACCATGGAGGAATCTAGAATCTATATAATATTTCCAATTTATCGCTGTATATATATACAGCGTGCATAGGAAAGTCCCTTTAACCTGAAAATACTTGCGAACGGAGAGTGCTACAGCCACGCAAGTGAGGTAACGGTATAGTAAAGCGACTATGCCCGACCTAATGCAAACGACACCAGCGCCCCTAGTGGTGAAATGTGGAAGTTAGCCATTGCAAATCGAAAACGAAAAGAGATAGAGCAAAATTTCCAATTATAAAGTTTTAGAGCATCAATTAATTAGTACGAAACGATATTTGGTTTACACGGATAAATTACTGCCTGTATCCAAAAATGTCCGTAACCTATGCGCGACTGTTCTACTCTACATATTTACATTTCGGAAATGTAGCAGTGTGCAAATGCAGTTTGTGACTTTGTACTGTACTGTAATGTCTGAAAACTTTAATTTCCATTTAAAATTTTTGTTTAAAAGGTGTTGGCGCTCGCTTGATACAAACAACATAATCTCATATATTTTGGATATTTTTGGGATATACAGGCGCCAATTTATCTTATCCGTGTAAACCAAATATCGTTTCGTACAAATTAATTGATGCTCTAAAACTTTATAATTGGAAATTTTTGCTCTATCTCTTTTCGTTTTCGATTTGCAATGGTTAACTTCCACATTTCGCCACTAGGGGCGCTGGTGTCGTTTGCATTAGGTCGGGCATAGTCGCTTTACTATACCGTTACCTCACTTGCGTGGCTGTAGCACTCTCCGTTCGCAAGTATTTTCAGGTTAAAGGGAATTTCCTATGCGCCCTGTATATATAATTACTAGTCTTACGAACATCAAATAATAATAATAATTGATTAAAACAATTTTTATCCATATGTGTGATCGTCCACTGATCTATAAAATAATCAAATCAGCTTTATATCAAACGATTCTGAAATTAGTGAATCAAAAGTAAAAGGATTTTATTAGGGATAATCAAGTTTTGCAAAATTAAACGTTAAAAAAAATATTGGTTATTAATTTTTAATTGATATGGATGAAAAAGTACGATCAAGGCAAGATCTAAATCTAATAAAATCCTCTCTGTGGGTGTTTTAAAGTGATTACAAAACATACCTGCAAAAAAGATAGATTAGTTTAAAAAGGTATAATCATCATCCTTATTGAGTACACAATCTTAAGAAGGATTTAACGCCAAAAACTTTAATGTCAGATAAATTTTTAACAAATTTTCGGAATTTCGTGAATCCTGCTCTGCAAATGAATTCGATTCTATCACATGTCAACGTTCTCACTTCTTTAAAATTCCCACATCCTATTTTTTGTTATTATTCGAGATAAACTAGTCTTAAAACTGTATCAGTCCAGTCAAATTGTGCTCAAATGGGCCCCTATGGGGAAAGTTTTGGGATATTTCTGATTTTTTGCATATATATGTTTTTTGGAGCGCTGAATCCAAATCTGAAGTCCCCCGCCAAAATTTAGTGACGCAACATTGTTGAAAATGCAAAAAAAATTTGGAAATTTTCATTTTTTGGCGGTTTTTCGATTATAACTCGAAAATTATCAATTTTTCCTAAATAACCTTCCTATTTAAAATGATAGTTTATAAAATTTCCTACAAATTTCATCATTTAGGTTTTTTTCTCCGACCAGCCGTCCGGGCTCAAGAGCGAAATCAAAGTTTTCGACCCCGGGTCGCGCAAAAACTCGCACTTTTTTCGATATTTTCCCATTTTGACCATGAAGGAGCACGTTTTAGACAAAGACCACTGTACATTTTTAAACTAGATTAAATTTGCTACAATTTAAACAAAGTTTCATCTTAATTGAATAAATGGCAATCCGTGCCGCAATGAGGTTGAAGTTTTGAAAAACTTCAATATTTTGCAAAAAACCGCAATTTTTCCTTCATAAGATGAAAACCACTAATCCTAGAAACTTGATTCCTATCTCATTGTCTAGCAAATTTTGTTTACTTGAACTACTTCTTTGATAAAACTCTTAGATTTATAGATATTCAGCATTTTCACCTTTTTTTGCATTTTCTACAATGTTGAGAGACGAAATTTTGGTGGGAGACCTCATATTTGGATTCAACGACCCCAAAAACATATATATGAAAAAAATCATAACTACCCCAAAACTTTCTTTGATAAAAACACAATTTGACTGGACTATATAGGTAATCAATCAATGATGATGATGTTATTCAACTTTAATTCTACTGCATAGTTGTTTCTATAATGTTACTCCTATTATCATATATATTACTTAAAAATTAAATCAGATAAAGTAATAATAATAATAATCGATTGTTGTAATTATTATAATTAAGAATCAATAAATAGTTAATTAATTGAATTATTGAAATCTAATAGAATATAATATTAATTACGAGCTTTTCGTGCGTGCCTTCGGCACGCCCTCGAAGCTCGGCCCTCCGGGCTGGTGCCCTGGCGGGCAGCGTCTCGGTCCAAAAATTTTATTCCTCTTAAAAAACCACACTCCAAATGTATACCGGTAAACTACCGAAAATACATCGTCTCTTAAAAGTTTCGCCTCTTTAACTTTTTGAGTGGCGAGGGGGGGGGGGAGGAATAATGATCAATATATTTAATGTTTCTTAATTCAAAATGAATTGGAGTCTTTCATTTCAAAATTCGAGTCCAAATTAGAAATTAGAATTTCAAATTTGCCTGGTTAATGAAAATCGATTGGAGCCGCGCTGACAATTATATTTCAAATTTGCCTCGTTAATTATTATATATTTAATGTCTCTTAATTTAAAATCTATTGGTGTTTTTTCATTTTCATTCGAGTTCAAATGAATACAATATTATCTCGACACAAAGTCCAAATCAAAAATATCTAGTTTTAGTAAGAAAAATCAAGATATAAATATTAATGTCCCAATGGAGTAATCGGTAGAGCCAATGACTATAGTTCAAGAGTTCGTCGGTTCGATTCTAGGCAAGAGCGTAATTTTTTTAGAGAAATTTCTCTAAGCGTTGTTACAAATTAATCTAGATGAATATTATATAGTATTATTAGGTATATTATTTAAATTGTTAGAAAATAAATTTAATTGAAACATTAAATTTTTATTATATCTTAGAAATACTTAACATAGATAAAGATGTTTTTTTTATTTTTTGATGAAATCTCGTTTTATTTGTAGCTGACGTCTGGATGTTCGCTCTTTAGTTAAATAAATGTGCATCTTAATTGGTCCAGAGAGTAGGCCCCCGGGGGATGATAGACAATTCGCCCGGGCTGGAACAAAACCTTGAGGAAAGTCATTAGTCACCCTTAAGGGGGGGGGGCGATGACGTCACACACTATCGATGAGAATTTGATTGGTGGACCTCGGAAACTAGGCAAAAAGTTGATGACCACTCACTGAGGAGTTTGTTCAAAGGGTTGGCTCTGGACAGACCCCAGGGGGGGGCCAGGCCAGAGGTCACAAGTTGACTTCGCTCATCTATCATGGACCAGCATCAAAAATCATCTTCTACTGGGTGCAATTTAGATGACAAAGGACCCAGTCGACTTCTCTCTCTGAATGATTTTATTTTTTCAAAACTTTTAAGCATCGCCCAGGATTTATTGAAAAAAGATTTTTATTTTTTCCGAGAGACTAGCAGCAGAGTTGTTGATTTATAAAGAGAAATCAATGAGGTTGTCATCAATTTGATGCAAATCTATATAAAATAAAAATGTACTGTTACGCTTAAGTGATACGTTGAGGAGGATCTCCGAAAGTTTTTCACCGATTTCTTTGAAATTTTCACTACAACACTTCATTCAAATACACGAGTGTTTTTATAGATATCACACCTGTGGCATGTAAAAAATATTTTTCGAGGAAACACCGCCAAAGCCTCTCTGGGGGGGGAAACCAAACATACAAGATGGCCGATAATAGCTTTTGGAAATCTTTCAACTGTCGATATTATTTTTGATTAAGGGAACAATTTTGACAAGTAATATATAATTCATTTACTGTTTTAATACCTATTCTATTATTATTTGCATTTTCAATTTATTTTTAAAACTATTATTATTTTTTAAATATATTTAAAAAATAGGGTCAGCTATTATTTATATAAATTTTAACCATAAAACGAGACGCTACCCGCCAGGGACTAGGTGACGCTAGGCCGAAGCCCCGGGCGTCAGCTAGTAAACTAATAAACACAGATACATACCTATTTAGCTAATTGAAAATGAAATGTGTAAATTATTATTTTAATATTATTTTGTAGAGTTCTGAGTGAATAATTGTCATGATTTTTATAAGAATGAAATTTTGATGTTTGATTTAATTGTTAATCAGTTTTAGATTGTATGATTATGTCATTAACTTAATATTTTTTAAAATAATAATATTCAACAATTATTATAATTGTTATATCAATAAATATAAAAATAAATAATCAATTTATATATAAAAATTCAAGTTAGAATAATTTCACTATTTAAGTTATTTTTTACATACTTATCAATAATTTGATTGTTTTAAAATTTTGATTATTGTATTTTTTTTACTTACACAAACTTAAATTTATAGATTAGAGTCAAGAATAGTCTGAAATTGAGCCGGAAATTCGAATTCCAGTAAGGATATCCATCTTTTTTATGGTGAGTATTTATTCTCTTTATAGTTAAAATACTTGTAGAGTATTTTATAGAGATATAGGAAATTATAATTTCATCAAAGAATCTCGAAAAAACATTCATTTTATACCCTTGAAAAAAATGAAGAAAGTGATAAGGGTCCCCCTTATCATCAGATTTCCAATTTTTTAGAAAATAAATATTTGAATTTCGAGGGGATTATACTTAATTCTAGTAGAGTATTTTATAGAGATATAGGAAATTATAATTTCATCAAAGAATCTCGAAAAAAACATTCATTTTATACCCTTGAAAAAAATGAAGAAAGTGATAAGGGTCCCCCCTTATCATCAGATTTCCAATTTTTTTAGAAAATAAATATTTGAATTTCGAGGGGATTATACTTAATTCTAATAGAGTATTTTATAGAGATATAGGAAATTATAATTTCATCAAAGAATCTCGAAAAAAACATTCATTTTATACCCTTGAAAAAAATGAAGAAAGTGATAAGGGTCCCCCTTATCATCAGATTTCCAATTTTTTTAGAAAATAAATATTTGAATTTCGAGGGGATTATACTTAATTCTAATAGAGTATTTTATAGAGATATAGGAAATTATAATTTCATCAAAGAATCTCGAAAAAAACATTCATTTTATACCCTTGAAAAAAATGAAGAAAGTGATAAGGGTCCCCCTTATCATCAGATTTCCAATTTTTTTAGAAAATAAATATTTGAATTTCGAGGGGATTATACTTAATTCTAATAGAGTATTTTATAGAGATATAGGAAATTATAATTTCATCAAAGAATCTCGAAAAAAACATTCATTTTATACCCTTGAAAAAAATGAAGAAAGTGATAAGGGTCCCCCCTTATCATCAGATTTCCAATTTTTTTAGAAAATAAATATTTGAATTTCGAGGGGATTATACTTAATTCTAATAGAGTATTTTATAGAGATATAGGAAATTATAATTTCATCAAAGAATCTCGAAAAAAACATTCATTTTATACCCTTGAAAAAAATGAAGAAAGTGATAAGGGTCCCCCCTTATCATCAGATTTCCAATTTTTTTAGAAAATAAATATTTGAATTTCGAGGGGATTATACTTAATTCTAATAGAGTATTTTATAGAGATATAGGAAATTATAATTTCATCAAAGAATCTCGAAAAAAACATTCATTTTATACCCTTGAAAAAAATGAAGAAAGTGATAAGGGTCCCCCCTTATCATCAGATTTCCAATTTTTTTAGAAAATAAATATTTGAATTTCGAGGGGATTATACTTAATTCTAATAGAGTATTTTATAGAGATATAGGAAATTATAATTTCATCAAAGAATCTCGAAAAAAACATTCATTTTATACCCTTGAAAAAAATGAAGAAAGTGATAAGGGTCCCCCTTATCATCAGATTTCCAATTTTTTTAGAAAATAAATATTTGAATTTCGAGGGGATTATACTTAATTCTAATAGAGTATTTTATAGAGATATAGGAAATTATAATTTCATCAAAGAATCTCGAAAAAACATTCATTTTATACCCTTTAAAAAAATGAAGAAAGTGATAAGGGTCCCCCCTTATCATCAGATTTCCAATTTTTTTAGAAAATAAATATTTGAATTTCGAGGTGATTATACTTAATTCTAATAGAGTATTTTATAGAGATATAGGAAATTATAATTTCATCAAAGATCGAAAAACATTCATTTTATACCCTTGAAAAATGAAAAGTGTTAAAGTTTGTCAAATTGTTAAATTAATATTTGGATTTAAAACTCGAATTTTTAATCAATTAAAGAAATTTGCCAGAATTTTTAATATATAATAATAATTGTAATAATCTTATTGTGGGATATCACAAAATTAAAAAACCGGTTATTTATTTAAAAAGGAAATTGAATAAAAATGTAAATAAACATTTTTATCGAGACAACCACCTGTAAATAATTATTTCAATTAACGAAAAAAACCCATCAAAAACAACTTAGCTGAAGATAGACGACCGTATGACAGATCGAATTGCCAACACAAAACCCTCCTAACCCGTGAATTTCAATGTCCAAATCGTTAGAGGCCGTTTTCGAGAACCCGAAAGGATATATATATATATATATATATACACAAGACTTTGCTCATTTAATATAATAAAAGAGTACCTGGAGGCACCGAGCGATGCTCAGTAACTTCCTTCAGTTAAAAGCTTTATTTTAATAATATTCTGATAAAAAGGTCGATTTTTTATTTGAGCATTTTCAAATTAAAAAAATACAAAAATATAGCAATAGTCGCCCAATGTAGCCCCCACCTCCCACCCCGCTCGACCCCACCCCCGAAACCTCTCCCTACCCACGGATTATCCACCTTCTTCTGTTTTGATTCAACCATTTGATTCATTTTATTCATCCAATTAATAAATAAAACCTATCAAAATCGGTAAGGTCGTTTTCAAAATAGATCCAAGATACAAATATATATACAAACAAATATATATACAAAAATAAATAAATATATATACAAATAAATAAATATACAATTTTTGCTCGTTTAATAAGAGTAGATATAGTCATTTTATTTTAGCAAAAAATAAATTTAATATGAAAGATATTAATTTGCCGATGGTAATAGATTCAAATTTACTAGAAAATCATAAGATGGTGTCATCTATTAAATCCGATGGAATGGAATATTTTTAATTATATGTCAGAGGGTTGTTTTTCACCCCCTCGGGAATCGAACCCGAGTGCCAGTAACAGCAATCCGGGCCACCTGACTCACCTCGGGATACGAACCTCTCTCACATATGTAAACGTGTAAAATATTTTTTAATCAAAGATTTTGTTATCTTAATTTGTAAAATTTCGCGATATAGTGATTCTAAATTTAAACATATAGCCATGCCATATAATTTAAATAAAGGTGGTTGAGTGTTTCGAATTTTGAAGAAATTCAAAATTCGAAAGGAGCAATGAATGACTTTTCCTAATTTAATATGATTAGTAATATTAGGAAAAGCCGATTCCATTGCCCTTCAAGTTACGAATTTCTTCAAAATTCAACCACCTTTATTTAAATTGTATGGCATGGCTATATGTTTAAATTTAGAATCACTATATCGCGAATTTTACAAATTAAGATAGCAATCTTTGAGTAAAATATTTTGCGCGTTTGCATATGTCAGAGAGGTTCGTGTCCCGCAGGTGAGCCAGGTGGCCCGGATTGTTGTTACTGGCACTCGGGTTCGATTCCCGAGGGGGTGAAAAACAACCTCCTGACATATAATTAAAAATATTCCATTCCATCGGATTTAATAGATGACACCATCTTATGATTTTCTAGAAAAAATAAATTAATAAAATATTAATTGCTATTTGATTATAATTATAATCAAGATTTTTTTTAATGCAATCGAATGCAAGAAGGGGTGCACCAGTAAAGATGTAGCCCCTATGGATCTCGAAAGACCCTTGCATTACCGAAGAGAAGGGAAAGTTGATTAAGTGAGAGGGTGTAGACGTAGGTGTCTATGCACCCTGGTTTTGAAGGTTTGAAGATCATAGGTGCTGGGAAAGATAGAGGCTGGGAGAGAGTTCCAGTTCCTTGAAGTCATGGGGATATATGTATTCGCGAATGAAGTGGTCCGGCACTTTTCCAATTTGACCGCGAAAGAGTGTTGGGAGTCGGCAAAACGTGTGCTGCGTGCAAAGCATGCTTTGGGGGGAATTATTGATTTTATCTCATCAGAGCACCTGCCGTGATAGTATCTATAGAAAAGGGAAAGGGCGGAGACATCTCTTCGATGAGCCAGCGAGTCGAGGGAGTCGGTGAGGGTAGAATCGTCAATTAGCCTGACGGCTCGTTTCTGAATTGCATCAAGGGTAGCAAGAGAATATTTTGAGGCTCCCCTCCACAGATGAGAGCCGTATTCGAGACAGGGGCGGATTTGGGCCTTGTAGATGGTGAGAAGTTGTGGGGGTTTGTAAAATCGCTTGGACCTGAATAAGAAGCCAATCTTCCTTGCTGCAGATTTCGCCACAGAGGAGATGTGTTCATTCCAAGACAGGTCAGATGCGACAGAGACGCCCAACATGGATAGGCTGTCACACATTTTCAGGGTATTCGAATCGAAGTGAATATCAGGGAAATCTCTATTTTCGCGCCTGTATAAATGTGAATGTGATGAACTATATGTTGGTAATACAAAACAATTATTAAAAAACAGAATATATCAACATAAATACGCTAAGAAAAAATAACAACATATTTCCACTCTGGCACGACATAAACATGCTATTGAATTTGGACATGATATCGGGAAAAACTTCAAAATCGTTTCCCCGCGACAGTAGCAACACCTACTAAACGTTTTATAATTAGAGGGAGTCTATACATAAATAAATATGACTCCAAACTAAGCACCCAATTTGATTTTAAACTTAGCGGCCAGTATAAAGATTATATCTAGGGATTAAATTTTTCTGAGTTTTAATTTTGTTTGGTTTTTAAGGTTTAATTACTTCTCTTTGTTTCATCAGAGTTGAGAGATATATGTGTAAAATGTATAATGTGTAAACTCAATTTTATATTAACTGAGGATGGGTACAATCAGACCCGAAACATGTATTAAATATATTAAAAATTAAAAATTATTCAATATATGTGTGTGTTTAAATTTGTTTACTTGTGATGTTACAGTGATTGTTGTAAGAATAAGGGATTTGATTAATCTATTATAATTGTAAATATTTTTGCAACGAAATTTTCTCTGGAGAGAGACGGACTGGTAGAAATTTTAATTGAATGTAATGGCAGGCACCCAGGGATAGTGAGTGATTGTTGTAAATATTATTTTAGATACTTACTTTTTTTCTTAACGGGTATTTTGTGCATCTGTCGATGTATCTTCACATGCGAACTCTCTGGATCGTACAGCTTCCTTCACGTCCTGAGCCTTGATGTATAGTATTTTGGTTGTATTTCTGCAGGTTTATCATATAAATACTTCGATTGAAATTTGTATAGCCAAAGCAGATTAGCTGCTTTTTTGCATAAAGAAGGGATATGTTATAGGCTTTCTCTTAAAACTGAGTCATACGTATCTGCAAAATAGATAAGTTTACAATAAATTATCATCAATCTTTTATAAATTTATTTGAAAGTAATGGAAGGCAGCCCAGAGGTAGTGAGGAAAGAAAAAAATTAACACATATAAAATAAGGTGTAATTTATTGGAATCCTTCCTCACTTTCCTTTCAAACCGACGTTTCGAGGGGATTTATGCTTGAATTCTATTAAGGTATATTTTATAGCCAGATATGAGGAAATTATAAAATGGGGTTGGTCATCGTACAGCAAGGGTCTTTCGATGTCAACAATGAAACATTACAATTATAAATACAATGTAACACAGCCATATTATCAATAGGAAAAAATATAAATTTACTCACTTCAAAGGGACTATCGAATGAAACAAATAAAATGTTTCCTTCTTCTCTCCACAGTAGTGTTCAAAAACCTTCTTCATTTGTAACAAAAAGGCGATAGAAAGACAAAAATTTCTTTTCCTTTTTTCTTAATTAGATGTCTAAATGGCTTTTGAATCTAATATATATGTAAAACACCACTTAGCCTGCCACCTATGTTCCACTTTCGGTACTGCTTATCAGTGGAGCCCTGAATGTCTTGTCTTCGTTTTAGATACATTGAATATGATTCTTATGCTGACTAACCTTAACTGAAAAAAGGCAAGACATTCGATATAAAAGGCTCTCTGATAATAAACTGCAGCTACTTCTCGATATTAATGAAACAACGAATAATTTAATTTGTAAGATTGTTTTTACGAAATTTTATTCTGGGAAAGATATAATACAATAAATAATTACAAAACATAAACCAAATACATAGACCAAACCCCTCCCATGACAGATGCGCACAAGAGTGCGTACTGGGATTAGTTATTAACATATTCTCAAATAATATGGTTGGTTCATATCACCCAATATACAAAATGTACAATTAGCAACAATTCCACAATTCACACCTTATTCGTTAATTGATCAATTCACTTATTCAATTTTTTTTATACACAAATATACAACATACATTCACAATTCATACAAATATATATCATATTTACATCTATACTTCATTCGTTCATTGATCAATTCATTTATCACAATCCTTACATATCTATACAAATATACAATATTTTTTTCCTTTAACATATACAATACAATATACAAATCCACAGAATAGCGAAATTCTATTATTTACAACTCATTCATTCATTGATCAATTTCAATCCATTCACAATTCCGTCATAGCATATATTCAAATCCAACACGTCCGATCTATCATTTACGGCGCGATGTGAGAGTTTTTTAAATTTAAATATTAATTATCAAATCTCAAAATGTCAAGAACTTTTACTTTAGCGTTCTTTTGTATGAGATAAAAATAAAAATCGGTGTCTAATAAAGTTAAGTGAAAAGCGGAGACAAAGTGTGTCGTTTATTGTAAAAAAATAATTCAGTGAAAGCGCTATATAAAATGTAAAAAAAAAAAAAGATATAACCTAACATTTAGAAATGATATACTTACACAAAATACTCCCACCCTATATATATATAATTCGTTATTAAATTATATACTAGATTTATTTACCCAGCCTCGAGGTCTATATTTTTTTTTACTTATCCCCTTCATCCCGTCCCTACTTTCGCACATATACACACAGCACAAAAATATATGATCAACGTAGCTATAAAAATCGAATATTAATATTTTATCTTGATTTTGTTTTTATCTCTCAACGCCCTTTATTATTTATATACTCTGCCAGTGATTTTATTTTCTGTAAGTTGGCTATATTATATATATATATCACTAGGCCGGAAGTTTATATTTTCTATTATCACACGAATGAATGGACATTGTTGATTGGTGAGCTGGGTTTTATAACAATAAAAGCGTCACCTAATTGTTTAACAAATATATAATACTACTATTAATACTACATTTTTCAACAAGATAAAGAATAAACAATATTTCATTAAAGCTATTAGATAAATTTCATGGCATAGTATGAACATATCACATGACTTTCGCTTATTTCAAAGCCTTTAATTAAAAAAACCCATTAAATTTAAAATAAATATACCTATATTATAAGTATTTTCTTTTAGAGACGGACTGGTTATATACAGGGCTGGATTTAGGGATGTGAAATATGTGCAGCTGCACAGGGCGGCAAATTGGGGGGGGTAAATTTTAAAAAATATACTTGATGATACAACCAGTGGTGATATTTCGATATTGCTATGCTATGAGTGGAAATAAATAGACGCAGAGAAAGTGTCCTTTAAAATAATTTCATAAATTCTGTCTCTCTGTTCAATAAACACATATATAGCCTGTTATTCAATAAGTTAAATTAGTTACTTTCAGTATTTCCTGAAGATGGGTTGATAGCCCGAAATATATATATTGAAAAAGAAAAAAATTTATATCTTTTAATTTTTTAATTTTAAATGTGAAATAAGTGACCCAGTATCTTTAACTCATAGTAAATCAATATTAAATAAAATATTTATTTAGTCTTATCTTTATTAAAGATGTTTCACCTTGCACCAACACCACAATCTCTACTGATTATCAGACATTACTGTAAAATTAGATTTTGAAGATATTATCAATACTTTTTGCTAAAGACCGATCAAGAAGGAAACCTCTTATTTGAACGAGCTTAGGTTAATCTTTAAAAAAATCATGTAAGTTAACAATGTTTTTTTATAAGTACAAATTACAATAATAAAATATTGTATCTGTTAACGTAAACTATGCATTGTGATTTCTTTTCTTTACTATTTCCTACCTATGAAAACCACACGTATGAAAAGGCAGGCCCTAATGATTAGGTGTTGGTTGGTGGCGGGGTGGTGTGGATAAATGGTCGGTGGAGGGGGGGCAGTGTTAATTTTGCACATGGGCGGCAGACATCTAAATCCGGCCCTGGTTATATTTAGCTGGTTTAGCTAGTTTTACGGACAAGGGTGGATCCAGGAATTTTTTTATTGGGGGGGGGAGAATGCATATAAGGTGCCCGGTGTATATAAGATCTACTTTTTATCTCGAAAGTGTGTCGCGATCAGGGAGGTAGGGAGGGAATGCTAGCTCGAGAAAGTGTCTCCACATGACGTCACTAGCTCCTCCAGCCGCCATCTTGCGACTGGCGGCTGGAGGGGAAATGCCTGTCCTGACTGGAGACACCCCCACTGCTGCTTTGCTAGCCTAGCTGTTCCTCCTTAGCTCCTTGGTCGCGATCGAATTGTCCAAGCGCGGGGGGGGGAGTGGGGCAGAGACGCCCCCTACTACACACACACACACACACATAGAAACTTTATTTTCAATTTTAAAATTTAAAAAAAAAAATTTTTTTTTACAAATTTCATATCTCATATTTTAAGTTCATTAAAATAAAAAAAAAATAAAAAAAAATATTGTTATAAATTCTCTGTCGATTTGGCCGCCGTTTTTTGGCCTCTTGCGTGCGACGCACGTGTTGCACCCCTCCCAGGCACGGGCCTGTATGGGGGGGGGGCGCACCCCCCCCCCTGGATCCATTGTTTACGGATAAGATGTCTAATACAGAAAAAGAAACATATATAGGAGACAATATTAAAAATTTTACAATTTAAGATGATTTTAAGTTGGTGAGGAGTTGTGCTGGAAAGGTCGAATATTGGTCAAGTGTGTTTATTTGCTAGTGTTTGAATTCTGTCAATGGCGAGTGATGTGGAACTACAAACATATCTTGGGATCTCGTGCTATTTGATGGGATTCTAAAATTTAGCCTAGATAGATTTTTGGACATACGATTTTCCCAGAAATAAGTTTAAGCAGGAAGGAAATTTCATGGTAATCACGTCGTTGTTCCAGTGTGTTGAGTTTCAGGTGTGAAATTAGATAGTAATAATTCAAATTTTTTATACTTATGCCTAGTTTATAATTAACCATCCTTAAAAATTTATGCTGGACCCTTTCCAAAGATGCCTTATGTAACCCCATAGTAGGGTTCCATATTACACTGCAGTGTCCAAGTTTACTTACTCACTGAGATCGAACGAACAAGAATTCTGAGGGCATCTATGTTTCGAAAGGATGAGGTTATCCGCGTGATGAAACGCAAGATTTTACGTTATAGTGGATACATTGATTGAAAGGCAGCCCAAGGATTAATGAATAACATAATTCCAAAAATAAATAAAAGATTGTAAAAAGAATCTATTCGAAAGTCATATTCATCCTATTGAAAATAAACGTTTTAAAGGATAATTCTTCGTTTTTAACCGACTTCAAAAAAGGAGGAGGTTCTCTATTCGACTGATTTTTTTTTTTTTTTTTTTTTGTGCCTATGTTACCTCATATCTCCGCCAATTGCGAACCGATTTTGAAATTTTTTTTTGCATTGGGTTCAGTCTAGCTTCCGATTGGCCCAATTTTTTTTTCATAGGTATTAGACCTTTTTTGTTAGGTTTGTTTAGGCCTAACTTCTTTGTTTATTAGCCGATTTCGATGATTCTTTTTTTATTGGAAAGGGGGTGTCTTAGGGATGGTGTAATATTAATTTGGTACAAGTTCTGATGATAGGATCACTATTAATAACATCACTAAAGAGAAAAAAAGAAAAATAATTTTTAAGAAAAAATCAAACCGATTTCAAAAAATTAAATGCAACAAATAAAATACACTAAAAGGTATAAAATAATTATTATCCTTTTTAAGTTACAACTAAACGACGAAATATTAACATGAAATTATTTTTTGAATTCGGTGCCAAACAAACTATACCTATAAGAGAGCATACCCTCCAAACGTACTAAGTAAGATCCGTTGAGTTCGATTCATAAAAGGTATATATTTGGCACCGACTTCAAAAAGTAATTTCATGTTAATATTTCGTCGTTTAGTTGTAACTAAATAAGATAATAACTATTTTATACCTTTTAGTGTATTTTATTTGTTGCATTTAATTTTTTTGAAGTCGTTTTTATTTTTTTCTTAAAAATTATTTTTTATTAAAAGTTGCCGTTGAAACTTTTAAATCCTGAAAAAGGAGAGAAGATGCTACGAAAAAATGTTTTTAAGAGGATGAAAATGAAGTTCCAATAAATCTATTGGAACGTTATTTTCAACATCTTAAAAACCAACTTTTAGAGCATCTTCCCCCTTCTTCAGGATTTAAAAAGTGTCAACGACAACCCTGAAAAAGGAAGAATTACCTACCTATCCTTTGATGATGAAAATGACGTTCAAATAGATTCTTTTATTCGGAATTTTGTGTTTTCATTATCAGGGCTGCCTTTTTATCAATTTTCCATTAAATATAATTTTTTTTTAATGAAATATAATAAATAATCTTGTAAAATATTTATTTTTTACCATTAATAGTAGTTGTATAATTAAAAATTATTTTTAGAATATATAAGTAATATAAAAAATGCAAGAATTTTCAAACCCCTGATTAATATAGAGTGATCTCAGAAAAAACGATGAAGTTTTGGCAAACAAATAAAAAGAGAATTGCATACAACAACAAAAAATTGTATTGACAGTAATTAAATCAATTACAACCAAAGGGCGGATCCAGGGGGCGGGGCGGAGGGGCTACCGCCCCCCGCCATAGACCGTGCCTGGCGGGAGTGCAACACGTGCGTCGCACGCAGAGGCCAAAAACGGCGGCCAAATCGACAGGGAATTTATAACAATTTTTTTTTTTAATCTTTAAAGAATTTGATGTCGGTTCTAGGTGAAACATTTTAATAGATAATTAGTAAAAATATATTTTTCTAGGTGGGTTTCAAAATAAACACAAATATATGTTTTGAGTTTTTTATCTCGATACATATATATTTTTTTATTTATTTTAAATAACTTAAAATATGAGATATGAAATTTGTAAAAAAAATTAAAAAAAAACAAAAAAAAACAAACATTTATTTGGGCGTCTCTGCCCCCCCCCCCCCCATAAAAAATTCCTGGATCCGTCCTTGACTACAACTTGCCATTTAAGAAACAACAATCCAAATTATCAATTTCTAAAAATTACGTCCTCCAGAAGACGTATACATTCTTCTAATCTGTTGTTCAGGTTTCCAATTGATCGGTGCAACATCTCAGCTGGGATACCACAGTATGATGTGCAGTTTCGTCACACGGGGTCATCGGATCTTAGTAAAATGAAGACCGGATCACAGTGACTGTCACTTTTCGGATCAGGGTTGCCAGATCGAATCAAATCATCTAATTTACATAATCTAAATGTAAACTATATTGTCTTATAGCCGTCAGGCTAATTGACGATTCTACCCTCACCGACTCCCTCGACTCGCTGGCTCATCGAAGAAATGTCTCTGCCCTTTCCCTTTTCTATAGATACTATCACGGCAGGTGCTAAAATCAATAATTCCTCCCAAAGCATGCTTTGCACGTAGCACGCGTTTTGCCGACTCCCAACACTCTCTTGCGGTCAAATTAGAAAAGTGCCGGACCACTTCATTCGCCAATACGTATATCCTCATGACTTCAAGGAACTGGAACTCTCTCCCAGCCTCCATCTTTCCCAGCACTTATAATCTTCAAACCTTCAAAACCCGAATGCATAAACACCTACGTCTACACCCTCTCACTTAGGCCCGGTTAGTATGTCGCAAAGTAAATGCTTTTACCACTATCCAAGGTAGATGGTAAATGGAGCCACTGGATGGCAAATCAGATGACAGCCACTGAATGTACCTGTCATCTGATCCCAGTGCCTCAATTTACCATCTACCTTGGGTAGTGGTAAAAAGCATTTACTTTGCGACATACAACCGCCTTAATCAACTTTCCCTTCTCTTCGGTAATGCAAGGGTCTTTCGAGATCCTAAGGGCCCATGTATGTCGCAAAGTAAATGCTTTTACCACTAACACAGGGTAGATGGTAAAATGGAGGGATTGGGATGGCCAATCAGATGCCAGGCATTGACAGTTTCTGGCATCTGATTCGGGATCCCAGTCCCTCCATTTACCATCTACCCTGTGTTAGTGGTAAAAAGCATTTACTTTGCGACATACAACCGGCCCTTAGGAGCTGCATCTTTACTGGTGCATTCGATTGCATTAAAAAAAAACAATAGTAGCTTGTGCCCCCAAGTATATAGATTCTAAACAAAGATAAAATGTTAGATTAAGGTAGTTTTTTCGCGATAATACTAGCAAAAAGTTAATGCTAGAGTATATAGAACAGACAATAAAGATTTATAATTCATAAGCCCAAAATTTTTTGCTGTTTATGTACCAATTCTAGCTAATCCCGTGCTCGTTTGACAAATTTGGCCCAATTGTGAGAGATTGAATATTTTTATATTAAAATGATAAATAAAATACATTTTAAATTTCTATAAAAATCGTTTTGTTATTTTTTCACAAATGTAATCAACGCCTACGTTACACCTTATGAAAATTATAATTTTGAAAAAATCTAGCCCATGTATCTTTTGCTGGTTAAATAAATGCGATGTTGCCAAATTGTTTTTAGTCTAAATTTTTTTATACATTTTTCATTATTTATTCCTTATTATCTCAGAAACTGTGTTGTAACTATTAATCAAAATTGTCTTAAAATATGTATTGGTTATTGTTTAATGTTGGTTTAGTTTTTTATAAAAATGGTAAGATGGATTTCTTAATTATAATTAAATATGTATGTAAACCTTCTGATATCCCGTATAGTGCAATGTATAAGAGTCTGAAAAACTCGATTTTTGAAATAAAATATCTCCGGAACTGTATTGTTCATAAATTTCGTTTTGCCACCAATCGATGCACAAGTATTTAAATAATAATCTGTATAAATTTCAAATAAATCTTATGAAAACGCATTTGGCGGAACAACTACCTTAAGGAATGTATTTTTTTTATCATTTTCTATTTTAAAAATAGACTTCTAAAATGTAGAGTTTGTGAAATAAATAAAGATAGCGTCTTTTTGTGTAAAAACTGTAAAAATCAGGTAGATTTCTTAACTTTTTGTAAAAAAAATAAGTAGATCAGTAGAATTTTTAAAAAGCAGGTAGATCTACTGATTATTCAGTAGATCTGGCAACTCTGCTTCGGTTCGGTATGTTGAGATGTTGCAGCGATCAATTGGGAACCTGAACAACAGATTAGAAGAATGTATACGCCAGGGAATCGGATTAGCCGAGAGCTTAAGACACTAGCCTTCTAAGCAGGAGTCCCGGGTTCGGGTCCGAGTCCCTGCATTGATATTTGACCGGCTATAATCTGATTTCTAGTCACCAATCCGTCTGGCAACCGTGGTGACTTAATGCCAACCCCCTTCCATTTGATGGAAGAGGCCTATATTCAGCAGTGGATTGTCGCTATCGACAGGCTAATTATGATGATGATACGCCATCTGCAGGACGTAATTTTCAGAAATTGATAATTTGGATTGTTCTTTCTTAAATGGCAAGTTGTAGCATGGGCGGATTCAGTGGGGTGGGGGTGATAAGGGGCGACCTCCCCCAAAGCATTGGAGATCAACATTTTTATATGTTTATTTAAAAATCGGTTGTCTGTAAAGTCGGTTTACTGACGATAGTTGAACGTGAAAACGTCATAAGAAAATACTGATGGAATGGTATTTTCTTATGACGTTGTCACGTTCAACTATCGTCAGTAAACCGACTTTACAGACAACCGATTTTTTCATAAAATTCTTCGTTCAGAAAATCATTTTAAATTTATAAAATACTTGAATAAAATTTATTGTTTAAATTTCTACTCGACTGTTAAAATTTAATTTTTGATTTTATTATACTATATATAAGAGCCTAGATTAATTTGTAACAACGCTCAGAGAATGCTGCCGATAGGGAGCGCTGATGCCGTCGGTATATTTGCGGCAAATTTGAAATATAATTGTAATTGTAATTTGAAATGAAAGACTCCAATTGATTTTAAATTAATAAACATTAAATATATTGATAATTACCTCCCCCCCACTCACCACTCAAAAATTAAATATTCAATTTGCTTTTCTTTGCGCACAGAAAAATAAATTAATCACATCTCATTTGATTTATATTTTATATATTTTTTGTTTATTTTTTAATAATTTGCCACTCTTTTATAATTTTTTAAAAATCTAAATTTTGTTATTCTTATTTTTGGATTTTTACAAAATTGAACGACTTAAGACACGCATGCCCGAGTTTATCATGACAATACTGGAGGGAGCAGCCTGTCATACAAACAACACCTGATCTCTTTTAAATATTTGGAGCCTTATATCGATTATTATCGATCCCAAATTTTAAAAAATGATATAATATAATTCTCCTCCTCACACGATCCCACTTATTTAAATAAATCTATTTCCACACAAAAAATATCACAATGCTGTAGATTATAGAAAAAAATACTTCCAGATTCATATCTAGAGCCTCATTTCTGTAGCTGTGTCAGGACGAAAATGAGGAGAAACTTTTAAGAGACTATGTATTTTCGGGAGTTTACAGGTATACATTTGGAGTGTAGTGTTTTAAGAGGAATAAAATTTTTGGACCGAGACGCTGCCCGCCAGGGCACCAGCCCGGAGGGCCGAGCTTCGAGGGCGTGCCGAAGGCACGCACGAAAAGCTCGTTTTATAATAATAAATTTTGTATTGACATTATTTCTTTCAGCAAGTAAACTGAATAAAAGTTGTTGTTCAATTAGTTACTTAATTATTTTTGCAAATTTAATTGTAATTTGTTGTAAAAAAGTAATAATTATCAATAATTTATTATAAGAATAAACTGTGATTAAATTATTGTTCATAAATCTTAAATTTAAAATTTGGAAACATCATTAAAATTTTTGCAGCTGTAGCTTTTAAAAAGCCCGCCTCAATCTTTGTCGGTCGTTCCGCGCTCTCTCGCTTGCACTTCAATTCAAGCCTTAAATGGAACGCCTCAGAGCGAGGTAACGCCGCATGAGTCATGTTTTTTCGTGCATGCAGTTGGCTCCATCGAATTATAAGACGTTGTCACGTCAAAAATATTTTTTTATTTTTATACAGGAATTATTTAACGGGTTATAGTGGTGTTTCACAAAGTGGAAATAAAATTAAAAAAATTAAAAAATCTTATAAATTATTTTGGAAATTTTTTAATTTATCTTTTTTTTATAACATTAAATTTTAAAATTGGAAATAAAGTTCTATGCGGGGTCTCTGACACCCCCCCCCTCCCCCGCTTGGACATTCTGATCGCGACACACTTTCGAGATAAAAAGTAGATCTTATATAGATCGGCCACCCTAGAACTATATAGTTCAATTGAACTAGTTCCATATAATGAACGAACTATAAAAGAACTATTCCCTAAAAAGAACGATTTTTCCCATCTCTATTAAAAATGTTGAAAAAGAAAATGAATTTACAAATATATAATGCTCTTTTTATTTAGTTTGAGATAGGATCCATTTTTCATTAAGGGGGGGGTGGGGACTCAGTGGCTGCCCCCCCCCCCCAAATCAGAGGTCTGGATCCGCGCCTGAGTTGTAGTGGTTCAATTACTGTTAATACAATTATTTGTTGTTGCACAAATTCTATTTTTATTAACCGACTTCAAAAAAGGAGGAGGTTCTCTATTCAACTGAATTTTTTTTTTTTTTTTTTTTTTTTTGTGCCTATGTTACCTCATATCTCCGTCAATTGTCAACCGATTTTGAAAATTTTTTTTGCATTGGGTCCAGTCTAGCTTCCGATTGGTCCCATTTTTTTTTCGTTTTTTTTTCATAGGTATTAGACCTTTTTTATTAGGTTTGTTTAGACCTAACCTCTTTGTTTATGAACCGATTTCGATGGTTCTTTTTTTATCCGAAAGGGGGTGTCTTAGGGATGGTGTCATATTAATTTGGTCAAGTTCTGATGATATGATCACTATTTATTAATAACATCACTAAAAAGAGAAAAATAAAAATTTTTAAGAAAAAATAAAAACCGACTTCAAAAAATTAAATGCAACAAATAAAATACGCTAAAAGTTATAAAATAATTATTATCTTATTTAGTTACAACTAAACGACGAAATATTAACATGAAATTACTTTTTTAAGTCGGTGCCAAACATATACCTTTTATGAATCGCACTCGATGGATCTTACTTAGTACGTTTGGCGGGTACGCTCGCTTATAGGTATAGTTTGTTTGGCACCGACTTCAAAAAGTAATTTCATGTTAATATTTGGTCGTTTAGTTGTAACTAAATAAGATAATAATTATTTTATACCTTTTAGTGTATTTTATTTGTTGAATTTAATTTTTGAAGTCGGTTTTTATTTTTTTCTTAAAAATTATTTTTTTGTTTGCCAAAAGTTCCCGTTGTTTTGTGTCAGCCTGTATATCGCTATTAACTCAAACAAAATATCACTCTGCCATGTAGTTTATTATAATTTGAGCATCGTGTGAAAACTCTCTACCTACCCATTTTTATATTCACAATAAAGTCTTATTTTTATTATCATTTCAATCAATTTTATTTTAAATTGTATGAAAATGTTAACAGTTTAATTTATATCTTTTTATTCTATTTAGAATATATATATAGCTATAAAAACCAGAAAAATTATTCTCTTTAAAGAGAGAGAGAAGATAAAATATGCTAAAATATTTTATATATATATAAATAAATTTCAATTCATTTAAATATTTGACTTTTATCAATGATTTGAAAATGAAAAGCACTCATTAGGGCTTAAAAAAAAAAAAATAGGCGTTTGGGAACATCGAAGAGGTCGGGTCTTGAGCGATTTTTGCCAGCAGCTAAATATTGATGAGCAACCCTCCCCTCCCCTTGCATTTTAACCCCCCCCTCTATGCTTTCACTACCCTCTCTGGGGGGTGGATATGCTGAAAAAATTCAAGTTTAAAACGTTGACGGATGAGATCAACGTGACAGGCCGACTAAAGTGCTAAGTGGTTCAAGCTTAGACGTGGGCTTAGCCTATTAGACGGTTTTAGAAAAGCCGAAGAGCGGGGGTGGGGGGGGGGGTAAAAAATGAGGGGGTGGGTTTCTTCTTTTATCAAGATATTCGACAATCCAATAACAACAACAACAAAAGCAAAGTTTCTCACTCATTTTCTGCTTAAGATTAAGTAACTTTTATCAAAAGAAAAATTAGATCTAGATTGGATAATTTTAATGAGATAAATTCGTAAGAGAGCGAAGGCCATAGAGCTTAGCTTAGGAGGCAAGCTATTATTGGATGATTTGATCCATACTATATATATATTCATCTAGATTAATTTGTAACAACGCTTAGAGAAATTTCTCTAAAAAATTTACCCTCTTGCCTAGAATCGAACCGACGAACTCTTGAACTATGGTCATCAGCTCTAACCACTAGACCAATGTCACATTAATATTTATATCTTGATTTCTTTTACTAAAACTATATATTTTTGATTTAGACTTTGTGTCTAGATAATATTGTATTCATTTGAACTCGAATGAAAATGAAAAAACACCAATAGATGTTAAATTAAGAAACATTAAATATATATTAATTAACGAGGCAAATTTGAAATATAATTCTCAGCTCGGAAAACTGATGGCTCCAATCGATTTTCATTAACCAGGCAAATTTGAAATATATATATTCGAATTTTGAAATGAAAGACTCCAATTCTTTTTAAATTAAGAAACATTAAATATATTGATAATTGTTCCTCCCCCCCCTCGCCACTCAAAAATTAAAGATGCGTAACTTTTAAGAGACGATGTATTTTCGGTAGTTTACGGGTATACATTTGGAGTGTGGTTTTTTAAGAGGAATAAAATTTTTGGACCGAGACGCTGCCCGCCAGGGGACCAGCCCGGAGGGCCGAGCTTCGAGGGCGTGCCGAAGGCACGCACGAAAAGCTCGTATGTAAATAATCGGAGTGTCCTTCACACTTATTGTCCAAAGAAACGTTGGTTTTCATTTATCAAACTAACAGGAGATTTTTAAAAAGTAGATATATTAGGTTTATTATTAGTACCTGAGATTCGATTAGTATTTTTTTTTAATTTAAATTATTGTTTAATCAACCACTTGTTTTGTTTTGATTCAACCAGAAATGATTCATTTTTTTTTTATTAAACCATCTGTTAATAATTAATTTAATTGAAAGAAACTATTAAAATAATTTTTGAAGCTTTGCTTCTTTAAGCGCGCTGGGCAGGGTCTAAATGGGAAAAAGCGACCCCGTAAAATTCCCATTCCGTTACGATTCTGGGCTGCTGGTAGGAGAAGCGAGAGAGGGCCGTTGAAGGGTGAGGCCAGAGGTAAAGATGCAGTAGCTATTGATGGCACAACCGTTCACACAGCTCTTAGGGCCGGTTGTATATCGCAAAGTAAATGCTTTTTACCACTAACAAACGGTAGATGGTAGTGGTAATCGGAAGGAGCAAAGTCTGGTGAGTAAGCCGCATGGGGTAGAACTTCCCATCTGACTGCTTCCTACGTCTCGCGAACCGGTTTTTTCGTATAGCTATGATGGAGAATTGTCATGGAGAAAAATGACCTTATTTTGTCTTTTTTGATATTCTGCTCGTTTTTTGAGCACCGAACTGTTCAAATCGATCAATGGTTGTTGTTAGGGTTTGGTATTAACAGTTTCAACCGTTTTTGTCCAACAATGCTTGAAATTCTGCATCTTCTTGCCATTTTGGCATTGTTTAAATCCTTATTGTCTGTTCTATATACTCTAGCATTAACTTTTTGACAGTATTGTCATGAAACAAGTACCTTAAAGTTGTATAACGTTAATGATTATCAATTTTTTAAATGTTTCCTTTTTTTTCAATTTTTACACTATGTGTGTCAAAAGAATAAAGATTGAAAAAAGTATTTTTTTTTCATAGAGGGGAGGGTTGTTAAAGCTAGCGAGAAATTCTTGAATAGCTGTGCGTTTCAATATAAAGCCATCGTCCCTCAGCCGAGAACTACCCTCTATCGCAGTTCCGCAGTGGGGCCAATTTGATTGAGGGCCGATCATCCACGGGTGTAAGACACCGGGGACTTCTTATAAATAAATTTGTTACTTAAACCACCCCCTCCCGTCCACCTTTACCCTCTTTTTTTCACTCCTTCACTTCACACACACACACACACACACACATACTGAACACTTTATAGCCAGTTCACGGTAATCATATAAAAAAGAAATACGGGACATTTTATGGGTGCGAGGGAATAGCTAAAAAAGGGGTAGCGGGAGGGGGTAAAACTTGTGCCAATAAATCTGCAAAGTCCTCTACTCGCGGGCCATTCTCTCAAAATCTCCCTCCATTGGGAGAAATATAAAAGTACCTACTACTACTACATATATATCCAGAAAGAGACAAAGAGAGAATTAAAAGTGATTTAAACAAATTGATAACAATTTCACAAAATAAGTAAGTATCTGGAAGACTATGGTAATTGTTTGTTTTTAATTATTGTTTATTTAATCATAAATAATTAGTTTAATTAAAAAACCTGAAATTGTATCTTTCAGTATCAATAAAGATATCAACTGCATAAAAAAACATTTGACTACTAACATTTTACTCATTTTCAGGTGCTTATACCTACCCTATATATATGTATAAATATATCTAAGTAATTAATAAAGTAAAGGGTGTGTAGTTTCACAGTGAATGAAATAAAACTCAAGAGGTTCATACAAACTAGATATATTTCGGATTATTAGTTCATCATCAGGAGTTTACAGATTACAAAATAAGTTATTTAGTTTTTTTTTTTTTTTAATGCAATCGAATGCAATCGAATGCACCAGTAAAGATGCAGCTCCTATGGATCTCGAAAGACCCTTGCATTACCGAAGAGAAGGGAAAGTTGATTAAGTGAGAGGGTGTAGACGTAGGTGTCTATGCACCCCGGTTTTGAAGGTTTGAAGATTATAGGTGCTGGGAAAGATGGAGGCTGAGAGAGAGTTCCAGTTCCTTGAAGTCATGGGGATATACGTATTGGCGAATGAAGTGGTTCGGCACTTTTCTAATTTGACCGCGAGAGAGTGTTGGGAGTCGCCAAAACGCGTGCTACGTGCAAATCATGCTTTGGAGGGAATTATTGATTTTATCTCATCAGAGCATCTGCCGTGATAGTATCTATAGAAAAGGGAAAGGGCAGAGACATTTCTTCGATGAGCCAGCGAGTCGAGGGAGTCAGTGAGGGTAGAATCGTCAATTAGCCTGACGGCTCGTTTCTGAATTGCATCCAGGGTAGCAAGAGAATATTTTGAGGCTCCTCTCCATAGATGAGAGCCGTATTCGAGACAGGGGCGGATTTCGGCCTTGTAGATGGTGAGAAGTTGTGGGGGTTTGTAAAATCGCTTGGACCTGAATAAGAAGCCAATCTTCCTTGCTGCAGATTTCGCCACAGAGGAGATGTGTTCATTTCAAGACAGGTCAGATGCGACAGAGACGCCCAACATGGATAGGCTGTCACACATTTGTAATCTGTAAACTCCTGATGATGGACTAATCCGAAATATATTGAGTTTGTATAAACCTCTTTGAGTTTTATTTCATTCACTGTGAAACTACACACCCTTTACTTTATTAATTAATATCATGTTTCACCTAAAACCTACACCACTTTCCCAAAGTAAAATATATATACCATAAGTATATAAAGTCTTTTTTTTAATTAAACAGAAAATAGCGCAAATGACCACGCAGTCGAGGCGCTCTTTAAACTATAATAATAAACAGAAAATAAATAAATTATTAATTTTTATTTCTTTATAGTTATAAAAAAATTAAAAACAAATTAATTGGTTAATTATTGAAGACTGTATTTGCTAATAATTTTAAATCTTATTAAGAAGATTACAAGAAGTTGTTGTTATCTATTATATCTGAGATATATTAGATTATTTTTAAATATTATATGTCAGAAACAAATTGATAACAATGTCACAGAATAAGTAAGTATCTGGAAGATCGAAGTAATAAAAGCCCTAATAAGTGAACATCGAAAAAATTATATTGTTTTGTAAAAATGTCTCGTTAGTTAGACAGTCTGTCTGTCTGTTAGTCTGTGCGTTACCAAATTTTGTGGACGAGTTAACTCAAAAACTAGTGTGAATATCAAATTTCACACGTAGTTTTGGTCCATTGAGATTAAGAGCTGATTAGATTTTGGTGCATATCGACCCAAAATTAAGGGGGGGGGGGGGTTAAAAATTAAAAATCTAGGCCGTTTGAGCAAACTGAAACAAATTTTGTATACATAATCAGTGTGACCCCAGAAGTCTAAAAATGCAAAAACTAATGTTTAAAACAAATTAAAAAAAAAATTATTTTATATTTCATTATTCGTGTCCATGATTAATAATTTTAAAAGGAATCTTAAGGAGTTGGACAAGACTTTAAATTAAATTAAATACAAGTTTTGATTAAATATGCCATACGTTTCGTTGCTACTTTGCAACTTCTTCAGTGGCTCATTTATTAAACTTATTTGTCAGGATTTTTTACTACGAGAAAAAACATTTCAAACAATATTCTTTTTTCTATCACAATTCATTCAACTCATCAACCAACATAAAATATAAAATTTTAAACAAATTAATTGTTTTTTGTCAAGAAACTAAAAGAATCAAATTGAACAAAGAAATTTTTTTTTTTTATTTATTAAATAAATAAAAAAAACCTTCTTTGTTCAATTTGATTCTTTTAGTTTTTTGACAAAAAACAATTAATTTGTTTAAAAGTTTATATTTTATGTTGGTTGATGAGTTGAATGAATTGTGATAGAAAAGAATATTGTTTGAAATGTTTTTTCTCGTAGTAAAAAATCCTGACAAATAAGTTTAATAAATGAGCCACTGAAGAAGTTGCAAAATAGCAACGAAACGTATGGCATATTTAATCAAAACTTGTATTTAATTTAATTTAAAGTCTTGTCCAACTCCCTACGATTCCTTTAAAAATTATTTTATGTTCTTTTCAAAAATATATTCACTTTTTTTCTAGTTAAATTTTTTCATTTTTTTATACCTCTTCAAAATATGCTCCACCCGGTTTAATTTTCGAATACTAGAACTGAAATTCGGCCATCTGTTCTGGCTAGAATAATGTTGTTATCGTATTTCCGAGAGAGCGATGATGATTTTTGTCTTTGATTAAAGTTAACCAAAATGATAAATAATCCGGTGAATGGTGGATGGACCACAAGAGAAGCGAGAGGGATAGATAGTTCAATTTCGCCAAAGACTAATTGAATCATCACAAGATAGATAGATAGAAGGGCCTATTGGCAGTATTATTAGATTTGGACCCTCTACTATCTAGGTAGTCTCTCTGACTTGTTTCCATCTGTGTGCTAATTACGAACTTTGATCCAGCCCCTAGCTTCTTCTCTTCCTGAGGTTTACCCCAAACCAAAACTACAATTACCTATTTTAAATATATAATACTATTATTGACCAGCTTTTGAATACGCGTGCTTGTTTATATAATTAAAGTCACAATTAAAAACTAATTAATTGGTTAATTATTATTAAAGATTATAACAATGTGTAAATAATTTTTAGTTATATTATTATAAACAGGCCCGGATCGAATAGGCGCGGGGCCCGATTGGATTTGTTTTTGCGGGGCCCTCTATATATTAAATATTTAAATAAAATTCTAATTCAGTATATATAGTATATATAAATATATCAAATGTCATGGATCATCAGATAGGTAAACTTCTATATAAATTTAAAAATAAAAATGTTCAAAATACAAAAACATTTAAGTATTGAATATAAATTTACATCACCTGTAGCGGCCCGCTGTCGCTATGGCGACGAGCCTTGAGACACGGCCGCTAGATGACTCAGTCGGATCGTTGCGACGCTTTGCATGACTGAAATGTTTTCAGCCATAATTATAATTGAAAAAAAAATTATAATAAAAAAATTATAATTGAAGCGACTCGATTTCGACTGAGGAAGCGAATCGGATTCGAATGGATTCGGATCTGGAGGGGCCAACCGCCAACCAGCAGCCCCTCCCCTGAACACACCCATGAGGACACGCAACTAACTATCTGCACACCAGATTGTTAGGACCCCATCGACTTGGTGGGGGACGCGGCACAAAGCGCCACACAGCACTCAGCACACGAGCGCCCTAACATCACCTAATATGAATACATGAATTTACATATTTCTAAGTTTTTGTTCTGTAAATTCTTTTAAAATTGTTTGAAAATCTAATTTCCTTGCGTCTTCACTTTCAATCGACATAATTGCTAAACTATTTAATCTATCCTGATTCATTGCTCGATCTCAGATAGTTTTTTATTAGTTTTAGCCTGAAAATGATCTCTCTCCAGAAGCAACGCTTAACTGGAATTGTTAAGAATATTCGGAGAGTAATAAAGAAATTTGGAAATGCCGGTGCTCTATCATTATCCGATAAAAATTTGAACATTTTAAACGTGATTTTCAAAAAATTCTGAAAGTGAAAGCTCGCATTTCTTCAACTAACATTTTTCCGTCTATATCAGCTTCTTTCACCTTTGGTACATCATTTTCTGTTAACTTAGAATCTGTTAGAGAAATTTCTAATTCAGCTGCATGTTTTTGAAGTACTTCTTTTTCCATATTTTGAAATTCATCCAGCAATGCGAACTTAAAATAAATATATTTTTAATTATTTGAATAATTCATAATTTATCCATTATCGTCAAAAGCAATTTGCTTTAAATTTCCAAATTTTTTTTGTTCATTTTGATGGTAACGCGGGGCCCTTTCAAATGCGGTGCCCGATTGGGCCCAATCGCTCCAATCGCCCTTTATCCGGCCCTGATTATAAAATAAAGATAATTAAAAAATTGTACAAATTTTTATTTATTATTATTATTATTATAATTTTAATAATAATTAGGTTGGATATTGATTTTGACTTGAGAAAATAATTAAAAGCTAAATTTCCAAAAGTTGCAAAGTTTGCTTTTAATTATTTTTTCAAGTCCAAGATCCCAATATCCAGGCCTAATTATTTTCAAAGATGGACGATAACAACCCAAATTTTTAATAATATTATAGATGCTTACTTTCTTAACGGGTATTTTGTGGATCTGTCGACAGGGGCACAGGGCCGGTTTTCTGCCTAGGCACGTGCCTAGGGTGCAAAAAATTGGGCGAAAACGCAAAACACCAGAAAAATTTCAGACAACTTTATTAATGGTGATTTGGGATGAAATCTTACAAAGGGTGGACAAAACCAGTGAGATACTACAGAAGGAAGAGCTTGATCTCCGTGGCGCTACTAAGAAGTTACAGACGTTATCTTTGTTTTTATATGAAAAAAGATCCAACTTTGATAAATACGAGGCAAAAGCGTTGGAACTACATAGCTAAAGTTCCTGAGCCCAGCTATTAAAAAATCAGAAAAAGGAATTTTTTTTCAGATAAGAAAAGAGACCCAGATTTTGAGAGAATGACTCCAAGCTAGAGTTTTCATGACAATCTTGTAACATGATTAAACAAAAGAAGGAATTGCTACGAAGCTCTCACCACAAGATTCCAGATATTCAGAAATCTTCATGAATGGGAGCAAGAAGATGTGACAAAACAGGCGAAATACTTGACTCAAAGTTACCCAAAAGACATCAATGAAGAACAGTGTGTGCAAGAGTGCCAGTATTTCAAAATGTATATGAAGGGGGAAAAATAACAACAACAAGAAAATTTTTTCCAACATCAAGAAAAACAAGTTGGAAAATCCATTCCCAAATTTAGAAGTTCGCAATGAGAATTTACTTGACTTTTCCTGTGACAAACTGTACAGCAAGAGAGAAGCTTTTCGCCCTTAAGAGTAAAGACTGAAATAATATCTACTATGAAAAAAAAATATGGAAATAGTGGGGGGGGGGGGGGGAATAACAATTTGAAGTGCCTAGAGCGCCGCAGTCTTAGGACTGTATACTCAATGATGATGATGATGATGATGAGCCCTATGGGGGTTCAACCCTTTAACCCCTTTCAAGTTCCTCTTTTGTACAAAAAAAAAACATTTTTCACCAGCCGGTCCTTTCGTATTAAATTGTTGTTTAAATTTTAAAGATAGAAACCGACCCGGCTTACGCCGGTCTGAACTCTATATGTACTATATTCTGTCGGAATGAAGTTTTTGTTGGATTTTATGTGATTTTAATAAACGTTTGCATAACTTTCGTATTCCTTATTTTATTACCTATTTTTAGTTTTGTAAATTGTAAGAAATATAGCAGAGACGGCGATTTGGTTCAGCCTATAGGCGAGACAATTGTAAATCCGCTTCTGTCTGTCGATGTATCTTCAGATGCGAATCTCTGGACCATACAGCCTCCTTCACGTCCTGATCCTTGCTGTATAGTATTTCGTTGTATTTCTGCAGGTTTATCAACTTAGAACTTCAATTAAATTTGTATAACCAAAGCAGATTAGCTACTTTTGTTGCATTAAGAAAGGATCCATGTTGTAGGTCTTCTTTTAAAATTCAGAAAAACAAATCTGAAAAAAGAGAAGTTTACAATAAATTTTGGGTATTTTGTGAAGAATGTTATGGACTTTTAATATTGTTATACTATAAAATAAGCAATTGTTGTATATTTATATAGAATCAGTTTCTCGAAAACGGCTCTAAGGATTTCGATGAAAATCATGGATTAGGCGATTTTTGGGTTGAGAAATTGATCTATCAGGGTTCTATCTTCGAGTAACTTTAATTTGATGCGACTTCTTATTTCTTGAACAATTGAATTGAGAAATAATTCGCTGAAGAAGTTGCAAATAAAGTGACGAAACGTACGTCTTATTTAATATAAAACCCTGAGAATAATTTATTTATTCAATTTCTTATTCAATTTGAATACCCTCTATTTAAGCATTTTCAGGTGTATACTCTGTATACCTGTATTATCTATATAAAATCATTTTATTTGATCACAAACTAAATAAATAAATTCTTAATTGTTATTTGTTTATAATTATAATCAAGAATTAAAAACATATTAATTGGTTAATTGATTATAACATTTTAATTAATAATTTTTAAATATTATTATAAAATAAACATAATTAAAAATTATAGAAATTTTTATTTATTAATATTATAAAGATAAGAGTAAATAAATATTTTATTTAATATGGATTTACTATGAGTTAAGGATACTGGGTCACTCATAGTAAATCCTTATTAAATAAAATATTTATTTACTCTTATCTTTATTAAAGATGTTTCACCTTGCACCAACACCACAATCTCTACTGATTATTAATATTATTATTATAACAAATTTAAATTTAGGGAACGAAGAAAAGTTTATTTTTATTACAGACAAAAGGATCAGCCGGGGCTCGAACCTGGATCTTTGCATGTGTACTGCAATGCTTTGTCATAAGAGTTTTAACTCCCATATCCACTAAGCTACTGATCCCTGATCCCAAACTAATACCTTTTGTCTATATGAATTATGGAATTTCTTTTAATCCTCTCCTCGTTCATTATTCGCAGCCTAGGCCTTGATTCATTAATTAAACAATTAAATATTCCAGCGCCTCCCAATCGATCGCAGACCCCAAAGATCGAAAATAATTTTCTCTTCACCGGGGCGCGACCACAACGAGGCCGTGTAAAGACAATTAATAACAAATTTAAATTTAGGGAACGAAGAAAAGTTTATTTTTATTACAGACAAAAGGATCAGCCGGGGCTGAATTATTATTATAATTGTAAATATTATTTTAAATGCTTATACTTTCTTAAAGGGTATTTTGTCCATCTGTAGTCGATGTTTCTTCAGATGTGAATCTCTGGACCGCACAGCCTCCATCACATCCTGATTCTTGATGTATAGTATTTTGGTTGTTTTTTCTGCAGATTTATCATCTTAGAACTTCAATTAAATTTGTATATTAAAAGCAGATTAGCAACTTTTTTTGAATTAAGGGGGTCCATGTTGTATGTCTTCTCTTAAAATTCAGATATACGTATAGGTATCTGAAAAAAAGATAAGTTTATACAATAAATTTTGGGTTTTTGTGAAGAATGTAATGAACTTTTAACCTTATCTACTCTTATTAAACGAGCAAAAATTGTTTGTTTGTTTATATATATATATATATTTGTATCTTAGTTCTATTTTGAAAACGGCTCTACCGATTTTAATGAAACCAACTCTATTAACAAGTTTTGAGGATGAGAAAACGATTCTGGCTAGCTCTGGACCTCGACAAATTTAATATTAATTGATCTTTTCTTAATTAAAGTAATTATTGATAGATGAAAATCTAAAAAAGTTTGTTTACATTTTTTTTCAATTATCTTTTATTTATTAATTGGTTTTTTAATTTTAAAACCCACTATTACTTTATACCAAATATTAATATATATATTAAAATTAAACAATTTAATTGATGAGATGAATTGAAAGGGAGGGAATGGATTGAGGGAAAAAAACCAATCGACTTAATTGGGGGATAATGGAATTGAAATAATTATCGGAAAAGAGGTTTTTTTATCTAATTAGATTTTTCCTCTTATTAAAAACAAGGACTAAAGATGAATAAGGACACTCGATGGTGGAGAAGTAATCTCCGGAATCGAAGCAAAAATACAATGTATACATTAATTAATGTAAAATAATTGGTTTAATAAAATTTATAAAAAAAAAATTAATTGATTATAAATTCGAGTATTAAATCCCACAAAGAGTTAATAAGAAAAATGATTATAAATTAGAATTTGACAATTTAATTGATTATTAGAAAACTCGATAAATTGTTATTTAATTAAAAAAAATAATTATACGGAATTTATTTATATACCTATATATACATAATATGTGGGCCACTAGAAAATTAGAAATGCAAAAACTGGGGGTGGGGGTGGATGGTGCACCAGGTGGGGTGCGGGGTTGGTGGAGTGGCGGGTTCGAGGTCCAGGGGGCATAGCGGGGGTGCGTTACGCAGAGTCGGTATATATATATATATATAGAAAGAGTTTCTCGAAAACTGTTCGTATACGATTGTTTAGGTCAACTTTTGGATATGCCAGGATCTCATTTTCGGGTAGCTTTTATTTGATTGTTTTTTTCTTAATTAGAGTAATTATTAACAGGTGAGTTTGTCAATAAATTTTATATAAAGATTTTTTTTCAATTACTTTTTTTTAATTAATTGTATTTTTTTCGTTTTGTTTTATTTTAAAACCCACTAATGGTTCATTACAAATATTCAACTATATTAAAATTGGGGAATTTAATTAATTAAACAACGGATTCGATAAATTGTTAATTAATTAAAAACAGATAATTCTCCATAAAGTCTCCAAATTTCATTTTTTTGGGCGGTATCGATGATAAGTGAGTGTATTGGGCTGTTTGTTTTTATACTAAATAGAAGAAAATTTAAATACGAGACAATTGTCTGTTCACATGCGATTGAAAAGAAACGTTGCGTGACTGACCAGACGGCTAATTAGGAGTAGGAGTAGACCTGGTTGAGCGTCAACAAATGATTATTTATTTAAAGTGAATCCCTTGCTTTTCACGAAACCCCCATTCCTGTCGCTTTTTTTACACCCCTAGAAGTCTCGTGGTCGTATTTTGTAGAAAACAAAAGCCATGTGACAAATTTGTATCTGGTTTGGTTGGCTTTGTGCATTTGAATGGAAGGCAAAAGTCCGTCCACCCTGCATGTAAGTGGATTAATGGACAGAATGGAAAACACAAGAAAACAAGAAATATTCACCATTTTGAGCGAGGAGAGAGATGATTAATCAACATCATCCCTCAACAATATGCATACAAAAGAACAACCCTATTGTTATGTTACCTTAATTAAATATAGGTATACCTATCCTAATCAGAAATATTTACCTACTCCTTATAATATATATTGAAAAATATTATCTTATGTATAAAAGCCCTTGTCAGACAGTACCCGTGGCGCTGTCAGGTGAACATGTGGGAGAAAAAGCAACTAATATTCAATGACAGTTGCTAGATTTAGAAATTTTTCAAATAAAACATCTCTATTCTCTATATACATTATATATTTAATATCTCTATATATTAATATATTCCTCTATATAGCTTAGAATATTAGATTTATGGCGTGTCTCATTTGAAATTTTAGTAGACAAATTTATTAATTTTAAATATATTAATATAAAATTAATTTTTTTTTGAATTTAAGAAAAATATAAATTCTTAAAATTTTAGTAGACAAATTAATTTTAAAATATATATATTATATATATTTAATTTATAATATAAGTTTTAATGAGATATGATTTAATGGGATAATGAGATTAATTCTTAATTTATTACTACGCGGGTCATTTGAAATTTTAGTAGATAAATTAATTTTAAAATTATTATATATAATTAATTTAGAGACATTTTTTAGATAAATTTAAATATTGAAATGTATTATTAAAAAAGAAATAGGTTTCCAACAGATCGGGAATTTCGAAAGAAATGGTTGCATGCTCTAATAAAGTATTTATAAAGCATTTAATGATATTTTTTCATCTTTCTTTGATCAATATTCATTATTCAAAAAATATTTTTTCAAAACATATAATTACGGACAGCTAATAATCACATCTCGAGACGCTGCCGCCAGGGCCACCAGCCCGGAGGGCCGAGCGGTGGGCGTGCCGTAGGCACGCCAGGTACGGCACGCCAGGTACTGCTCGTTTATTAAATAATAAGTAAGTAAATATCTATCTATCTACTCTTATTAAAAGAGCAAAAATTGTATATATATTTACATATTTGTATCTTAGTTCTATTTTGAAAACGGCTCTACCGATTTTGATGAAACCAACTCTATTATGTCCGCCTCCGTGGTGAAATGGTCAGAGTAACTGACTCGGCAACCCGGAAGGTCTACGGATTCGATTCCCGGCTATATCCTAGACATTTTTTCTGTAAGTATAGGGTCTGGTAATAAAATTAAGTGGGAGATAAATTTAACCGAATTTATCGCGCGGAGAATTTTACCACTGCTCGAAGCCCCTAAAACCTTAGTAAATTGGATATTGAATTGTATCTAAGTTTCTGAGATTGGCTCGTGATCTTGGCTTCTTTTCCTTCTACTCTGTTCTTTTCACGATGGAGGGGCCTCCCATACAGGCCTTTAGGGGATCCACCTTCTGGTGTATCTCCTTCTCACATCAATATCATTAAAAAAAAAAATTAACAAGTTTTGAGGATGAGAAAGCGATCTGGCTAGGATCTGGACCTCAACAAATTTCATCTTACTTGATCTTTCTCTGAATTAAAGTAATTATTGACAGATGAAAATATCAATAAAAAATTTTGTTTACATTTTTCCAATTATCTTTTATTTATTAATTGGTTTTTTAATTTTAAAACCCACTAATAGGTTATAACAAATTGTACTATATTATATTAAAATTAGGAATTTTTTGTGTTTTTTAATTAACAGGTGTCTAAATCATAACATTACACGTGGATTCATAACAAAACAGGTGGATTCATAACAAAACAGGTGTGTTTACAAATAAAGTGGTTGAAGTGGCTTTTTTTTTCTATAACTTGGAAACAAATTTTATTTAATTTTATGTTTTTATTTCAGATCATATACGATTATGTTTTTATTATTATAACTGGCTATAAATACAACAGCTCGGCAACTTTTTGCTATATATATATAATTTCTGGGTAAGAAATCTACTTGCTTTTAATTAATCAAATACTACTTACAAATATCTAAAAAGTAATTTTAGGATTTTTTGAAATTCAGCCCCCAAGATGGCCAAAAGAAAAATATGTATTTACAATGATCTATTGATTATCTATTAAGAAGAGTAAGATATTTAGTTATTTTTTAGTTATAAAAATACTATATATTAAAATATCTAGACATTTCTATATCTAAACATTTTTTGAAATTCAATAATATAAAAAAAAATTATAATTCGAAATTATAAAAAAATAAGATATTTTTTTTAAGAGGATAATAATAAATCGCTATTTGAATGGCTAGTCTGATCATGGTAGCTACATTTAAGTAACGTGGGACGCAATTATGACTTTTCTAATCATAAAAATTTAATTCTAATCCCGGAATTAAAAAAAAATATATTTATTTTAGAAATGCTCGAAATTTTGAACAACAAAAATTCAATTAACAAAAGGTCAGATATATGGTTTCTTATTTTTCTAATAATTTATTAAGAATTTTTAGAGAAAATTTTTATTTTGTAAAAATTGGCATTCATTATTTTTATTCAAGGTAATTTTGGAACTCCAAGACAATCTCTGTAAACATTGTCTAATTTCAAAATATTAATTTTTTTATACATAGTTACTTTATCATTCATTTTTTAAAAAAAATATTTTACCTAATTCCAATAATAAAGGGAGAATTTCTCCCGAAACATTTAGATTTCTAATAAACGTTTGACGATTGTTTTTTATATATGACTTGTATTTATTTTTCACTTATAATTACAGGAGAGCTTTTTTTGCGGAAGTAAACTTGACATTTCAATGAGAATTTTGTTGCCTGGCAACTAAACGAAAAAAACTACCTGACGGACTCGTAATTTTTTCTGGTAGTTTTTAGAGTTAAATTGCCCAAAAGGCAGCAAAACTCGAATTATAAAATATCAAGTTTACTTCGAACCAAAAAAAAAGCTTGAGTGTAATTCGATAAGACAATTTAATGAATCAATACGTAAATCACAAAATTAACAAAATTAAGACATAAATTAGTTTATTTAATTTAGAGGAAAAGTACAATTGTTAAAAATACAATTCTTATAAACAACTTGATAAAAAAATAAATAGGAATATAAAAATAAAAAAAACTAATCGTATAGGATCTGAAATAAAAACATAAAATTAAATAAGATTTGTTTCCAAGCTATATAAAAAAAGCCACTTGAACCACTTTATTTGTAAACACCTGTTTTGTTATGATTTAGACACCTGTTAATTAAAAACAAACAAAAAATTTCTAATTTTAATATAATATAATAATATTTGCTTTAACTTAATTAAATTAATTGAACCGCGTAAATTTGAATAATTTCCATGATTCAGCCTGCGAATTTTTTGCGGTTCATTTGCTTTAACCTATTAGTGGGTTTTAAAATTAAAAAACCAATTAATAAATAAAACATAATTGAAAAAATAAAGCTAGGTTCAGTTTTGTCGCTGGAAAAGTTAGGGTAAACTTTTTTCGCTGTCATAGTGACAAAAACACCGTTGCTTATGGGACTTTTAGTGTATGAATTAAATTGTCAATAAAAAACAATCAATAAAATATCATTTAATTATTATCATAAGCATATACTTAGGTATCCTATTTAAAATAAAACCTGCCAACGAAAACATTAATCACCACCCCCTAGATACCAATTCAATAAACAACAATTTAAAAATAAAATATTAGGGATATATATAATTTCATATATATATATATATAAATAGAAATATGTTTATATAAAGAATCTGATGAAGGGGGAGTGATTTCGACATTGAATGCCAATCTCGAAAACAACGTAGAATAGCAGATGAAAATCCAATAAAAATAATTCCATTCACTTTTGATTGTGCTAATAATCGTTTGCTATACATTAATATAGCATCGGCATTTGGGCCAGAACAAGAGTTTTTAACGGATTCGCAAGGGCAGCTAAAATAGTTGTTGCCTCTCTCAAATAGGGGGATGAAAATATTTTCGAAATTTTATTTATTTTTCCCCGCAACTTTCATTGTAGAAATATAATCAGTTAGAAATTAAGTTGTTGGGTGTTGAGAGATTCTCAATACCAATACTATTACTACTGCTAATAATAATTTTAGTATATAGTATAGGAACAAACTTTCTAGAGTTTAGGAATTAATCAAATATTCACTTGCTTGAATATTTGAAACCATTGGAAAATAGTTGAACAACAAACAAACGAATATCTATCATACTTTGAATTCGAGAGAGAGGGGTTGATTGTAGAGGTTGGGGTGGGCCAGGGGGGACAGGGGAGGGGATATACAAGAAATTGTTACAGAGGTTAGGCCCTGGCTGGCAACCAGAGCACGGTTAATTCGAGAAAATTGAAATTAGAGAATTTTGACTAAAACTACTTAAAGTATATGTCTTTTTTAGTGAAGTTTTCAAATTAGTTTCGTGAAATAATTTAAAACATTGCGATGACAAACAATAGGAATTTTGAAATTTCGAATTTAAGGAGAAATTTAAAAAAAAATCTCATGGATATATATAGAATAAGAAAATAATATAGTCACAGATATTTCAAAAAATAAAATAACTAGGACAAGGGGGATCCGATGGCTCTTTTCCTATATAATAAAATAATATATATATTATATACAGGGTGGTGACATGGCTGACGCAGCATAGCGATTAAAATGTTAATTTTTGAATGTGCATTTATTTGCTCCCTAATTATTTTAGAGTTAAAGTTCTTATAGGTTTTTTGTAGAGAAAAAATACTGAATCCGAACATATTTTTGTTTTCAAATTTTGAAATTTCGGAACCGTAATAATCAACATTATAAATAATTGTATTTTTACAAAAATCACTGAGGCCATGGAATTATTAAAACAAACAAGGCATTTTCATTTGTTGTTTGTAAGTGACGTTTGTTATATTTGAACTTTTTAAAATCAGTTCTTATTAGAATTTATTGATTACCATAATGATAGATAAGATAGATAATTATTTATTGTTTAAAGCCAGTTTGGCTAATACAATTTTGAAAAAATAGAACAAAAACATAACAATAAAACATTATAAAAAATAAAAAAATAAAAACAAAAAAACAAAAATAAAGTAAACAAACCGAAAAACAAATTTTTTTTTTTTTTTAAACAAAAAATCTTATTTGAAATTTTTATTTTATCTATTCATTAACTATGAATGCCCGGATGCGGAGAGCCTCAACCACAAAGTGAAACAAGTCTTTTGCTTGTTCCTCATTACAAATGTTCAATATAATTTCCACGAAGTTATCTTCATCTACCACCTCAGAGGCAAGAAAATATTTATGCAAATAGTGACTGCGCGAACCAGTAAATATCGGACAATCTACCAGAATATGTTTTAAATCTTCCTTTGCCTGCATATTGCATAGCGTGCAGTTCACATTTGGGTCCAATTTATAACTGTTGGAGTTGACATAAAAATGTACAACTCGAGCATTTGTGGTTCTTAGTTGGTGGATAAGTCGCGTTTTGGAGATGGGCAAACGCGTGTTGAGGAGAAAATTATTATTAGGGTCCAGACGCCCATATAAGGGTGCATAAGTCGAACCATTTATAGCCGATTGGTCCTCAAGGCAGTAAATATTCCGCAATCCACCCACCAGAAAACGTCCCTAGCTGCCCCAGATTCATCACACGACTTTGGGAATCCCATAGTCTCAACCCATCAATTCTTATAAAAAAACCGTGCACCTGGGACACCCAGTTATATTTAACCTTATTAGATTCGGTGTTATGAAGACAAACCAATCGGTTGTAGCAAATTCGGGGAGTCTAGTGGATGGCATAGCGAGAATCCTACACATCCAGTTAAGTGATCGCTCGAAAGCAACCACCGCAAGTCTGACCGGTTTGAATTCATCCCTAGCGATGTAGCCGGCTGTTCAGAAAGTATAAGCTTTTAAAAATCCGACTTGGGCTTTTTCGATAATATCGGGGTAACGAAGGGCCCAAATTTCTGAATTGTACAAAACGCACGCTCAAAACAGCAGCCTCATATAGGCGCATGATCGAGCCATGATAACCCACTCTTGATCTTACCCCAGCAAAGACAGCGTTGGCTCTTTTAACCATTCTGTTAGCAGCATTGAGGAAGAGACCAGATGAAGAGAAGTTAACGCCCAGATAACAAAAGTCATTAACAACCTCCATTGGCTCACCCCTATAGTGATTACCATAATGAGAAACTCGTTAAATTTGAATGGGCTGAGTTTTGTATTCGTCATTGATAAATAAAAATAGTAAATTCACGTAGATGAAGTTTAGAACGAGCTTTTAAATTTTCACAAGAATAATCAACGAAATTATAAGTAATATTTTTAAACGTAATTAAAATAATAAAATTAGTAAGGTAAACAGAATTTAATTTTTTAACATAATTAACAAATGCATAAAATTATAACAAAAATAACAATCATAGCAAATGTTCGAATAAACCACCATTTACCACTAAACAATGGCCCAACCTTTCGTAAAATTCTCGTCTGACATTTGCTAATTGGTATTGTGATATTTCTAAAAAGACTTTATATTTATACTTGTAATTTTTATTTATATTAATATTCATATTTACTTAGATTTCTTATATTTACATTTATATATTTTATAATTAAAAAAGAAAAATCTTTGTAAAACAATTTTTTAAATTTTAATTTCATTGGTGTTTTTCTTGTGTTAGGTTGGTATGTAAGATTTGAATGTTATATTTTTTTATATTGGTACACATAATTTGAATGTCAAGAATGGTGACCACTCGTTCAATTATTATTAGTATTAACTTGTAAACTCCTGATGATGGACTAATAATCCGAAATATATTGAGTTTGTATAAACCTCTTTGAGTTTTATTTCATTCACTGTGAAACTACACACCCTTTACTCTATTAATTAACATCATGTTTCACCTAAAACCTACACCACTTTCCTTAAGTAAAAAAAAATTCAAAAGTCGGCGCCTATGGCTCACACCAGTTGATTATACTTTAGATCAGAAAAACTATATTAAAGTAAATATCCAAATAAATTTGTCAATCAATTGGCTCACCTAAGAATGCAGAGAGTCTAGATTGGAATTTCTATTGAGCTTGGAACAACGTTAAAGTCAATGCCCTTGTTTGGACTCTCTCTGTATCCATATACAATCCATTATAGGAAATACATAAATATCTATCCCCTCTATTCGTTTAGATAAATATACTTTATTAAATAATGAATGATTTGAATTGTGTTTTTCCATTTGGAATAGATATGTACCTGGGAGTGTACCTGGATTATACGAGTATAGGTAAATAGAGATCGTTTCTCACTCACCGTGGTGCTGTTGTTTTGGCTTTTCCCAAGAGAGCAATAATCCATAAATTGTAATCAAAATTCGAAAAAGGTGCAACATGGATGATGACATTCGAGGGGCCATAACTTCATATCACGGTCGTTTAAAAGACCATCAAAAGCTGAAACGTCGGATTCAATAACACTCACCAGCCACTCAGTCATTCAGCCATTTTTCATTTAGGGATCTGTAATAGAGTCAATAGATCTAAATTAGACAAAATCATTTCTATTAAATTAAACCCAAGCCAATCATAGCAATATTTCCATTGTTATAAAATAGAAACAATCAATAAATCTATATATATATATGTTTATATATATATCCTTAATATATTAAATTTAGAATTTATATAAAACAAGATTTAGTCCGTGCCATCAGGCCACATATCAATATAAAATAGTAATAAAAACAGAAAGAAACCCAAAATTAATAAGCGGAATTGAATCTGTAGAAATTATGAAATCATTCAATAAAAATTTGGACTTTTGTTTAAACAGCAAATTTGAATTATTAAATAGCAGTTTACTTAAAATGTTTTCGGTCAAAACAAACAATTTTAGTCAAAAGAAAGGGAAAAAAGGGATTCCCCCGCCCTTTCCATTATCCCTCTGTTCTTTGTTACAAAAAATAATTTTTAAGAAAAAAATAAAACCGACTTCAAAAAATTAAATGCAACAAATAAAATACACTAAAAGGTATAAAATAATTATTATCTTATTTAGTTACAACTAAACTACGAAATATTAACATGAAATTACTTTTTGAAGTCGGTGCCAAACAAACTATACCTATAAGCGAGCGTACCCGCCAAACGTACTATGTAAGATCCGTCGAGTGCGATTCATAAAAGGTATATGTTTGGCACCGACTTCAAAAAGTAATTTCATGTTAATATTTCGTAGTTTAGTTGTAACTAAATAAGATAATAATTATTTTATACCTTTTAGTGTATTTTATTTGTTGCATTTAATTTTTTTGAAGTCGGTTTTATTTTTTCTTAAAAACTATTTTTATTTTTCTCTTTTTAATGATGTTATTAATAGTGATCATATCATCAGAACTTGGCCAAATTAATATGACACCATCCCTAAGACACCCCATTTCGGATAAAAAAAGAACCATCGAAATCGGTTCATAAACAAAGAAGTTAGGCCTGAACAAACCTAACAAAAAAGGTCCAATACCTATGAAAAAATGGGGCCAATCGGAAGGTAGACTGGACCCAAAACAAATTTTTTTTTCAAAATCGGTTCATAATTGGCGGAGACATGAGGTAACATAGGCACAAAAAAAAAAAAAAAAAATTCAGTCGAATAGAGAACCTCCTCTTTTTTAACAAAATGACGCTGATTAGTTTTTGGTACATATCGGCACACAAACATTAGTACTTTATTTCGGTACTTTTTTAGTTTTTTCTAAATATCTTAAAAATGACTTAACCAATTTTGATGAAATTTAATATTGTAATTGAGTACCTTGAGGACCACAAAAATGGTCATATAAATTTTTTTGTAAAATTATATTTTAAAGTACTTTACCCTAGACTACGATAGTTCATTGGATAAAGTTGAGCAACGATCCGTTGCAGTTTATTTTTTATAAATTTTATTAAACCAATTATTTTACATGAATTAATGTATACATTGTATTTGAGCTTCGACTTCGGAGATTACTTCTCCACCATCGACTGTCCTTGATCATCTTTTTAGTCCTTGTTTTTAATAAGAGGAAAAAACTAATTAAGTAAAAAAACCTCTTTTCCGATAATTATTCCAATTCCATATTCGTCCCTTCGTAACTAGAATTTTTTTTTATAAATTTTATTAAACCAATTATTTTAACATTAATTAATGTATACATTGTATTTTTTGCTTCGATTCCGGAGATTACTTCTCCACCATCGAGTGTCCTTATTCATCAATAGAGTAAAGGGTGTAGTTTCACAGTGAATGAAATAAAACTCAAAGAGGTTTATACAAACTCAATATATTTCGGATTATTAGTCCATCATCAGGAGTTTACAAGACAATACATTATTGTATTGTCTTGTAAACTCCTGATGATGGACTAATAATCCGAAATATATTGAGTTTGTATAAACCTCTTTTGAGTTTTATTTCATTCACTGTGAAACTACACACCCTTTACTCTATTAACTAACATCATGTTTCACCTAAAACTCTACACCACTTTCCATAAGTAAAATCCTTATTCATCTTTAGTCCTTGTTTTTAATAAGAGGAAAAATCTAATTAGATAAAAAAAACCTCTTTTCCGATAATTATTTCAATTCCATTATTCCCCAATCAAGTCGATTGGTGTAAACCTCTCCCCCTCCCTCTCTTCCGTAACTAGAAATTGCGGATATATTTATATTTATAAATTGTATTATATTAAACTGTTTGTGGGTTTTAAAAAGATTAAATTTAAATTTGTAGAAAAAAATCAATTAGAGTTGTCCTATTAGAACATGGAATAAGAATAGAAAACAAAATATGCTAAAGTTCCTTCTAGAACTAAAAGTTCACTTTTTCTTGATCCCACCGCTTACTTGACCCCTCAGGAGTATTTGTTTCAAATTTCAAAACAATCGGTGAAGCCGTTTAACCTGGAGGTCAGTGAACATAGAGATATAGAATCTTGAACTTATTATATTGATTATATCAATTGGTATCTTGAAGTCTAAGTATTTTTTAAGAATTCGAATGATTTTTCCTGAACGCCTGTAAATAGGCAATCTGACTTACATAAGTTGATGATGAATTCTAAGCCACAATAAAGAGATAAATACTGCTGAGAATTACCTTGGGATAATCTTTTTATGAAATGATAAATTCTCTTGAGGCACATTAGATGAAAATATTAATTTTAATTAAATTTTATAATAGAGTGGGGCATAAAGATTTCTATACGTTTTGAAGATAAAAATAATTTAACTAGAAAAAATCTGAATATATTTTTTGAAAAAAATCTAAAATAATTTTTTTTTAATGTGTTTTAAACATTATATCAGACAAAAACGGGGGGGGTCAAAAATAAAAATTCTAGCCCTTTCGACCAAACTCAACCAAATTTGGTATACATATTCTGTGGAGCCCCAAAAAGGTTAGAAATGCGAAAACTAACAACCCGAAATGGGAGTGAGGGGTCAAAAATGAAAATTCTAGTCCCTTTGACCAAACTCAAACACATTTTGTATACATATTCTGTGGACCCTCAGAAGGCTAGAAATGCTAAAACTAACCAAGTTTGATATACATAGTTTGGTGGAAAGGAGTAGAATTTTCATTTTTAACCCCCCTCCCCCCAGTCATTTTAGGTGGTTAGTTTTTGCATTTTGCCTCCGGGGGTCCACAGAATATGTATACAAAATTTGGTTGAGTTTGGTCGAAAGTGCTAGAATTTTCATTTTTGCCCCCCCCCTTGGGTGGTTAGTTTTTGAATTTCTAGCCTTCTAGTGGCCCACAGAATATGTATACAAAATTTGGTTAAGTTTGGTCGAAAGTGCTAGAATTTTCATTTTTGACCGCCCCCCCCCTTTTTTTTTGTCTGATAATGCCAAAACACATTAAAAAAATTATTTTTTGTTCTTTTCAAAAATATATTCAGATTTTTTTCTAGTTAAATTTTTTCATTTTTTTATACCTCTTCAAATTGTGGTAGATCTTTTTATGCACCATCCTGTATATTCAATGTTGAAAGCATTCAAAACACCCTTTAAATACTGCCATTATCGAAATTTAATATTTATTTATTTACAATGAAATTTTAATAAACACAATTATCAATAATACTAGTTGCATCTATTAGGCCGTGTCAAATCACCTAGGCAACTTCTTTATTAATTGTTATTTAATTATTAGATAAATAAACAAAATCTAATTGGAAATTGGAGCGGGACAAAATAACATTTTCAAGACACTTCCGTATACAATAGACCCTTAATCGAAGAATCCGTATCGATGTCTAATTACCCTGTCTAATAATTAATCATTATATAGCTGAGTGGTTTGTCCAGTTTGATATTCAAACGTTTCGCTATCACTTGTGGTTTCTTTGCTCAGTCGTGGGTTGGCGGATTTAAAGAAGGGGATTGGGAGGGGGACGAGGGGATGGAAACCACCCCTTCTCTCCTGTTTACCTGTTTATGGACACCAACCAGACAACTCATCCACTTCACTTTATATTATAAAATAAATATTTAATCCCAAAGTGTCTTTTATACGCCCTCTCATCTACGATTTACACACATATATACCCATATTTTTTTTATTTATGCATAATAAAATGACAGTTTAGAAAAATTACTTCGTTAAATGTTTATTTTATTTTAACGCAAAGTAAATAAATTTGGATTTGTTGGAAATATCCCTACCAAAATCATAAATCCAAACACAAACACACACACACATTATACATAAAATTTTAATGACATACATGTGAATAATTACTTTAATTAAGAAAACAAATCAAATTAAAATACCTGGAGAAGTTTACATGATAGATCGATTTCAAGACGCAAAAAACCCCTGATTTTCATCTAAATCAATATAGAGCCGTTTTCGAGAAACTGATTCTATTTATATCCCTAATATATTAATTTTTCTGTTGTTATTTTTTTCTTTCTCGTTCATTATTATTATTATATCATTAATTAAAAATTAGTTTAAATAATTATGATTCAGGTTTTTAACTTGTCAGTGAAAAGTCATGGTGAAAATATAAATATCATGAAATGTCTAGAGTTCTTTAAGAATCGCCATTTTTACATTCAGAGAAAAAATACATATTAAGGATACTTATATAAATATATATATATATATATATATATATTTTATACTATTATAAAATCGGTTTCTCGAAAATAGCTTTAATGATTTCGATGATAATCACTGATTAAAGGGTTTTTGGATTAAAAAATCAAATAGAGTCTCTTCTATTCGTTCGGGTAACTTTAATTTGGTAAGGTTTTTTCTTAATTAAAATAATTATTCACTTGAGTTTAAATAAAATACAAATTTGTATACAAAATTTGTTTTGTTTAAAAGGGTTAGAATTTTCATTTTTGTCCCCCATCCCCTTTTTTCGTCTAATATAATATTTAAAACACATTAAAAAAAATATATTTTATGTTCTTTTCAAAAATATATTCAATTTTTTTCACATTAAATTTTTTCATTTTTTTATACCTCTTCAAAATGTGGTAGATCTTTATGCCCCACCCTGTATAAGCAGGTTTCAATTTTGGGAAAAAATATTTCGATATGTTTTTTAATTAAAGTAATTATTAAACGGTGGTTGAATAAAAATTAATCATGTGGTTGAATCAAAACAAAACGACAAACAAACAATACAATAATTTAAAAAAATTACAAGGTTTCTTTTCCACCTATTATAAATAATAATATATAGCAGAGACCGATGGGGTGGACCGAGGGGTGAACCGCGACCTAAAATCATGTACACCTACTACTTCCACTTCCACTTGCATTTCCAAAGGAGACAATAGATTATCTAAAGAATTCCAAAGTAATTCCAAATAATTCCGAAGATGGTGTACACCTAATTCCAATCGGGGTTCACCCCTCGGGGTAGACATTAAAGTGAAATAATAAGTTTCGATTTCTGCAAGATTACTAACAATCTAATGAAATAGCCATTTTTACATAATGCGAAAAAATAATATATTGTGCATATACAGGGTGATTCACGGTCGATGGCACGTTAGACGTTTATGGAAAACGGAAAGCAGGATTTTTCTGAAAATTTAGCACCTTACATTTTCTTACCTGTTTTATCGATCTAAAATATTTTCAGCATTGCGACGTTTCGGCTTCCATCGAAAAGTCGTAGCAACTTTATTTTTTTAAATGGAACACCCCGTATATTAACACGTTTTTAGAACCGCCCTTTTATTAAAATACTTTTTTGTTAATATTATCCTATACCTATCTCTATCGGTTTTCGAGATAAAAAATAATTTGTGTTAAATATGGTCCAAAACATGGCCCTAATTAAACTTAAATAAATTAGTGCTCTCAATTCATGGAAAGTTGATATTTTGGTGGTAGTTTAGACAGACCCGAAGTATTTAATTTACGCCGAAAAATCGACTCCATATTATACAGGGCGTGCTAAGATTACTATTATTTCCGTTATTCATAAAAGGGGTCAAAAGTTCGTTTTTTTCAAATGAGACCCCCTGTATATTACTCAATAAATTGAAAGACGAAGAAAAATGCTTTAAGACGATATATCATGTCCCTATACCTAAAACATCAAGTTTTCTTAATAAAGGTGCTTTTTCGTGAAAAATTACTTTTTAATGAATTTAATTTTAACTAACCATGGAAATATCAAACTTATGACAGTTTGTTGACTATTTATAAGTAACTTATAAAGAGTTTATTGACAGTGTTCAAAAAATCTCCCAAAATGATCAGCAAATATTGATTATTCAAACGAAGTTCTTATGAAATTATTTATTTTGTACTATCAGGACTTCGTTTGAATAATCAATATTTGCGATCATTTTGGGAGATTTTTTTGAACATCGTCAATAAACTCTTTATAAGTTACTTATAAATAGTCAACAAACCAGCTATATAAGTTTCTAAAAGACAAAGAGGTTGTACTATGCTGATGCAAATAAACATATACATATTATATCTCAAGATGATATATCTGTATATATATTATTTATTTGTTTGATAATCAATCAAACAAATAAATAATATATATACAGATATATCATCTTGAGATATATGTGTATATGTTTATTTGCATCAAGCAGATGGACAACCTCTTTGTTTCTCTTTGTGAAATCTAACTAACTCTGCTACTCTCGGCAAAACAAAAACTTTTCAATTATGTCATTAAGCTTCTGATATTTCCATGGTTATTTAAAATTAAATTCATTAAAAAGTAATTTTTCACGAAAAAGCACCTTTATTAAGAAAACTTGATGTTTTAGGTATAGGAACATGATATATCGTGTTAGAGCATTTGTCTTCGTCTTTCAATTTAATGAGTAAAAAACGAACTTTTGACCCCTTTTATGAATAACAGAAATAATAGTAATCTTAGCACGCCCCTGTGTAATATGGAGTCGATTTTTTGGCGTAAAGTAAATACTTCGGGTGTGTCTAAACTACCACAAAAATATCAACTTTCCATGAATTGAGACCAGTAATTTATTTAAGTTTAATTAGGGCCATGTTTTGGACCATATTTAACACAAATTATTTTTTATCTCGAAAACCGATAGAGATAGGTATAGGATAATATTAACAAAAAAGTATTTTAATAAAAGGGCGGTTCTAAAAACATGTTAATATAATAGGGTGTATAATATTTAAAAAATAAAGTTGCTACGACTTTTCGATGGAAGCCGAAACATCGCAATGCTGAAAATATTTTAGATCGATAGAACAGGTAAGAAAATGTAAGGTGCTAAATTTTCAGAAAAATCCTGCTTTCCGTTTTCCATAAACGTCTAACCTACCATCCACCGTGAATCACCCTGTATATATAATAACACTTTGTCACATTTTCATTATTTTATTATTTTTAATTACACTAAATACAAGTAAGTGTATTCCCTGGATCCATTGGCTCACCAGCATCTGATGTATGTCTGTCCGTCTGTCTACCTCTATTCAACTTTTAAATCCCTTTTTCTTTATTTCATCTTCCTCTGCTTCTTTAAACGTTATTTAAATAATTTTCTAAATGGGAACAAGGCAAATCTCTCGTTTTAATTCTGTTAATCTTTTCTACTTAAAAAACAAAAGTTAAAAAAATCTCTCCTTTTTTTATCCTCTTTTCCAGCCCCTTTATAATCTTTCTTTTTAATTCATTTTATATTATATATATGTATATGTTTGGCCTGTCTGCCTTGAGTTTTGCAAATCAACAGATTTACGATTTATTTAAACAAGAAACACTCCAAAAAAGAAAAAGAAAAGATAAAAAGATATTTGATCCAATCAAGATATTAATATTAAGTCTTTTTTTCTCTCTTTTATTTAACATTTTAAAGAATATTATTAATAAATCTAATAAAAATTTAATTATGAAGTGAAAAAGAGAAAGAAAGATTGTAGAAATGAGTGAAGTAAAAAAAGGAGGAAATTGGATTAAATAAGACACTTTGCTTAAATGGGATTAGAAATTATATTTTGAAAGAACCCTTGAATGGGGATTTTGGTTAAGACAAGCGAAAACAAAATTTATTGACAAAAAATTGAAAATATTTGAATTTGATATATTGGGGATATACTTAGAATTATATATATATCCCTAATATATCAAATTTAGCAAAAAATTGTATACCTTACTTTGCATAGTAGCTTTATTTAGGTATACGAACTTAATAACTAAACACTTAGAAATTGTGAAGTTAGTGTTTCAAACAACATGAAGTAATCAAGTTATAAAAAAAATTCTGTAAAACTTTTTCAGATTTAATAATAGAAGGTCTCTACCCACTACAACGTATCATACTATGACCGTACTAGGAACGTATCAGACATGAAAAGCAACACGAGACGTCCTACTATGCCCACTGAAACGGATCGACGGCGTTCTGTGCCCGTATATGCCCGTATATTGCCCGTATGTAATCTGTATCATCATACAGATCTAAATCCACCAAAATCGATAGGAAACTACTACTAAAGTACTAAAGTAGTACTAAAGTACTTGGAGCGTGTCGGGTAAAAAAATATTCTTTGTATTAAAAAGTATGAGACTATGCCCACTAGACCGTTTCGTCACCGACCAGCACCGTCGCGTGCCATGCGCGGAGCGTATCGGCACCGGCAAAATATTCTCACCGACAATTTATTAACGCTCCGTGCATGGCACGCGACGGTGCTGGTCGGTGAAGGAACTGTCTAGTGGGCATAGTCTCATACTTTTCAATACAAAGAATATTTTTTTACCCGACACGTTCCTAGTACGGTCATAGTATTATACGTTGTAGTGGGTAGAGACCTTAATAGTAAAAATATATTAATAAAAAAGGTGTAAGCGAAAATACAATTTGTCATCTTTCAATTTTTTAAACTTTTCTAGAAAACCGTTCATTTTAAATCAAATATCATTTTATATTATTGAGCAGTTCAAAAATGAGAAATTTTTCTGAATGTGAACAAAAAAAATTCAATCAACAAGACTAACAGATATGGATTATGTTTTTTTTTTAATATTATCAAAATTTGTTTTTCCGTAGGTTTAGGTAAATAATTTTATTATTTATTTTTATTCAATGTAATTTCATCTTCAAGACATTCTCTGAATCATTGTTTATTTTCAAAATATTTATTTGTTTATAGTTATTTATAAAAAAAATTATTTTTCCAAATTTCCATTGATAAAGGGAGAGAGAATTTCTCTAGAAACGTTAAAATTTTTAATAACCCTTTTTGATTTTGTTTTTATATGAAATAATTTTATTTATTTAATAATAATCAGAAAGATTATCCAATTATTAGAAAAAATTTAAACAATAAATTTACCATATATATATGTAATTATATATATATCCCAAATATATTATTTTTAATATCCTAAGTTAAACAGGGGAATTTTTGAGTAGAGCAATTATTATTTGTTTTATAAGAAGAATTTTTTAGTTTTCTAATAAACCGTACAAATATGAGAATGTTTTTATAAAAAAATATTTTTTTTATTTTAATAACAGAAAATTGAATAGATTTAAGGGTTTGAAAACTTTGTGTTGCAAAAATGCATACAATTAAAAAAAAATATTAATATATTATACTCGTATGTTTTAATCAGTATGACCAAATGAACTGAAATTGAGCCCAAATGTTTGTTATTATTTTGTACCAAAAAATTTAACATTTTTTTAGTTTTTTTTTTTTGATGATATTGATGTGAGAAGGAGATACACCAGAAGGTGGATCCCTTAAAGGCCTTTATGGGCTGGCCCCTCCATTGTGAAAAGAACAGAGTAGAAGGAAAAGAAGCCGGGATCACGGGCCAATCTCAGAAACTTAGATACAATTCAATATCCAATTTACTAAGGTTTTAGGAGCTTCGAGCAGTGGTAAGTTCTCCGCGCGATAAATTCGGTTAAATTTATCTCCCACTTAATTTTTATTACCAGGCCCTATACTTACAGAAAAAATGTCTGGGTATAGCCGGGAATCGAACCCGAGACCTCCGGGTGGCCAGTCAGTTACTCTGACCATTACACCACGGAGGCGGACAGTTAGAATCTATTCACTTGAAAAAAAATAACGTTTCTTGAAAAACCATTTTCACTTTTTCTTACAATAATTCTCCTTTTCAGATCCAATTTACATGCAATCTTCAAGTGTCTTATCATCATCTATTGAATATATACCTATTCTCCTAATTTATTGTTCAATAAAGGTCATCTATAAGAATAATAAATAAATAAATAAAATATCGAAAAGAAATCAAATCATATAAATATTTCGGTATCGATTATATATATAATTTAACTTTAACAACAACAACCATTAAAAAGTTTTTTTAACCTATAAATAATATTTATATAAAAAAAAACTTTTATATCTGGATAAATAAATTTTGGATCTTTAGAAAATTGGATCATGGAATATATATATATATCATCTATTTATTTTTATTGTACTTGGTAATTTGAATTTTGCATGCAAATAAGTAAGATCCCCCCCCCCTCTATATTTATCTACCCCCTCCCCACACACCCACATAATCTATCTAATCTATCCTCCCTTCTCAAATGATATTATTCTTGATCTAAGATTTCTATTCTATTTTATTTAGGTATATTTACCTATATATAAAGTTGAAGAATGTTTGATATATTTTTGATGATATAATTTTTATTGTCACTTATTAGATATAAATAATACTACCAGCAACGGTACGGGAAAAGAAAATGTAAAAATTTTCGAGAGAAATTCTTCCTATATCAATGGAATTTGAAAAAACAAATAATTGCTCTTACTCAAAAATTCTCCTGTTTAACTTTGGATATTAAAAATAATATATTTGGGATATATATGTTACGGTAAATGTATACTCTTGGGAAATGTACACTTTTACCATAAAATGTGTACATTTTCCATAAAGTTAGGTATATGTGAACTGAATATAATGTATATGTACATTTCACGGCAAGTGTGTACTCTTGCCTTCACGTTTTGGTAAATGTATACTCTTACCTTCATGATTTAAGAAAAGTTGGAATACAAATAAATTAAAAATGTTGTTGCAGTAAAAAAATATTTATTTAAATAAACATAATACAAAAGGCTTTAATAACGAAAATTATTTTAATAAAAAATGTAAATGACTAACAAAACATACTTTTCTTTGCATATTATATAATACGAGCTTTTCGTGCGTGCCTTCGGCACGCCCTCGAAGCTCGGCCCTCCGGAGCTGGTGCCCTGGCGGGCAGCGTCTCGGTCCAAAAATTTTATTCCTCTTAAAAAACCACACTCCAAATGTATACCCGTAAACTACCGAAAATACATCGTCTCTTAAAAGTTTCGCATCTTTAATTTTTGAGTGGCGAGGGGGGGGGGGGAGAGGAACAATTATCAATATATTTAATGTTTCTTAACGTTACGAACTGAGACAACGGCGCACATCATCCAATGTTGTGATAGGACCGCGGATGGGCGGGTTAAGAGGCATGACGCGGTGGTACGATGTCTGGCCGATGATTTGATCAAAAAGGGAATGCGTGTCGAGTTGGAGTACTAGTACTCCAGCTCGGCAGGCAATAGAAAGCTAGACATCGTGGCAAAGGATGCGTCGGGGGTGGTGTGGGTTTTGGACGTCCAGATCGTCTCCGCGCTTGCAGGACTGGGTGTTGCCCACCGAAACAAAATAGAAAAATATAGGGGCAACTCCAGTCTGGTGGACAATATTGCGGAGCGATTTGGCGTCGGGGCGGGCTCGGTCAGGGTCGAGGCCATCACACTCTCGTGGAAGGGAGTGTGGTGGCATAAAGCGGTGGGGCCCCTCATCGCCCCGGGTATGTCGCAAAAAACAATAAATAATGATGACATATAGAGCGATGAGGGGATCTCTCCTTAATTTTTACACTTTCGGCAGAAGAACATATAGAGCGGGTGGCGTATGATTATTAATTGTAAATACAAAAAAGAAAAGAAATGTGAAATGTGAGTCAGGATTAATCCTGGCTCTCTCATCCACCGGCTCTGAATTTGAATTTATTTGTTCTGAAGCTGAAAGTGTGAAGTTTGTGTGGTGAACTTTTGTCTTTGTAAGAGGCGGCCCGCTCCTCGGAGGCCCAATAATTAAAATAAAATAAAAGAATTGGGGTCTTTCATTTCAAAATTCGAATATATATATTTCAAATTTGCCTGGTTAATGAAAATCGATTGGAGCCATCAGTTTAAAATCAGAGCTGAGAATTATATTTCAAATTTGCCTCGTTAATTAATATATATTTAATGTTTCTTAATTTAAAATCTATTGGTGATTTTTCATTTTCATTCGAGTTCAAATGAATACAATATTATCTCGACACAAAGTCTAAATCAAAAATATATAGTTTTAGTAACAGAAATCAAGATATAAATATTAATGTTACATTGGTCTAATGGCTAGAGCTCATGCCCTTAGTTCAAGAGTTCGTCGGTTCGATTCTAGGCAAGAGGGTAATTTTTTTAGAGAAATTTCTCTAAGCGTTCTTACAAATTAATCTAGACAAATATATATAGTATTAGACGTATGTTTCGTCATTTTATTTTTGACTTTCTCAGCGACTTATTTCTCAACTCAATTGTCCAATATCATTATGAGAAACATTCTTTTTTCTTCTTTTCCAATTTTTTAGATAGAATATTTCACATAATTATCGGAAATTGACTTGAGAATTAAGTTGCTGAGAAAGTCACAAATAAAATGACGAAACGTGTACGTCTTATTTAATATAAAACTAATTAAATTATGGATATGATTAACCAAACGATTAATCAAAAAAATTTACTCTTTTGATTAGAGTATATTTCATGTATCTGTGATTTCAATTTCGATATAAAGTATTTAATTTGACCGGGCCATATTCGATCTTGTTTGAAATTGATCGCCGGGACATCTAGTGGCGGAAAAAGGAAGCTAAACGTTGTTACAAATTAATCTAGACAAACATATATAGTTGAAAAGTTTTTGTTTTGCCGAGAGTAGCAGAGTTGTTGATTCGCAAAGAGAAACAAAGAGGTTGTCCTCTGCTTGATGCAAATAAACATACACACATATATATCGAGATGATATATCTGTATATATATTATTTATTTGTTTGAGACTATAGTTTCGAAGACTTGGCTTCATCATCAGTCTTTCTTCAATTATAAATGTTTTTCATGGAGTCAATATCATATGGAAATTGAAAACTTGGTGTTCTTTCGTCACTGCTGGAGGGCTAGGAACTAATAAAGACATTCTATCTGGGCTCACATTCAAATATATACAATCAGATAATAATATATCTGAATGTATATAACGATGTATGTGACGAAAGAACACCAAGTTTTCAATATCCATATGATATTGACTCCATGAAAAACATTTATAATTGAAGAAAGACTGATGATGAAGACCAAGTCTTCGAAACTATAGTCTCAAACAAATAACTAATATATATACAGATATATATGTGTGTATGTTTATTTGCATTAAGCAGAGAACAACCTCTTTGTTTCTCTTTGTGAAACATATATAGTATATATAAATAATAATCATATATTAAGGATATAGCTATATTTATAAATTTTAAGCTTGCTGGATACTAAAACAATCTTATCGTAAATAATTAGGATTAAAACGTTATTAATGGATTTACAACTATGATGAACCATTTATTGAATCTCTCAATTTCTTCTAATCGGTTTTTAATTTTATAAATACTTAGTAACTATAACATTTTTAAATAATATTATCAATTTATTTAATAATAATAATGGAGAATGTGTCATTAGAATAGTAAACGTAACAATCAATTTCTAATGGCGGTATTTTATTAATTGGAATTGAATACTAACCAATTTCAGTTGTGAATGCCAATTGTGTTGAATACATATCTCTTTAAAATGACAATATTGACCAAGTTTATAGCTAATTGTATTTGATTACAGGCATATAGAGGTGGGCCGGAGAGAAAGCCAAGCTACCTACCTACGAAACTACATATGTATTTACGCCGGGTGGGTAGGTATATACTCTAGAATATGCACTTTGCATTCGAACAACAACAACAACGCCTCCTACCTATCTTTTCCCTATATATATATATATATATATATATATATATATATATATATATATATATATATATATATATATGCAATTATATATATATATAGATGTGTGTCAGTGTGTGTGTGTGTCAATAGGCCTGGTATTGCTTGGCCGTTTGATTGTCTGGGGAGAGAAAGCCCTCAGGGGTTCGAACGGAGTCCACTCCGTCGAGGGAAGCCAAGCATTTACCCTTCACTTTGATAAAAAGATCCACCCCCGCCCAATCCACTTGTCTGATAAGAAATCTTTTTTTGAAAAAATTGCCTAAAATTGAAAAAAAAATGATATATTTTCTTTGCCATGTTTATTATTATCTTATCCAAAACATTTATGAGAAAAAACAAGCCAAGTTTGAAAAAATAGTGAAATCTTAGAAGATGCTGCCAAGTTAAATTCCACGAGAATAATTAACTATTTTGCCCCGAGGGCTTTTGCGGGTGGAGAGTCCAAAGAATTAATTCGTACATCCACTTGAACATCCAAAAATAAATTTTAGATAGTGTGAACAAACTAATAGACTAGGAAAATAATTAAATTATATTTTGAAAGATCCCTTGAATGGGGATTTTGGTTAAGACAAGCGAAAATAAAATTTATTGACAAAAAATTGAAAATATTTAAATTTGATATATTGGGGATATACATAAAATTATATATATATATATCCCTAATATATCAAATTTAACAACATTTTTTATACCTGATTTTACATATACAGTAGCTTTATTTAGGTATCCGAACTAAATACCTAAACACTTAGAAATAGTGAAGTTAATGCTTCAAACAACATGAAGTAATTAAGTAATAAAATAATCTAATAGTTTTGTAAAAAAAAAAAAAAAAAATAAAAAATTCCTGTAAAATATTACCAAGTATTTACCCTTCACTTTGATAAAAAAGAACCACCCCCGCACAATCCACTTGTCTGATAAGAAATCTTTTTTTGAAAAAATTGCCTAAAATTGAAAAAAAAGAATGATATATTTTCTTTGCCATGTTTATTATTATCTTATCCAAAACATTTATGAGAAAAAACAAGCCAAGTTTGAAAAATAGTGAAATCTTAGAAGATGCTGCCAAGTTAAATTCCACGAGAATAATTAAATATTTTGCCCCGAGGGCTTTTGCGGGTGGAGAGTCCAAAGAATTAATTCGTACATCCACTTGAACATCCAAAATTAAATTTTAGATAGTGCGAACAAACTAATAGACTAGGAAAATAATTAAATTATATTTTGAAAGATCCCTTGAATGGGGATTTTGGTTAAGACAAGCGAAAACAAAATTTATTGACAAAAAATTGAAAATATTTAAATTTGATATATTGGGGATATACATAAAATTATATATATATCCCTAATATATCAAATTTAACAACATTTTTATACCTTATTTTACATATACAGAAGCTTTATTTAGGTATCCGAACTAAATACCTAAACACTTAGAAATAGTGAAGTTAATGCTTCAAACAACATGAAGTAATTAAGTAATCAAAAATCTAATAGTTTTGTAAAAAAAAAAAAAAAAATAAAAAATAAAAAATTCCTGTAAAATATTACCAAGTATTTACCCTTCACTTTGATAAAAAGAACCACCCCCGCACAATCCACTTGTCTGATAAGAAATCTTTTTTTTGAAAAAATTGCCTAAAATTGAAAAAAAAAGAATGATATATTTTCTTTGCCATGTTTATTATGATCTTATCCAAAACATTTATTGCGAAAAAACAAGCCAAGTTTGAAAAAATAGTGAAATCTTAGGAGATGCTGCCAAGTTAAATTCCCCTAGAATAATTAAATCTTCTGCCCCGAGGGCTTTTGCGGGTGGAGAGTCCAAAGAATTAATTCGTACATCCACTTGAACATCCAAAAATAAATTTTAGATAGTGCGAACAAACTAATAGACCAGGAAAATAATTAAACAAAAACTAATACCGGAAAAGCAGAAACTTTGTTGTCATGTTTATTGTAAACATTCGAAAAAAATATCCAGCTTATTTTAAAGTGGGGGATGTTCCAGCTGTTCACGTAAACAAGTGAAGAATATAATAATAAAACTTGAACAAAATGCGAGGTAGGTTTCACAAAAAAACCTACCTCGCATCTTGCTCAAGTTTTATTATTATATTAAAATGTTTCACCTAGAACCAACACCTAACTCCTTAAAATTTAAGTGAAGAATATTGTTGCGCGCCAGTGGTTAAGGGTGCGAACATATTATTTGTTTTATTTATAGCGGGCGGTATCATAGTCCCGAAGGATTATGAATGCCTACTAAGGGTAACGTGAAGCCTCGAAGTCATGGTTTCTCTGTCTAGCACGGCCGTTGCTGGAAGATGTGTGTGGCTGTAGATGAAAAAAAGTTCGCTATCTCTAGGCAAGAGTTGAATTAGAACACATTTTTATTTTATATGGTTTTTATTTTGGTGAAAGGGGGTTGTAAATCTTTTCACTTGACTTACTGTCCACTATCACTGTCTCCTTGCTAACGGCTGTCTAAAAACTAACTGACTCTCTGACTGACTGACTGTCATTCATGTCTCTGGAAATATTACAAAAAGCTCTCGATTGGTGAATTCCCTAATGAGAAGGAGTATCTTTAAATCATTGAGCCCTCCTACTTCCTGAAGAGCGTGACTTCGAAAATCACGTGACTTTCTGGGAAAATTCCTTTAGACTTTTTTTGACCCTGTCAGGGGGTGGAGGTGCTAAAAGCAATTCGGGGTCCGGATCCCAATCGCCCTTCATTACATCTGGCTGCAGTGCAGTGACAATAAAAAAATTAAAAAATAATTCCTTTAAGATTTCAAACAAAATTTACAACATTTCTTGTCCGCGACAATATGCTGCGGCAGCCCCCAAACACGTAAAATAACGAAACATAATCCCCCACTTTAAAATCAACTAGATATTTTTTTTGTTTATTTACCATAAACATGACAACAAAGTTTCAGCATTTCCGGTATTAGTTTTTTTTAATTATTTTTTTACGTGTTTGGGGGCTGCCGCAGCATTTTATCACTTGTTTACGTAAACAGCTGGAACATCCCCCACTTTAAAACCAGCTGGATATTTTTTTTCGTTTGTTTACAACTTAACAAATATGACAATAAAGTTTCAGCTATTCCGGTATTAGTGTTTTTTAATTATTTTTTATGTGTTTGGAGGGCTCCAGCTACACCCACCGGAGATGCCCCAGCTGATGGTCCATTTACTTATTAGCGACACCAAATAAAACGAAGGAAAAAAATTCAGCTTTTTCAAGAAACTGAAAAGGTAGCTGGCCATATGGCCTATAGGGGGTAGTTTGAGTGCATGATAATAATAAGCTTTTATATTAACAGGTCATTCAATAAGTCCGTAGGATAAGTAAGAAAAAAACAAAATTTTGACAAAACTCGATTTTATTATTCAACATAGTTGCCTTTGAGGGCGATTCAACGAGTATAGCGATTTTCCAACTTTTCGATACCACTTTTATAGTACAATTTCTCTTTCTCGTCAAAATAGGCCTCAGTTTCAGCGATTACTTCATCATTGGACTTCTTTTGGATTCTGGTGTGTAATAGTGAAACCATGTCTCATCCATTGTCACATATCGACGATATGATTGCATTTTATTGCGGTTTAACAACACCAAACACTCCTCTGAAGCATCGATTCGTTGTTGTTTTTGGTCGACTGGCACCCACTTTGCACAGAGCTTTCACATACCCAAATGTTCGTGTAAAATGGTAAAAATACTACCATCTGATATCTTTACAATGTCACCTAGCTCGTGCACCTTCAATTTGCGATCGTTCATAACCAATTTGTGGATTTTTTTTATGTTTTCTGGAATAACAGCCTCATTTGGGCGTCCACTGCTCTCTGCATCATTTGTGCTGGCACGACCACGTTTAAATTCAGCAATCCACTTCTCTACAATTTGTCTCGATGGAGCAGAGTTCGGATAATGTTTATCAAGACATTGTTTGGTTTCCACTGTATTTCTTTTCATCAAAAACCAATGCTTTATTAAAACTCGAAATTCAATTTTTCCCATTTTTTTCAATAACAAAAGTTGCTTCACACAAAATGCTATAACTCACGAATCAATAGTCAGATTGCTGTCAAATTTATACATGTATGGTTTGAATGTTAGTACTAAATAAAACATTATGGAAAATTCTAGCAACGCCATCTATGTGTCATCCTACGGACTTATTGAATGACCTAATATACCTACACAATAGACGATTTTTACTAACCCTTATTTAACGTGGAAACACATTTGAGAGTGAATATCTAATTTGGTTAAATAATTTATTTATTTAAAATTAAAATTTTAATTGTTTTTAATCTAACAATTATTAGATAATAATTAAAATTAACAATCGTTATAATTTGTTTGAATTTTATTTATTCTCAAACCTAATAGACAAATAATAATACATATATACACATGTCCATATGTACAAAAATGTCTTTTTAATTATATTAATCATTTTTTTTTAATTTTAATTTCAGGAAAATTTAAAAAAATACGCCTTCAAAAACTGCCAAGTTAAATTCGCAAGGAATAATATAATTAAGTGGAGAAAATAATACTTTCAATTAAAACTCATTCTTACCATTTTAAAGATTTATAGATTCTATATTTTCATTTTAAATTAATTTCCTGAAACTTGGCTGTTAGGCATTTAAAGAGTGAAATAATTAATTTCGTGATCAGCCAAGTCTCAGACAAGAATTTGAAATGAAAAAAATATAGAATTAATAAATCTTGATTGTCATTTAAAATGGAGAGAACTTAATTATTCTTGGCGAATTTAGCTTGGGCGCCGCCTTAGCTAAATTTCACTACATATTAGAATTTAAAATTGAATACCTCTCTAACTTTTAAGGAGTTAGGCGTTAGTTCTAGGTGAAACATTTTAATATAATAATAAAACTTGAACAAGATGCGAGGTAGGTTTTACAAAAAAGAAAAAAACAAAATTGAGTTTTGTTTTATTTCTTTTTTGTGAAACCTACCTCGCATCTTGCTCAAGTTTTATTATTATATGAATACCTCTCAATTAAATTACTATTTGTCTATTAATAGTTTCAAGAATAAATATAATTTTTAAAGAAAAAAATAAAAACCGACTTCAAAAAATGAAATGCAACAAATAAAATACACTAAAAGGTATAAAATAATTATTATCTTATTTAGTTACAACTAAACGACGAAATATTAACATGAAATTACTTTTTGAAGTCGGTACCAAACAAACTATACCTATAAGCGAGCGTACCCTCCAAACGTACTAAGTAAGATCCGTCGAGTGCGATTCATAAAAGGTATATGTTTGGCACCGACTTCAAAAAGTAATTTCATGTTAATATTTCGTCGTTTAGTTGTAACTAAATAAGATAATAATTATTTTATACCTTTTAGTGTATTTTATTTGTTGCATTTAATTTTTTGAAGTCGGTTTTTATTTTTTTCTTAAAATTATTTTATTTTTCTCTTTTTAGTGATGTTATTAATAGTGATCATATCATCAGAACTTGATCAAATTAATATGGCACCATCCCCAAGACACCCCTATCGGATAAAAAAAGAACCATCGAAATCGGTTCATAAACAAAGAGGTTAGGTCTAAACAAACCTAATAAAAAAGGTCTAATACCTATGAAAAAAAACGAAAAAAATGGGACCAATCGGAAGCTAGACTGGACCCAATGCAAAAAAAATTTTCAAAATCGGTTGAGAATTGGCGGAGATATGAGGTAACATAGGCACAAAAAAAAAAAAAAAAAAAAATTCAGTCGAATAGAGAACCTCCTCCTTTTTTGAAGTCGGTTAAAAAATATTTATGCAAGGAAATGAGTGTCTATTTGAGAAAGAAAGTTCGAATTTATTCTCAAAATCAACTCGCGATATTTAATCAATTTTATTAACGAAAATGAATTTAGGTCAAATCAAAGATTTTAATAGATATGTTTATATTGCATGAAGGAAGGTCTTGTCCCTCGGGAGTCGAACCCAAGCACTAGTACGCTTTCCGGCCAACTAGTCAGACTCTTGAGACCATCACCTCCATTTTATAAATAATAAATAAAATTCAAACAAATTCAAACGATTGTTAATTTTAATTATTATCTAATAATTGTTGGAATAAAAACAATTAAAATATGAACTAATTAAGGGCCCCCGCAGACTGCAGACTTTTTATCGGCCGATAGTTTAGTCAGGTTGGGCTGAAAGCGCGCACACCGAGCCAACTAAACAGTTTGGTTGGTGAACAGGGCGCAGACTATCCAACAGCCGGCCGACTATTCTCGAACTAGTTTGTAACTGACTGTTGAAGCGGTCGCACAATGAAAATATTGTCCAGAAAAATTATTGCTCTCATCATACTCCGGAGGAGGAAAATCAAGAAGAGATTCCGAGAGTATTGGGTGCATCCCATTCTCAGTGATAGATTAGTTAGTGGAAAATTTTACACTATGCATTCCAAATTACTTGATTACCCGAAAATTTTTTTCGCCTATTATCGAATGAGCATTACCAGCTTCAATGAACTTGTCAAGCTAATTGGACCAGCAATAGCGAAGGAGGATACAAATAGAGACAGAGAAACATACAAACAACAACTATCGGCCGACTAAACAATCGTCATGTATGCGCAGGCGTGTATGCGCCAATACTGAGTTAAACAGTCGGCCGATAGTTGGCTCGACATGATTAGTTTGAATGTAATCGGGTAGCCCATCAAACTTTTTTATCGGCCGATACTGAATCGCTGTAGTGTGCGCATATGCATTCCTCTCCATACTGATTCAGAAGCCGACCAAACTATCGGCCGATAAAAAGTCTGCAGTCTGCGGGGGCTCTAAATGTTCATTTTTAAAATAGATTTAATTATTTAACCAAAGTGGATTGATTATACACAGTGAAATGTTTTTCCACGTTAAATAAGGGTGTAGATATAAGTAAAAATCGTCTAGTGTGTATATATAGAAGCTTTTATTATCATATGACTCCAACTCTACGCCCCTGTTCGCGCTATCTAGAGTTTATTTTAAATTTTCAAGTGGATGTACGAATTAATTCTTTGGACTCTCTCCATCCTGGCAAGCTCTCGGGGGCAGAAGAACCTGTTGTGATTGAATGTAGAGGGTTGTTGTTTTTTGTTTTAGCCCAGCAGTGCGCGGGTGGTGGGTGGGCTGTTTGCCCCGCACACCGTGGGGGGGTTGTTTGTCCAGCTAGCCCCTCTGCTGCTGTCTCTTTCCCGGACAACCAACAGCTCGCCAACCACTTGTCCTCTGCCCTCTCTCTTTATGCTCAAAGGTTTTAGACAAATTGAATTTTGAGTGGGTCAAAGGAGCATAAACACTCCCGAACCCTTTTCCGACCCTTGGCTCACGACAAAGGGAAAGTGTCTTTCGTGGAAAATCACAGGTACGCTGATAAGCAGCCCCTAGCTACAGCCGATCTGTTCCATTCACATCCAGTCTCACAGACACTAGATTTGTTTGATTTCATGTCTTTTTTGAGCGTCATTTTTTTTTTGAAACAACGTTATTCTTAGCTTTTAACAGTATCAATTTCTTAAAAAAACAACTGCGAGATGTACTACATACCACCAGGTTCCGTACCTTATAACTCTCAAAATACCCAAGATATAAAATTTCTTGTTATTTATGAGTGATAAAAGAGGAAATGAGTGATTTTGGTGAATTTTTTTCACAATTTTAAAAATTAAGTTGTTTATTAACGCTGACAGGTACAAAAATAGCCTAAAAAATTCAGGTGTGTGCTTGCAGACCACACGACAGAAGTGATAACTTATCTGACATTTATAATTCTGGCGTGATTAGGTGTTAACTGAATTTGTAATATGTTGTATTAGTACCTGGAGGCACCGAGCGATGCTCGGTAACATTTTTCTTCAGTTAAAAGCTTTATTTTAATATTATTTTTAATTTAAAATTCTGATAAAAAGGTCGATTTTTATTTGAGAGCCGTTTTCAAATTAAAAAAAATACAAATATATATAGTATATTAATTGTTGTCTTTCTTTCAGCTTAATTCAATTATACATATTTCAAATTTGCCGCGCCGCAATTTATTCAATAAATTCTATTTATAAAATACATAGCTATATATAATATATTCAATTATTTCCACACTTATAATAAAGTCTAATTCAAAATATTCATTTTAGTAAAAGTAAAAAGCAAAGATTTTTAAAATAGTTCTATGGTCTACTGGTAAAGTCTATACCTCTGATGCAAGAGGTCTCAGGTTCTAATCTGACATGCGGCAAATCATTTTTTTATTGAGATTTTGATCTATCAATAATTACTTTAATTAAGAAAAAATCAATTAAGATGAATTTTGATGAGGTCCAGACCTAGCCAGATCGTTTTCTCATCCTCAAAACTTGTTAATAGATTTTGTTTCATCAAAATCGGTAGGGCCGTTTTCAAAATAGAACCAAGATACAAATATATAAATAAATAAATATACAATTTTGCTCGTTTAAAAAGAGTAGATATTATTATTACGGTCTTTATATTGGCTTCACCTGTACTATGCATGTATGTATTTATCTATGAATGTATCAATATGACTTTTGTTCTGTTAAATTTCGCAAAAATTTCTCTATAAAAATAATTCTTTACCTATACAATTTAAATGAAATTACATAAAAATAATAAAAAATAAATAGATTTCATTCTGTTAAATTCCGCAAACTCTTCTCTATAAAAATTATTAAGAATAATAAAAAAATAAAATGAGCGTGACGGTCACGTGAGTTCCACGTGCTTTTTCCCCATCCCAAAAGTGCCCAAAACATACCTAAAGAAGTTTTCACTTCAATAACCATTTTGAAGCTATCTCACTCATTTTGAATCTAAATAAATTTAAAACAAATTAAACCTAATTCTAATTAAAGAGATCTTTACATATGGACACCCTGTATCAAAAGTGTCCAACTTCTGGAGCCGCCTAGTAATTTGCTATAGCTATAGTTTGAAAACTGGGCCAGTCTCGGCCCGATCGAATGTCGGTCGAAATACCGAGACTCGGCTAGCAGACCATTCCGACACCAATCTGATATTAATGCCAGTCTCCGACTGATCGTAAAACCCATGTGTCTCATAATTGGTAACAGTCGGATATCGGATCGATACGCTCATGTCAGTTAAGTCTCAGTCTTGCCACATGGGTACCTGACTATTGGTAACTGGAATTTGCGGATACGCTAAGTGGTGGTCGAAAGCTTGAACTAGCACAATTGGGTCATCTGACAGCTGATTGATCAATGATAAGTGTCTAAAAGACATAATACAAAAACCAATGTTTATTTATTCTTTGATTATGCATATGACATTTGTTAAATTATTGGATAGAAAATACTTGGTAGGTTTCACAACGAATTTATTTTTATTTCTTAATGTGAAACCTACCAAGTATTTTTTATCAAATAATTCAAAAAAATGTTTCACGTTGTACCAACACCAAATTCCTTAAAAACCTTGACATTTGTGACAGCGACCCGATTTGGTTAGTTTCAATTTCTACCAAATGGCGACAGCACCGTACTTAGCATTTACCAATTAGCCGTGAAAAATTTAAGTCAACATTGTGCACACGCACGCAAGTAATTGTTTTGCATTAAGAAAATAAATTCTCACGGTACATTGTGGGTTGGTTCATAAAGTACCTTTAAGAAATATTTTTGATTATTCCTAAGGAAATAATTTTTCCTATTTTTGGCGCCCTAAATTGATCTTTTAGCTGCATCGACGGGTATAAAAAGTACCTATCTAAAATAACTATTTTGTGCCTTTCTGACATGAATTAAAATTAGAAAGATCGACCCTATTTCTATCTATGACAAGTGGTTGATTACCTATATAAACAATAATTAAAAATAAAAATATTTCAGATACTAAATAAATAAATAAACATGTGGCGCTTCACAAAACTGTCGGTAGAGCGCGCCACATATTCAATCACTTTCAATACACAAGATGTATTTTAACAGAAAAACAAACAAATATACAAAAATATCGATATTTGTAATATACATCACACACATGCAAAGATTTATCATAAATAAATTACCACCAAGGCGAGGGATAAATTATGCAATGCAAGAAATAAACAGATCAATTTCAGAAGTGATAAATATGTCCATTTTGATTAAATATAAGTCATGACAATTCAATAGCAACTTAGATTCAAGTGCAATACACTTGAAGATTGAGGTGATACCTACACAACGGGGTCTCTTACTGGTACGGTAGCCCGAAGTGTATCGAATAGTATCATCTCTTTCCCTACAAGTTCACCTGCGTCCACTCGCCTTGTGTCGTGTACCAATTTTATATGTGCATTTTTATTTAACCCTAACCGCCTACCTCTTGCTTGCCGGCCTTCTCTCCCACGCTATATATTATATGTGCTACTCCTCGCTATAAACACTTAGATTGTTGGGCTACATCCGGTTGTCCAATTTCAACCAAAAGCTTGTTATACTACTACTAGTATATATTTTGATTAAATTACAAATTTCGTCACCTTCTGACTTAACAACATTGATTAAAAGCAGGCGTGCGACGAACAATGAAAAACCGTATCAATTTTATGTCTCTGAGGATTCCAAAACGCATTTTTTGGGTTATAAATAATATTTCCATATATTAGAGATATGTCTAATTTCTTCTAAAGAAATTAACGCTAGTGTGGATATAATTTGTAAAAATTGTAAAAAAAATCCATTAAGCAAGTTAAAGTTCATTAAATTCAAGTTTTTTCTAAATCAATATATAAAATATATTATATATCTATATATTAAACTTTAGAACCGGTTAGGTCCTTTGGTTTTTCATTCCATCGAATTAATTTAAAAAAAAAATAACACTTGAAAAAAAAATCCCTAAAAAATAAAACTTTTTTGTGTGAGAAAAAAGAGAAGGGGGTAAACTGGTATGACAATAAAAATACCAAACGCTTTTGTGTATATGTATACTACTACTCATATATATATAGAAATATGTAGATGGATATAGGGGGAATATTAATAAAAGAATACCTGCGCCACATACACACCCACACACTCGGGTTATATTGAATATTGTCCCGTGAATTAAATCTCCTCCAACTAAGTGATTTTAATATTATATATATAGGTATGAAGGTTTGTTGTTGGCTTGGTGGATTGTTCATAGGGGCGTAAAAAAAAGTTGAGTGTCGAGTGTGTGAAGTGTCATGGTAATGGTCATATACTAGTAGAGTGCTGGCGGTTGTGGAGCTGAAGAGTGTAGAAAGCGGGGCTGGGTGAGGAGGGGGGGGGGGGTCAGGGGGCGGAAGTGTCCCCCGAGAGAGAAAGAGGGCGTTCAGAGGGAATTAATAAAAATTTCAAACTTTTTTCATATATACATATATATATTTTGTTTTTGTTTTTTACCTCTCTCTAAATTTAATTAAACTATTGTAAAAATTATATATATATAATGAGAAAAGAGAATAAATAAATAAATATTATTAATATTTTAGTCAATACAATATATCAGAAGTTCCTAGACTGTGCGTCGCGGCGCCCCGGGGAGCGGCCTCTTCACAGGTGTGCCGCGAAGCTTCATAATAATTAATTGAAGCAAGACATTTGGCCTAACTAGACAAAAAACAAAGTGAGAAGCTAAAAATGTATTTATTATTAATTTTTACTTTACCATACAGGGTATAGTCAAGTATTGTAATGGTGCATGAAAAAAGTGTTTTTTTTTCCTTCTTTTTTTTTCGAAATATCTCAAAAACGGCTGAAACTATTTTGATTTAAAAAATTGATCGAAACCATGGAATTTCGGTCTACAAAAAGCTCAAATAAGTGAACATCGAAAAAATTATATTTTTCGAGATAATAATTGTTTTGTCAAAATGTCTGTTAGTTAGTCTGTGCCGTATCAAAGTTTTGTGGACGAGCTAGCTCAAAAACTAGTGTCAATATCGAAACCAAATTTCAGACGTAGATTTGGTTCATTGAGATTAAGAGCTGATTAGATTCGTTTTTATTTGCAACAAAATTTTCTCTGGAGAGAGACGGACTGGTAGAAATTTTAATTGAATGTAATGGAAGGCGGCCCAGGGGTAGTGAGGAAAGAAATAATCAACACATATCAAATAAGGTGTAATTTATTGGAATCCTTCCTCCTTTCCTTTCAAACCGACGTTTCGGAGGATTTTTCCCTCCTTCATGGTCTACAAACCAATATTACAAAATTATAAAAATGGGGTTGGTCATTGTAGCGGCCCGCTGTTGGTTTTGGCTACGAGCTTTTAGACACGGCCGCTAGATGACTCAGTCAGATCGTTGCGACACTTTGCATGACTGATAACATTTCAGTCATGCATTAAATAAGGCAATTCGATCTCGACTATTCATCGAACGAGGAGCCATCCACCAACAAGGAGCTCCTCACCCACCCAGCCCGGCTCTTTACCAGGGACGAACATCGCCCTGTCCAAATCATTGTTAGGTCCCCACCAACTAGGTGAGGCAGCGCGGACACGCACCACGCAACCAACCCCCTAACAGTCATCGTTCATTTCAACAATAAAATGAATGATGACCAAGCACATTTTTATAATTTTGTAATGTTGGTTTGTAGACCCTGAAGGAGGGAAAAATCCCCTGAAACGTCGGTTTGAAAGGAAAGAAGGAAGGATTCCAATAAATTACACCTTATTTGATATGTGTTAATTTTTTCTTTCCTCCCTACCCCTGGGCTGCCTTCCATTACATTCAATTCGAATTTATTTTAATTATTTTTTTCTTATAATAATATATTATTCTATTTTTCTCCAAGAATTTAAACATTTTAACTTATATAATACCCTTAAATAATAAATAATAAATCAACAAAATCCAGTCAATCAATGTTTATTAGATTATATTAAAATTTTTCAATATTCTTTATAGATAATAATTTGAGTAGATATTGAATAAAAATATTCATCTCTCTCGTTGTTATTGTCATTTCAAAAATAGAGTATATATAAATAAGTAATATTGTTATTCTGCTCTTGAATTTGGTTCCCCGCCCCCCACTATTTTTTACTTCAACTGACCGGAGAGAATGCCTCCTTCCTTGCTTGACTCTTCAAAATACAATATTAAAGTTGTTGTTGCTATTATTATTATTATATGGAAATTCTTTTATGATAAGAGACAACGGGGTTGGTTGTTTGGTGGCACGGGGGGTACAAGGGGTGCGGGGGGTGAGGGGGGACTAAAGAGTCAAGGCAGGGAAATAACGACGGATACAAACCATTTTATCGATTGATTTATTGTCATTGGAAAATGGCTTGGGGGTGAAATTGAAGGGAGAGGGATGGGGGTGGGGTGGAGGAAAAAGCGAATTCAGGGTCGATCTCGGGACTGGACTAGAAAGGAATATAAATTTGAATTGAGAAATATCACGCCCGGAGGGGGGGGGGTGGAAAATTCCATTTAGATTAATTAAAATTACTTAGCTATAGGAGAAATTTTATTGGTTCTTTTGAATAAATAAATAAATACAAATCTTTGGAAATATTTTAGAATTTTGATGAAAAAAAATTATTATTTTCATTTTAATAAACTTTACGTGAACTACTACAGTGTGCCTCAAAACTATTAAATATCGAAATAATTTGATTAATTAATTATTCAATAATTGTTTTTTTTTAATTATTGATTTCTAAACGATATATTATTATCTCCCACTTAATTTTTATTACCAGACCCTATACTTACAGAAAAATGTCTGGTACTTCAACCTGTGACGATGATTTTGATGAATTTTCATCACCATCTAAAAGCGATGGTGAAATCAACTCCATCTCCAGTGAAGAATTAGCAGAGATCTTTGAACAGGCAATTATTGATTACCGTGATGAGCTGGACGTAATGGTGTTTACTCCTGTCAAACGAGAGCAACGCGAACTTTCTCATGTGCCCGAAAGTTTAGAGGTGAAATATCGTGAGTTAAGTTCCGAACCGGTGTTACCAAGTCTGACAAGTGTTCATCGACAGTCCAGAAGTGAAGATGTCTGGAGAGAGATCAAGGATACGTTGCGCCGGATCTTAAGGTCTTCAAGTGCCGCTACGAAAAGTGGCTCAGAAAAAGACCCGGAAACGCGGCCGGGATCAAATCTCAGCATAGCAAAACCTTGTTCGGTCCAACAAGCACGGTGAATTGTGATTCCTTCCATTCTTTTTTTTGTCTATTATCCTCGCATATTTTAAATAAGAATTATCAAAAACAACACTTGTGATCTTTGATCAGAATGCAAACGAGCAAAAGGTTAAGCAGTGAAAGTTATATAATTTAATATTATTAATTATAGAATTTTTAATATTCTTTCCGGTTTTATAAATATTTATGTCAGTGATGAGTGTTTGGAAAATAAATTCAGTGCAGTGTGAATTTAATGTTGTTATTTAATTTTGTCGGTTTATAGAACATTTAATAAATTTTTCGTATAATGATCCTTAATAATTTATTTCAATTTATATTTAATTTATAAAAGAATATTTGTGAATCTGAGAAAACGTTGGATATATGATAATAAAATACTAAAACGCACCTTTAATTAAAATAACACAATTACTTTTATTGTTTAAAAACATTTCTCATTATTTGATTAATGATGTCAATGCCAACTTCAAGTTTCCTCTATCTTTTATCTATTATATAATAATAATATTATTATCTTAATTATTTATTATAATTAAATGAACTTGAAAATAATAATCCGAAGCAGTAAATTGATTTAATCGTTGTATTATTACTCGTATAATCCAGTTTTAAAAACCTATGTGTCAAATTTGTATTGATAAATGTCACTTGAAAGGAAAGCGAAATGCAACTGGATAAAAAACATCTAATATTTATTTATTTGGCTTTTGCAACGAAAACCTTTATTCTACCCACTCTATATTTATAAAAATATTATTTGACGTTAAAAAAATTAGAATTAAAAAATAATAATTATTATTTTTTATATAAAGTAAATTTAAGTAATTGTGAGGCAATTAATTAGCTCCAATAATTCTATAATTTCAAAAAAATAAATTTTTCTGAATTCAAAAACTCACTTAATTTTGATCATAATATAAAACACGGTCATGCACTTCATTCAAACGACAGCAGAATTTTACAAATGATTTAATTATAACTTGAGTGATATTTACTAGCTTAACATAGATATACACGATAGAGGGATTTCATCTCTAGGGATTATTCATATGCCCGGATAGCAAGTTTGGCACATGGGTTCAGGTCCTATGGGATGATTATAAAATTAATATTCGTTCTGAGACAGGTGGTCAGATAGCAAGTTGAACCATCTATTAAGCAAGAATATGCCCATTTTTTTTGGGGGGGGGAGAGAGAATAAAAAATTATTTTCGAAAAATAATTAGAATTTCAAAAGTAAATAATGCTGTTAGACTATAATAATGTAAAAAAATTTAATTAGCTGTTCGTGGCTTTATATATATAGTTGAGAAGTAAGGTACCTAACTTTGAGAGGGCTAGGGCCCCATGACTACGTTTCTGATTCATGGTGAAATTAGGAATTTAATAAAAAAATAATATATTCTATTGCTTCTATTCTATTACTATTGCTTTAGTTTTTGTTATATTGTTATTGTTACTTATTCTATCGGTTTCTAATCTTGATGTCGTTCTCAAGTATAAATAGTATAGATATATTATACCTATATTTATTTTCAACTTATTTCATAAATTTATTAAAATCATTATTTACACCTCTAATAATAATAATTAGTAAATTAAAATTCGCAACATTGGAAAAATATATAAAAATTCGAATTTCTAATTTCACCATGGGTAGGTGGACTGTATTTTTTTGAATTTAAGATTATTTTAAAATGTTTTAATTATAGTTTTTGAATTTTATTAATTAATTAATTTTTTATATTATTATAAAATAGAAAGAAAAGATTGGGGAGAATAGTATATTTCATAACAAGAGTTGAAATTTTCAGATTTCATGAGAGTGGGATTTTCGACGATCGAACAAAGAGGGTTTCCAATCCATTAGCATATAATAAAACAGCTGTGACTCTTGTTATCTTGATATTAACATTATTTATTAAACGAACACTAAAAAATTCATATTCTAAAATTATTTCTAATGCAGGGGTGCTAGAATACATAACTTGAAACATAAGTTATATATATTCATTTTCAAATCTAAAATTTTATTACAAGTTTATTCAGATTGGGTAAGGGCGCATTTTTTATGGGATCGAAATAAAAAATATTATAATTTTTTATCTTGAGTTCTGAGGCATCCCTATAAATATTTTTTTAAATTAATTCACTTTATAATCTCAGATGGAGCCAAAGCTCTTATTTTTACTCAGAACGAATTTGATTTCTCGAAGTATTTTGGAAGCGATAAGCCATGGAATCTTCTGTATGCAAGTGCGACTCGCATTTGGGCCCTTTTTTCTAAAATTATATTACTTATCTACATCTTATCTTTAATTTATTTACATAACTGGAGTCTAAGCCTCAAGTTCCGCATTACAAGGTGATTTCCGGTAGTAAATAATCTATTATGCTGACTGCTATTTCATAGTAGCTTTCAGTTCATCCATCTGTTCTCTATCTGTTTGTAGCCTTTTGTACTTTCTCCCCCCCCCCCCCCCCGAGAAATAAGTTAAAAGCGGCTGAACAGGTCAAGATATTTCCTATTGAAGCCAGCCTCTTTGAAAACATTTTTCTTGGAATTTCCATGGATTCTCCTTCTATATAAGCGGTGACATCTTTTTACTTCCACTGATCATATTGCAAGCTAAAGTGTATTAGATTAGTCTCTCCGGATGTTTTATTTACCTTTCCAAACCAGAAATTATTTGATTGATATAAAATTCAATTTATTATATTATTTTTATTTTTTTTCATTTTAAGCTAATTTTTTTAATTTCCGTTATATATAAATGGAGTGAAAGATTCCTATGCTTACATCAAATATTGCGATTCAGAGGGAGTTTTTTGTCTCGAGGGTGTGAACCAGCTGCCCGGAAAGCAAGTTCGTTCTCAGGTTCGACTCCTGGGGGATGAATCCCCTCTGATATCGCAATTTAATATTTTTATTAATATCTTAGATTCTGTCCTTAAAATTAAATTCTTTCTAGTTTAAAATTGATTTGATAATCTGAACCCGAGCTCATTTTTGAAAAACATTCCAACTCTTTTCAAAAATAAGATGCTCAAATCTTTACTTTTATATTATTTAAACTTCCTATAAAATATTTTTTTATTATTATTATTATTAATAATAGGGTTTCTTTATAGATTATTTTTATTTTATTTTTTTTGACTTTTCGGCCCTTCTAGCCATCAGCCAATTTATGAAATTGATATTAAATTAAGACTTCTATGCGGGATCAGATTTTTAGTATAGATTAGTTATTAAGAAGCCAACTTTTCCTAAATGGGTTTCTAAAAAGTTAGTGAAAAATATAAATATATTTTTTGACAATTTTCAAATTGAGTAACGATAAATAATTAATACTGAAAATGGTATTTCAGTGCTGATCTTTTTTATAGATGTGTTTATGTCTGTATAACTGAGTGTGTGTAGATTGGTTTAGGGGTTAGTTTATAGCTGATAAAATTTTTATGTTGAGCTCCTGAATCCGGGCTTTAGGTAAAGACTTTATCCCCTGGGACAAACTGACCCCTGAATTTAATTTTTAAAAGAGCACAAAATCATTTTTAAAACAAGGAGAGAAAATAATATCCGATTCTAAAATAAAATTCGGTTTAATATCTATAATGCCATTTTTATTTACTTTACGAATTCTGGGAAAAAATTCTACTGGTCTTTATATTATTGGAATAATTATAAAAATTGTAATAGGCAAACATAGTCTTGAATAACCTCCAGCCAAGTTTAATCGGAACTGGACAAACAGTTATAAAAGCGTTGCAGAAGCTGACCAAAATATTAATTACACGGATATCTTTTTCATATTGATGTTCTGTGATGGATGTTATTTACGTTTATCTGAAAATATCATTTTTTAGAATTTCTTTTAATATAGGTTAAAAATTTTGTTTATTAATTTATTTAATTCTTAAATTTTAATGATAATATTTTATAAAATGAGGTAAGTGATAGTCAAGTGACATTTCATACCCATACGCCAGTTTATTAAAAATATGTACCTTCGTCTATTCTAAAATGCTATTAACTAAATTCACCATTATTTTCTACATTTAAACAAAATCCTTGCAGACAAAGCCTGACTGCAAACGAAAATCAGTATTCAAATATGAAAGGTGTCTATTATCTATTAAAACTAATTTAACTTAAATATATACTAAATTGTTAAACCAACATACGTAGGCGTCTAGACAGACTTTATCTTTGAAATTAAGATCTACATTCACACAAGCTTTCATGATTATTCTATTAGCTACTAAACGTCAATTCTTCCCAAGCCTCATGTATGCATAATATCCGATTAGCTTATTCTTAGCACTGCATTGCGAATAAGTTGGAAAAAATCACACAATATTAAATTTTTATAAGTTTATTTCCATGGCTTCAAGTGCCCTCAATTCTCTCCTGCTTCCAACTTTTCCGAATGAAGTAATCCTTTAAATCAGAAAGTAGTTCATCATCATTGAGTATACAGTCCTAAGACTGGTTTGATGCAACAATCCGTCTCCACTCGACTCTGTCCCCCGCCAGCTGTTTGACCTCTCTAAATGTCTGGCATCCCATATCCCCAATTATTTGGTTGAAATATTCTAATCTGGGTCTTCCCCTTCCCCTTTTCTTTCCCACCTCCCCCTCCAAGATATCCCTAAGCAGTCCCCCATGTCTCAGTGTGTGCCCCATCATCTGACCTCTTCTCTTCTTCAGACTCTTCCACAAGGTTCTTCTTTCTCCGATTCTTCCAAGAACTTCTTCATTTGTAATTTTATCCATCCATTTGATATTCATCATTCTTCTGTAGCACCACATTTCGAAAGCCTCCAATCTCTTTCTCTCCGCTTTTCCGATTGTCCAGGTTTCACACCCGTACATGGCTATGCTCCATACATATAGCAACTTCCTGTTTGCTAAGCTGATTGAAAGTAGTTACTTAAAAAAATTTATAATACAATAGAATACAAGAAGAGGTACAGCTAGAAGATGCATAACATATGTATTACCTAAGAGAAAGAAGAAATCAAGAGAAGGGGTCGAATAGAATGAGGGTCTTGAAGATTTGAAGATGAAGAACTTGAGAAAAAGGATGCACGGAGGAAGTTTCAGTCCTTAGAAGTCATAGGACTAAACGTATTGACGAATGAACTGGTTCTGAACTTCTTATGATTAAATGCTACGCGGCAGCAAGCTTTTGAGGGAATAATAATATCTCGACGGAGCACATTCCGTGAAAATAATTATACTTAATATATAAAATATTAGATTTATCTATGTCCTTTTGGAGAGACAGACTGGTAAAATTTAAATGGAGTTGGAAGGCAGTTCAAGGATAATGAAAAATAAAATTCCGAATATAAGAAAGTTATTGAAACCTTAATTTCACACTACGTTTCGGAGGATCTTTCCTCTTTCTTCAGGATCTACAAATTAATATTAAACGGGGTTGGCCACCATTAATTTTATTCACAATCAAACATTCAAAATTTCATATATTATACATAATATACCTTACATACCTACATAGCCAGATTAACATAGAAACAACAATTCACTTACACAACGAAGACATGAAACTTCGTTATTCTCTTCATCAGTGCTCGAATATTGCCGTTTCTTGAGTCAACTATTAACACGAATAATTTTTTACTTTAATGACAAACAAATGGTTTTGTAACTTATTCTATTTATTTTTCATTATCCTTGGGCTGCCTTCCATCAATTACCCATATAAATATAAAATATTACCTTAGATGGAACCGTTTCTTTGATGGGGCAGCGAGTCAAGCGAGTCATTAAGTATCGGGTTTGATAGTTCGTATCTGAATTGCATCCAGGTTTGCAAGAGAATCTCAATAGAAGCGAGCAGAATTCGAGACAAAAGCGGATTTGTACCTTATAGAGGAGGGGTCGGGGGCGTCAATATACACCTGGGCTTAAATAGGAAGCCGAGTTTTACTCATGGCGGATTTAAAATGTTCATTCCATGAAAGCTCAGACGAGATCAAGACCCCCAACAAGAACAGCTTATCAGCTTATCACACATCTCCTGGGCGTTCGATCCAAAGACATAATCCATCATTTGGATTTTAATATCTTCTCTGATTTTACTTAAGAAAAATTCTCTAGTGAAACTATTTATTTATTATATGTTTGATGGTTTAGTGGTTGAGTTGTTTATCGAAAGTGAAGTTTCGGTTAAAAACACCTAGATGAGTAAATCTCTTCATAATTCACGAAGTTTTGACACCTATTTCAGGAGTCGTTTTCAAATGTAATAGAATTCATTAGATACTAATATTTCTGGTATGTCTACTGCAAAGGCACATATATAATTAAGAGGAAGTACTGTATTAGTTTCAAAAATTTGTATTATGATTTTCAATGGATACCTTATATGTTTCGAAGTTCGTTGAATCCAATAAACCTATCTTGTATCATTGCTTTGTATCGAAAAGCTTAAAGTAGTGAAATGCTCTTTATCAGTGTTAATAAAACTTAATAAATATGGGAGAAGATTTTAACATGAGTATTATTTTTGTGCTTAAACATCGACTCATACAAGGCACTATTAATAAAATTGAGTCATTTTAAATTTGTTTCTTGTAATGAACCCTGATAAGTGTTCTGAAGAGACTCAGCTACAAAAGGAAAATTAGCAAAACAAGAATACTACTAGACTACTTAGATTACATACATATTTTTCAATAGCCAGCTTCCAAAATCAGTTCTACACTGGAAGCATATAGATCAAGATGTCTCATAAAGAAATTATGTTTAATAAGTTTTTAAACATGATTGAATGCGTAATATTATAATGAAAATTGTTGTTCATGATCTTCGTCAATATTCCTTAATGGACACTCGAAGAAGAAATATTTAGCGAACTACCGATATAAGTTTTGAGATGATACTTTTAATATATTTTCATCAATAATTCTACATGTATTCTCATTAATAAATATATTTCTTAATAATAATCATTGGTTAAATTAATTTGATAGAGGAACTTGGAAATATTTGGAAATACTAGATTAAAAACTATTTTTAAAATAAATATTCTAATATGTATTTATCATAAATATCGGTATCTACTTACATAACATTGTTTTATATTGTTTGGAATTAAAGCATGTACAAATGTATGGTATAACATATAAATGATAAACGAGAGTGCAGTGTTTTTTTTTTTTTACTTATTGTATATAGATCGCTGGTTCGAGACTGAGTCTCGGCAGATAGATATTTGCAGTCACCTCCTCTTGGAAAGTAATGGCAGCCTACCAAGAGTATAATTGCCAAGTGACCTCTCCAAATTAGCCGTTCGGAACTGGCATTAAAAAGTAGGTCCCGTATATCTGTGTAAAAACAACTAAACACACTCAGCACAGATATATGTGGAGAGGCGCCGACACCCGTTCCGGGTATGGCACTCGAAGAAGAAGAATTTAGAAATGTTTGAAACGTGGAGAAAAATAATTTTAATGCATTATCTGGATTAAGATAGAGAAGAAAAAAACTCATAAAAAGTTTGCTCTGTTCCCAAAAGTTTAATATTTCTAAAAATTAACTCTTAAAATTTTGGAATTTCTTTTTAGTTTTCAATACTCTTTTAGTTTTGAAAAAAATGTCTCTAAAACAACTGCAACAATTTTGATGAAACAATTTAATGAGCTCAAGGCTACAAAAAACTTCTTATGTATTAAAAATTATTTTTATCAAAATGTTATTAAAAATCATTTTTATCAAAATGTTAATTATTCTTAAGTAAGTTTATTGAATTAAAATAATATTCGATTCTACATATATGATTACTATTTACAAAAAAGAAAAATCAGGAATGGGATTCACTCCGAGAGATTAGAATAAATATTTTCAAATAAGACAATTAAAACAATGGGCTAATATGTTAAAAGGTAATTATTATAATTATCCCACTTATTTCCAAACAAAATGAAAAATATATAGAATCATTTTCATTTCATTCGTGTTTGTTTATAATTAATTACTCGTTTTTAATTAATTAAAAAACAATCAAATTGGATTGGATTGGATTGAACAAAAAAGTAGGCTAGAGGTAGGTATAAGAAAAAAAACAGTTGTTTCCAAACAAAATTCAAATTTTCATTTTTGGTAGATTTATCATCTAATTATGTAAAATATAATATACCTAATCCTTAAAAATAATTATCATTTCGAAAAAATAATTTTTACTTACCGCAAAAGAAGATTTTTAAGAGTTCCGTTCAAAATGAAAACAAGGCTCTAAATTAGTGCCGTTACGATGTCTGCTTGTAAGAGCATTTTAGCTCGTAAACACAATAAGATACAAAAATAAAATTTACAAGTTATATTTATTTAATTTCCCTGAAATCAAAAATTGTATTAAAATTTTAATCGAATGATAATTTTTGCAAGGGTCGAATATTCCAATGAGTCAAAAATAATATGTGTTTTTATCTTGGGTTGTGAGGTATCACTATTAAGATCCCTTTAACTAGACCTTTTTAAGTTCATTTTAAAATGGCCGTGTGAGAGTCTCTCCCGAGTCAGGGGTAACCTTTTGGCCACATTTGAAGAAAAAATAAATATTTCAGGCCGAGGATAAAATATTATAATTCTATTGATATTTGTTATTCAAAAAAGATAGTTAATAATGTAGAAATAAGAACTTTATTAATTTTTTAGCTCATAGTGAGCTTCTAATTTTATTTTTCGTAAATTTTTTACTTGAAAATAGCTTTTCGTATATGTAAATACATACCTACATAGGCACTTACAGAAAGTGATATTATGTATTAGTAATTGTTGATATTTTTCCTGGCTAGGTAATTAATATAAAATTCTAATAAAAAGACAATATTCAATTTTTTTTCAGATCGGTATCTAATTGTTGTTCTAGAACATTCAATTAGAAAGTTTGCAAGTACATAGAAAATTTATTTCTAATGAAAATGGAGTCGAAAATAAACTAAAATGATGATTATTTTTTCGTAAATCTTGAAATCTAGTTCCAGATTCAAAATTTAAAATTAGCACTTTTATTTTTCGAAAACTTCACAGTAGATTTTCAGATTTCTTATTTTAGAGAAAAAAAATTATCAAGCCAAATTGTTGTGTGTTTTCCACTATCTACATATAAATCTCAATGTTTTTAGGAATTTTATTATTTTATATTAGGCCACGGGTTGGACAGCCCTGATTTCAATCGAATGGGATTAAAGAATGAGATGAGGAATGATAATTTATTTTTTAAAAGGGTCATGGATATAATAATCCCTGACTATCCATTATCTATTGACATGTAAGAACGCGCAAAGATCTAAAAGACAAGTCCTGACAAGCTTTAATCCAGGAGAGAAATTATCAATTAATTGTGATTGTTCTAGAAAACCCCAATTCCTCCTGTACTAGAATGATATAACTATAGACTTGGTTTGTGTCGTAGCATATAAATTGCTGAAATAATAAATATTTTAGAAAATGAAAATATGAGAAGAAGAAGAATTTTTAAATATTCGAAACTTCATTATTTTTTTTATCTTATATAGTTGAGCTTATAATTTTGCTTTTAGTGAATTTTATTCTTGAAAAAAAGCTTCACGTATTGTACAAATGTACATTCATATTTCGAAAAAGGGAATAAATATATCTCTACATATAAATCTCAATGTTTTAAGAGAGTTTATGATTTTATGTTGGGCCACACTCATTGCAGTGCTGGGCCGCATGCAGCCCGCGGGCCATGGGTTGGACAGCCCTGGCCTAAGTGGTCATTATTAGGTGATTGTTATACCTGTCGGTTTTCAGAAGTGACTTATGCATAAAACTAGCATTTCGTTCATTCTCTCCTATCGACGACAAATAAGTACCAATTTGATATTTCAAATATTTTGGATGATAAAGCTACGGAACCCTCAGTATGTGAATATGACTTTTTATAAAAGTTATAGCCCCGATATTGCCATAATTTTTTATAAAAATCTTCAGAGCTATTTTTGAGAATTTTTTTAGAAACTAAAAATGTATTGGAATAAATTATTCTAACAATATGTAATATTAGAAGTAGCCACGAGGGAAATCTTAAAATTAAAAATTTCATTATAATTGATTCTACCTATTAGTAATGAAGCTGTTGAAGCTTTTATTTTTGTGATTAATTTGTTTAATGTTTGAATTTTTATTTAAATCACACATGATTAACTTATAATTATTTATTGAAACAAATAATTACAAAATAAATACTCATATTCAACCTATTAGCCATAATTTTTTATCATTCCTTAAGTTCATACTTTATATTTCATAAAACTTTTAGAATTTTCAAAATTTCTCAAAAGCCATTCAAACTAACCCCCCGAAAAAATTATGTTTCGTCTTTAATTGTCAGCTACATGATTTCAGGAGGACCTCTAAATATGAATTTACCATACAGATATTTTATAATTTTGAAATATATATCTCTAAAAATTTCAATTTCGCATTTTTCTCTGAAAGAATTTTCTTTACTCAAGCGTTTCTAAATGTTGTGTAATGGAAATCCAAATCTGAATTGTTTTTCAAATGTTAATGTTGTGATTGAATAACAAAATAAAGGAAATGAATAGGAAGCTGATAAAATAATTTCAATTAAAATTCATTTAGGGGTTGTTATTTGCTGCTATGTGATGTGACTCGCACACAATGGCCTCTGTTCTCTGCTGAATGCTTTTGATCCAATCTCTAGTCGTCGGAATGTACTTTACGTGTTTAAGTCTAGTTATGGCTACACACGAACTAACACCGCCATTCCAAAAACAAAATCATAATTACAACATATAAATGGTTTTCTTGTTTAATTAAGTGAGAAAACACTCATTAAACTCATTTTTTGATAAGCTCAATACAAACTTCAATTAAAAACACAACTACAATGAAATTGGAAGAAAAAAATGAAATCTTTTTTAAGAATCCCTGGGCTCTCTATTGTATTGAAAATTTATCGTCAGCTAAATTTGTTAGAATAAACTGGCCTTGGAACCAAAATAAATATCAAACTCTAGTCACTTTTGACTTTAACTTTACGTATTGAGAAGTCCATACAGATGTGATAAATACTTTATTAGTTTTCAGTCAAATATATTCAACAATTTGATCGAAGTTTCGTCAAATTGGTCTTATAATGTTTTTACGAAGAAGCCACAATAAAAAAAAATATAGACAAAATTAATGGGAAGCTCTTTCTTTTATGGGGGTGTTTACGTTTAAGCTGTGACAAGAGATAAGAGATAACAGTCATTATTAGATTGAAAAAAAAATCAAATCAAATTAGAAATTATTGAATCTGAAGACATTATTTTTATGCTAAAAGTGCTCACAAAAATATTACTGCAGCTCGATATACTCTTGATACTCATGTTTGGAGAGTTTCATCATCTATATAAAACAACAAACAAAATTTATTGAATACGGAAATCTCTCGTTTAACTCGGTTAATTGATTACACAGGAACTTCATGTTATACGAGAATTACATTACATATTATAAAAAAGAGGATTATGTGTGAGATAAAATAGTCCTCAGCTTCATCCAGATAAACATATAATTAGTAGGTTTATATATATGAACCGTTTATTTTGAAAGTGGTGTAAGAACGTTTTATGTTATTTCGAGATATTTGTATTTATATTTTTATCAATACATAGGTTTAAGTATTTATATATATTTCGATATTTTTATTTTGACGAATTCATGAGGATATTGAACTCCATTGACTGGGATATTTAAATATGAAAAGAAGACGTCTATGTACCTATATCTAAAACTAACATTAACTCATTTTTTTAAAAATTGGACTTAACCACTTTCAAAATAAACGGACCATAATATATTGAATATATTTATTTGTTTGAAACTATACGGTAGTTTAGAAGGTCTCACTCACATCTTTAGTCTTATTAATTAGAAATATTTTTTCTGTTCTTTATTATGTAATCAAGTACCTGATTGGATGTAGGTAAATCCGTTTTGTAATAGTAAGCTGGTCAATTATCTAACGATTTATATTTGAACAATTGGTCAGCATTAAAACTACCTTCTTTAATAATTTTTAAAAAACACTTTGTAAGCCGCGTTGTGTGAGTACTGAGTTAAATCAAGGATAACTGTATATGAGAATGAAGGTAGAAACCATTCATAAAAACAACATGCTGATTTGGGATTTTAATCCTACAAGAGGGATCTGATAAGAAAATCACTAATAAAAAATATCGACTCATTCACGACAAAAGCTTAGAAAATTGATACTTTGATTGTTATCGTCGCTTTTGTCCTTGCTCTGGTAAAAATGGTGGTTCGTCTCAATGGTTCAGTATCAAAATTTTATGTTACACACACCCTAAGACTAAAAATGTGTTATTTTCTCCTCAGTAGATACATTAAAATTCACAATTTTTTTCGACCTGTCATCACTTTTCTTCTAGGCTATTTACTTCGAGTAATGTTTACTTCGCTATTTCTAATCGATATGCTAAAATAAATTAATTGACATATTTGTTACTTTAAGCGTAATGTAAACAGCAGCAATGAATCTGATTATTTTCCACTATGAATAAATTATTTCCAAAGCCAAAGTATTTTTAGATATTCTCCAGTGCCAGATAGAATAAGTAATAAATAATGGTTCAATAGCAAGCAAGCAAGAAACAATTTTCCACTCTGAAGGAGATTCGCTGCCTCTCTCTCTCTTCATATATATCGCAATATAAATATAGTTGGCTGGAGAGACGATAGATCACTGGTGAGTGCTAGTGGCGTGCATGCTAACAAGTGTAGGGCCCAAAGGGCTTCCGAGAGGACCTAAATTTAACTGCGCTCTTCGAATCGGTGTCAAGGGCCAGCCGGGCGAGGAGGGTGGATGTGCAAGCAGCCCGCCCACGCAGATCGATGCCGTTTTATGGGTGAGCCTTTGTTTTCCTTGGACGCAGCTTCAAAGCGACTCAAATTTGTTGACGTTTCCGATTCTCTGCATTCAAACAGCATCCAGCCTGATTTTATTACTTTCACTTATATAGAATAAGGGAAGTATTGAAATGACATCCCCGGAAATGGACATTTTATGGGAATTCCAATACTATAAGAGTTCAAATTGCAGATAGAAGTAGACTTTCAATTTCGAAACAAATCACAAGAGATTATCTACTAGATCTGAAATGGAATGGGTTATTTTTAATTATATGTCAAAAGGATTGTTTTCACCCCCTCGAGAATCGGTGCCGAAATTGCCTACCTTGTGAGGTGAACCTCACTGGCATATGTATCGCGTTAAATATTTCACACTCAAAGATTTAAATCTTCATTTGTAAAATTTCACGGTCTAGTGGTTCTTTATTTAAACACATATCCATCCAAAGTAGTTTAAAACGTTCGATTCCCGAGGGACTAAAAAAACCCTTCTGACATATGATTAAAAACCGTCCCATTCCATCTTGAATCTGGTAGATGACAACTTCTTGTGATTCCTTAGAATAGCCTCCCTGGTGGCTGGACGACAGTATTAAAACTACTCGATTTTTTTCTTATAACAGTAATTTAAATTGATTTGAAAAAATATCTCTAAAAAATGAAATTTCCTCTCGCATTTTTCGTCAAAAGATAATATAAAATTTCACAAAGCGTCCACTTTATGAAAATTTATTCAATTTTGGGAAAATTATTTCATATAGATTCAGATTCGAACGTAACATCTATAAAAATAAATGAAAAATGATGAGGTTTTAATTGACAATCTCCAAAAACTAAAACGATATACCATATGTATGCATGAATTTGGTATGTGGGACTTTTTGAGATGTGAAAGAGTTGACATCAGATAGAGTGAAGTTGGGGCGAGTGGTTGTGTTAAACCTGCAGTCTGACTGTATACTCAATGATGATCATGATATATTTTTCTAATAAACGTCGCCTTGAGCTCTAAGACAATTCCATCTTAGAAATGAGTTTGTCACTCTTGGGGTCAGCTCTATCAATAGTTTTCCAATTTCTACAAATTTCCTTCCTTTACCTTTTCCAATGCTACTAAGATTGACTGATAAGCATATGGGTACTAGATGTATGGCTAAAAACTCCATTTAAGAGGTGATTCTGCTTTTATCAATGATCCCAGGTGGCTCAATGATGATGAAGGATGAAGTGCTTTTAGAGACGTGAATTTTGTCGGGTTGCATAAGGAAGGATGGATGATCCATCTCCGATTTGCAAATAGTTTTAATTTTAGATTTTATCATTGATGAGTTGCGTCACTGAGTCCGTCTTCGTTTTTAGTTTGGCCCTTCAATGAGTCAGAAACATAAGAAAACAATCTCATAAATTTAGACCTATTCGTTCAGTTTGAAGTTTTTATTTTCAAGATAGAAAACATTTGTTGGTTAAAAATAGTTGACGGAACAAAATAATAATCAGTATGATTTGGAAATGTTTATTAATAAAATCATAAATAATAAGGCAAAGTATAAAATCTGGTAGACAAAAAAATCAATAAATTCTGCAATTAGGTTAAAATGCTTATTTTCGTTCTCGCTTAGACTAATTATGCTATTAAAATATAATTTATATTTATTTAACAGAATGAAGGCAGATTAAATTTCCGATCTAAATAAGTGCTTCTTATTTCCCTTAAATAACCTGACATTTAAATTAATTTCGTTAACAGGCATCCTGTTATTTAAAAACTTAATTTTTCGTCAACAAATTTAATTAGTATTCTCCTGGGTGAAAAATCAATATTCACCTTAAAGTTAATTTCACATCTAAATAAATTCTGTTGTTTTTTGGCAAATGTCTGTATCATTTGGGTTTATGTGGGTTTTTATAAATAAAATAAACAACCAGGTGAAAATGCAAAATCATAGCGGACGTTGAAACGTTCATTAGTGACCGAGTTCTAGTTTTCATTTAAATTTAATTTTAGTGGGAAGATTCCTGGTTGTCGATCTCAGGTCAAATATTTGATTCCAATTTATATTAACTTAGAAAATCATTAGATGGTGTCATCTATTAAATCCGATGGAATGGAATATTTTTAATTATATTTAATTTAATTATATGCCAGATGGCTCGGATTGCTATTACTGGCACTCAGGTTTCCGGGGGGGGGGGGGGTGAAAAACAACCCCCCTGACATATAATTAAAAATATTCCATTCCATCGGATTTAATAGATGACAGCATCTAATGATTTTCTAAGAAAATTTGAATCTATTACCATAGGCAAATTGAAATCTTTCATAACATTAAACTGATAGTTAAAGTACCTAAAAGCCAGACATTTCTAGGTACATTCCGCAGTTTTTTTTTAACTTTTAAACTAAATTGAGTTCGATCCAAGCCTGATCGAGGGCGGACAAAAGTGTCCTAATAGACAATCCTAACTGAATTTGTCATTTTAAAGAACCATTGATATACGATTCCAACAGGTTTTCTTCCCTAATTTCCTCAGAAGGACCTACTTTTTATTTCTTCTGGAGATGGGATTTAAAAAACAAATTTTTATCGGTTGTTGTGTTATGGAATTAACGACATTGGCATCTGAGCCACTCATAAAAAAAACGCTGGAAAAATTTAATATTTCACTAAGGGTAGTTCCACCCGAAAGCTTTTGGAGATTAGAAAATATAATTCTTTTCTTGCTTTGATTTTGTTCTAATCCTAGAACCAACAATCCTTACACAGCATTCAACACATTGGCGACGACAATTCAACTGTTAAATATTTTTAAATTTATATCCCTCATCTTTTTTTTTTTTTTTTTAATTATAGCTTTTATGTGTTATTTTCCTGCATCCTTATTATGAAAAAAAACAACTTAAAAATAGATAACATTTCCTCTATGTGACCTATGCTTATTTTGAAGATTTTACAGGGCTCACAAAAAAAATCTATAATGATACTTTTCTGCTAAAAACTAGATTTGTGTGTGTTTTTTATGTTTACTTACTGAACAATCAATATACTTTTGTTACCTTCGCTAGTAACCATATTTTCTAACAGAAGAATATTATTTCGATAAAAAAACTTTCATCCCCACACGTATATTCAGAAGTACGTACATTCATTATTATTATTATTATTATTTTATTCTTCATAAACTCAAAAAATTGTGAAAATATTTATGATTTCCCTTTCATAATAACTATTAATATTTTCACTCATGATCTTTCTTCATATATCTTTTATTTGATTTATTTTAAAAATAATATTCTAAATTTCTTTGAGTTTGCATCGGATGTCTTTCAACTATTCTTTTGATTCTTTGAATTTTAATGTTGTGCCTGAGAAATGAAATGTTGATGAAACATTTTTAGTAGCCTCGAAAACACCATGGCAACGCGATGATTTGCAAGATCTATCTATTTAATTAGAACATCATATAGATCAACCAATCGAGTTTGAATATTTAAAGTTGAACAGGCGATCCATTGAACTAGCTAGTTAAGCAGCATGCAGAGATGTTAGTTCTTGGAATTATAACCGTAGACACTTTGTGTCCTTTGCATTTAATTTAAACCAGTCATACCATAGCTACCCAATCTAAATAAACTGCAACGGATCGTTGCAAAACTTTATCCAAATTCATTTGAAATATTAATATGTTCTTGAGTAAAGTACTTTAAAATATAATTTTACTAAAAACTTTATTTAACCTTTTTTGTGGTCCCCAAGGTACTTAATTAGGATATTAAATTTCATCAAAATTGGTTAAGTCATTTTCAAGATATTTAGAAAAAACTCAAAAAGTACTGAAATAAAGTACTAATGTTTGTGGACCGATATGTACCAAAAACTAATCAGCGCTTCATTTTGTTAAACTAATGGTAGATTTTCAATTTCATTTCAATCAGCGCAAAGGTGTGGGAAAAATCGTGGACGAAAAAAACGATAACACACACACACACACATACATACATACATACATCCCCACGCACTTCCAAAAAAATGGCACTTTTTGGCCTCTCGACGAGATTCCAGGTAATTTTTGGCAAAACCGTCACGTGCTAAAATTCAATCTCATTGAATACTTCAATTTGTGACCTTAATTGAGTCTATGGGTTCCGTAGTCTTTACCTGAGGACCCTTTGAAGTCGCGCTTGCCGCGAGAGCGATTCCAATACTTTCTCCCATGCTTCGCATTGGATAAAGTAAAAACTGATATAATAGAACGTTCGTTTTAAACCCATAATGTTTGTATTTCTAATACTAAAAATAGAATAAATTTTGAGTTTTCTAAGAAAAAATGATGGTATCACCAAAATTTAAACCTAGTTTTCCCCCATTTTCGAAGTTGGATTCAGAGCTTGGAGATATAGTTACGAAAATAAATAAATAAGCTAGAAAGAACTAAAACAAATTCTTATTTAAATAAATTAAAATTTATTGTGCTATTAAATATTACAGGCTGTATCTAAAAGTTCGAATTAATTAGTAGAGATTGTGGTGTTGGTGCAACTTCGAATTGCCAATAGTAGCAGATTTAAAATTTCTAAAGAAAAAACAACAAAACAAGAGATTTTAAACTACCTACTTAATTAAAGATGTTAAGGATAATTCTTATTATATGTCAGAAGAGTTGGCCCCTCTTGAATTCAACTCTTGGCACTCAGATTCTATTTATGAGCAGGTAAAATCACTCAGACATAAAATAAAAATCATCCCTAACATCTCATATTCAATTGGTGACAATCTCTTGGGTTTTCACTAAAGTGCAAATTGTTTAGCTAACACTGCTATGTATATCAAATATTCTGTCCAGAACTTATCATCATCATCATTGAGTACACAGTCCTAAGACTGGTTTGACACAACCACTCGGCTCTGTCGCATGCCAGCTCTTTGACCTCTCTAAATGTCTCGCATCCCAAATCGATAATTATTTGGTCGAAATATTCTAATTTAACTTACTTGAATCTATTTGTTTTTTTAGCATATTTTTGGTGAAGATTATCAAATAAGACGTTCTTTCTGTGGCATATTTTCTCCCTGGCCGCCAACCGGTGATCCACATAAAATTTCAGGCGAGATCTGTTAACGGCAAAGTCAATTTTTAGATGCTTTAAAACTAATTTTGCTATATTTACTAGTAATAAATGTATTTCAATTTAATGAAATGGAGATTTTTCATCATTGTCTCTGAATTTGTTCATCTTTTAATAAAAAATCGTATTAATGGTACGCTGAATTTAAAATCACAAATTTATTGGTCCATGAGGTCTGAAAATTTGACGACCGCTGCCTTAGACCACTAATGATTCAGATAAACATTTCATCTCGCTTTTGCAATAATTGTTATGAATTATGACGCCAAAAATCAAGATTTCGGGAAAAGGGATATTGATCAGGATAAATTTATTACATGACAATGCGTGACTTAGACTGCCAACAAGATTGTTGCAAAACCGCAAGACGAAGTTCATGAAGCACAAATTACACTATCTAAATATGACTACATATTCCAAATACTAGAAAACATGCAAAAATTAATTGTCAGCCATCCCTAGATGTCTTTTAAAACTTCACCTTTCTTCCCAGTTATTATGTAAAATATTAATATTGGCAGCTTTTTCAGAACAACAGAAAATAATCCAGCTGTTTGTTTCGATAATTTTAAGTTAACTATGTAGATATTTATAATGTTTTCTAATTATAAATAGATTTAAAAAAAAAGTACACAAATCCAAGAACACCTAACAAACAAGCAATAACTCGCTGGGCTATGTGGCGCCAAGCTATATATACGACTCGTACCTTTATAATATGTTATATAAATAAGCTGATGTGGCCATCCACATGACTTTATCATACACGTGACCTACCCCTCTCTTATATTTAATAAAATAATTTATAAATATTTACGAAAGAACCCCACCCCCTATCTCTTTCTTAATTTTGGGCCCATTATCAATTAATAATATCTCCTTTTAACTATTTTATTAGAAATATCAGCTTTCTTCGATTTTTGTTTGAAAATATTTTTGAACCCCACCCCCCTCTTTTTGGTCACTGTCAATTTCATATAGTCAGTCATTTTTATAAGTAGTATAGGGTATAAATGCGAAATTTCGTACAAATCGATTAAAGGGTTGGACTTTTATTGATAATTCTATTTTTTGAACCCCTTGATATTGTCCTCCGAAAAAATCAAAACTCCTCTTTTTTATTAAAGGTTCATTTTATAGTATATTTCATTTTTTTTTTTTTGTTTTTTTACATGTGAAATTTCGTTTTTGAGCTAGAGCGTACACAGAATTTGGTAAAGTACGTACAAACTAACCAACAGACATTTATATCTCGAAAAATTTAATTTTTTCGATCAAAAACGCCATGGTTTTTCTCAATTTTTTTCAATAGTTTTTTCAGCCAGTTTTGAGATATTTGGAAAAAAACGAAGCAAAAAAAAAATCACTTTTTCATGCACGATTACAATACTTGACCATGCCCGAAATAAAATTGTCGAAACGTTGCATAAATCGATGAAAATTTTTTGATTTTCTACTTCCCCTCTAAATACCTGCTAATATACTAAATTCATTATTATTAATATTTACTTTTATAAATCATATCAACCAAAAGAACCGTTTTGATTTTATATTATTTACATATTTCAGAAATATTAATAATTTTAATGTTTTGTCTGCTATTGACATCAGGTTCTTAATCGAGAAGATGAAAGTGATTTATTTTGGTAGGTTCGATATTTTTTTTATTTTTTTTATTTTATTTTTTTGTTCTCTGATGAGGAAAATCCAATTGACCCAATGAAAAAACGAAAGAGACATCTGATCGAATTGGTTCGGGGAGGAATGATCAGCGGCAAAATTGGTCCATTGGTTTTCTGATGATCAGCCCGTTCATGATATTATTTCAGAGTTGACCTCCCCTGCTTTTCCACCACTCATATCAATTCGATGCTAATCTTGTTTTTTATTAACAGATCAAATTAAAAGCAACTCTAATTTACAAATCGAATAACTCTTTTTAGGGTTCTGCATAAAAAGTAAATACTTTTGCGTGACAAAGGATGAAAATCTCATATATATTATGGATATATTCAATAAACACTTTTTATGCACCATTACAATACTTGACCATATCCTGTAAGGTAAAGTAAAAAAGAAAAACGTTTAATTCAACACTTGGAAAAGCAATATTTACGCGCGCACTCCTACCAAAAAACAGGCCAATTTTTGCATTCGCTACACGAAATAAATGTTTTGCAAATTAAAAATTAGTTAATCAATTTAGTCGTTAACTAAGGCGTTCGCTAACCGATGTTCAAATGTATAGGATTGATTATAGGGTATATAACGGATACGTCTCTGGGACTTATTGGTTGCATAACTTTAGGGTGGAAGTATCTAATCAAAAATTGTATACATTCATTAAAGATAAATTGTAAACTTACTCATAAATGTATTCATGAATCCCCCCATCTCCATTACTATACACACAATATTCAAAAACATTCCATAAACTATAGTTAAGAATTTATACATATATGTTAACGTTAGATGAACGCGAAAGTTAAAACTTTTATCCGGCCTATTTGGTGTAATTGGGACCTGATTCGTTTTGATACTTAACCAAGAGTTGAAAAAGATAGGACCCAGCCGGGCACGATCCGACATCTTCTGCGTTAAGCCCGCAGATGCCTTCCCCATTTAAGCGATGGGTCTCCAACTAGTGCCCGACTGGGTCCTATCTTTTTTCAACTCTTGATTCAGTACCAAAACGAATCAGGTCCCAATTGCACCAAAATAGGGCAGTGGCCGGATAAAAGTTTTAACTTTCGCGTTCATCTAACGTTAACATATAAACATTCTAAATAAAATTTATTTTTGAATATCTGAACAAAATTCATCTGTTTCGATTCCCCAAAGAATCAGACAGATGAGCATTGTAGTAAATTTATATATATATATATATATATATATATATATTCTTTCTGTCGCTTAAAACTAATTTCACATTGTTTTTGGTAGAGTTCTCCACCTCCTTATAACTAAAATAGGGGTGTCGCATATAAGGAAGTTAACGCATATTTGCACCTTTCCTCTCTATTCAATAAAAAACATCTTTTGTTGAGAAGTGATGGAAAGGCAGCCCAAGGATAGTGAAAACAAATTTCTCGAATAAAATGATTGTTAATGAAATGATTGATGGCTAATCCCGTTGTGTATATTAATTTTTTATATTGAATTGTAGACCCTGAAGAAGGAGGGAAAATCCTCCGAAACCTTGCTTTTTTAGTCAGGAAAAAAATGAATTTCCAAAAATTTATTTTATTCGAATGAATTTTTTCACTATCCTTGGTCTGCCTTTCCATCACTTTAATTAATTTAATCTCAATTAAAACTAACAGTCCGTCTATCTACAAAGACAAAATTTCTTCTAACATCTTTTGTATTTTTGAACTATGTAGAAGTCCATATGCTAGAAAACACAAAATCTAATTACTGTTGAATATTCTGATATTTTATTACCAGAATGAAATTTTTAAGACTTTCTAATTTTGAGGTATCGTAGTTATGGAAACTCAGACAGATCAGAATCAGAAAATAATATTGTTAAAAATTATTTTTCTTCACTTTTCAGACATTTTCAAACACAATAAGTTAAAAAAATGAATGAATATAATAATTCGACCTGCCCGATAGACCGAGTAAAAAACACAACATTCCTTAATATATTAGGTAATTCAACGATAGAAACCTTTAAAATTTTATTTAAATCACACATAATTAATTATAATTACTTATTGAATACGAACAAATAATACAATATAACGACGACGTTTCGATTGGCTTATTCGCGATCGCTCTAAAGTTGTTATTGAATTATTTGTTCATGTTCAATAAATTATTATAATTAAATTATGTATGAATTAAATAAAATTTCTATTCTAAATAAATGTAATCACGAAAATACAAGCTTTAACAGCCACATATCTCATTTAAATTACATCCCTATTGCTATTGAATTAAATACAAGTTGACAAAAGAATTTTCTCCAATGAGATCTTGGGTCAATAATCTTTCACCTTGCATCTGATTTATAAATAAAGTTTTTAACTAATTATGTTTGTAAATTGCACAACAAGTGTCATCCATTACAGCCTCTGATTTCTTCAACTATGAATGAAATTCCAAAATACAGAATAAAAAAGTTTAGCTTTGTTGGTTCTCTTTGAGAAACGAGCGACATCCTTGCTTACATTCCTGAAGGACAAAAAGGCATTGACTCTTTTCTCCTCAGATTTCAAAGATTCTTTTAAACCCTCTCAAGAAATCTTTAAAGATAGCGAGGAGTATTTTTGTTGTTGTTGTTCACTTGAGAATAAAATGATTATCCTACTTTTATTCTCTCATTTAAATTAAAAAGTAAATATTTAATCAATAATACACTTTGGGTTTATTATTATTGAAATATTTTTATAAAAGTACCCTACCGTCTTGCCTTTTTTCAATTTTGACATCACTATAATTATCATCTAGTATCCAGGTCTATTTTGACGCAAACACGCGCCCCACCTCTATCCCATGCCAGCTCTTTGATTTTTATAAAATTCTACATCTAAAATGTACCTACGAGATTTATTTACTTAAAAATGCCGCCCTTCAGTAAAACCCCTCCTGAGGGCCATTATCTAATGAATTCCAAAATAATTCTACATAATTTCAAAGACGTGTACACCTAATTCCAATGGCGGTTCACCCCTCGTGGTTAGCTTTAATACCGGGTTTGGGGATAGGGTCAGTGATTGGAGAGTGATTTGGGGTGGATGAGGGCTCGGGGGCTGAGGACGAGGTGCAGGTAGCGAAAACCCTTGTTTAGCAAGAGGCTCGCCGAAAGCGGGGGTCGCAGCTACTAATATAATAAAAAGTATATTAATAAATAAATCTATTATTAAAAAAGTAATAATTAAAAACATAGAAACATTTACTACTACTTTTTCTATCAATTATTTTATGTAATGGACTTATATAGAAAGAAAGAAAAATTGGCTACGATCCTAGTGCGATCAATTTAATAACTAGTTGGACAAATATCTTCTTTTTAATCTAACCAAGTGAAACCAAGCCAATTATTTATTAACACCAAAAGTTTCAGATTACCATTTAGTCATATTTCAACATGTGAATGTATCATTTTTTTTCTTTTTAGATTATATTCCCCTTTTGGCTTAACACCAAGCAATGATTTTAACCTCGTTGTTTTGTTTTGTTTGCAGCTCTGGATCTCTCCCAATCGAGCAATGTCCAGGACGCGTTTGTCATCGCGGTGGAGCAACAGGCCAGGGAACGCCTGGAGCATCTCTCCGCCCTCAAACGTATCAAGCCCGTTGACATGACCAAACTCTCCCACCAGGTATACTTCAATTAAATATTTTTCTAATTAATATATTAAATATTATTATTATTATTTTATTGTTAAAGAATAAATAAATTGAATTGCTTCTTTCCAGTAATTTATTTTATTATTCAAATGGTTAATCCAAATATTTCGAGAGCGCTTGCGGCATCTCTTCCTCTGTGGAAACTGTGGGACCACACAAAAGGTAAGTCAGTGAGTTATTATTGATTACAGATGTCAAAGGTACTCAGCCCCTCTCCCACCAATGTGCCGTTGTGGTCGTTGACCTTTCCTTGACTAATCATTAATATTAATTGGTTCATATTAAATATAAACCAGCTCGAATGCTAATTGTTTTAAATTTCATTCAGACTTCATTGTGAATAGACATACATAGTTGTATATACTCGTAAATGTTTTCTCATTTTGTGCATTTGTATATATATGGTATTTAATCAAGCTTTTATCAATGTTCTATACAAACTGATGGGGTCGGCACATTGGTGGGGGCGTGGGTGAGTACCTTTGACTTCTGTAATTGATAATAACTCACTGACTTGCCTTTTGAGTGGTCCCACAGTTTCCAGTGAGGAAGAGATGCCGCAAGCGCTCTCGAAATATTTGGATTAACCATTTGAATAATAAAATAGATTGCTGGAAGGAAGCAATTTAATTTATTTATCCTTTAACAATAAAAAAATAATATATCCAGTACACACCAAGCCAGCAAAATTATTATTATTACTTAATAATTAATATCTGACAAAAATTACCTGCATTCGATTCGCGAGTGAATTAAATGTAGGAGACTCATGATACTTAAATTAAGCTATCAATCTAGCCAATACAATTCCATCTTTTTTACTTCACTTATAGGTATATGTATATGATAATTGATATATTGGTAGTGTACTCTTCAATTATTCTAACAAGTCTAACATTTATTAGCATGTATTATAAACAGAGTGCATTGTGAGTACTAGGTGTGGCGATTAATAATGTCCTTTTTTCGGCATGAGGAAAACACAAATTTTTCAGCACTGTCAAAAGTGGTTTATTCAAAGTATGCACCATCGGATTCTACAAATTTTGACCAACGATCCGGCAAATTGTGTATCCCCTCCCAGTAGAATTTCTCCCCTTTCGAGGCGAGGCAAGACTCGAGCCATTTTGCCACTTCTTCGTAATTAGCGAAGTGCTGGTCAGCCAATCCGTGTGCCATTGACCTAAAGAGGTGGTAATCCGATGGAGCGAGGTCTGGAGAGTAGGGCGGGTGGGGTAGGGCCTCCCATTCGAGCGCTTTCTTTCGTCGATTTGGCGGTGTGCGACGAAGCGTTGTCGTGGAGCAAAATGACACGTCCATGTCTTCGAGCCCATTGCGGCCGTTTTTCGATCAATGCATGATTCAAATTGATCAATTGTTGTCTGTAGCGGCCCGCATCAACAGTTTCTCCCGGTTTTAGCAGCTCATAATACAGCAAACCTTTTTGGTCCGACCAGATGCACAGCATTGTTTTCTTTCCGAACCGATTCTTCCGTGGGGTCGATGGTGCCGCTTCTCCAGGTGAAAGCCATGACTTTTTGCGCTTGGGATTGTCGAAATAGATCCACTTTTCATCTCCCGTGATACAGAATCGACTTCCTTTCTTGACGAACCAGCAACATTTCAGCCATCATTTTTCGCTTCTCTATTTGCCGGTTGTTGAAGTCATGTGGCACCTATCTGCCTTCCTTGTGGATCTTTCCCAATGCTTTCAGCCGGTCACCAACTGTTCTGCGGCCTACTCCGAGTTTCTCTGCAAGCAGTCCTTGCGATTGGCGCGGATCTTCTGCCAGCAAGTCTTCCAGGTCAGCATCCTCAAACTTTTTCGGCTGTCCAGGCAGCTCCTTGTCATTCACATCAAAATCACCACTTCGAACCCGCCAAACCAACGTTGGCAGATTTTTTCAGATGGAGCATGGTCCCCATAAACCCCCCATAATACGAGCCGTTTCCGAAGCCGATTTCTTCATTAAATAAACTGCAACGGATCGTTGCTAAACTTTATCCAAATTCATTTGAAATATTAATATGTTTTGCTGTCTTGGTGTGTACTGGATATATTAATTATTTATCCTTTAACAATAAAAAAATAATATGTTTATTCCTTTATTATTAATCAGATATCACTTGCAATTTGCAGTTCATGTTGACTTTAATTCAAAAATAATGATCGATTCTCATTTAATAGTCGAGGAATAACCATTCTACATTGGATTCTTGACGTTTCGGTTATTATTAGTAACCATTGCTGAAGACATGGAGGAATCGACTTAAAATCAAAAATAGCCATCGATTCTCATCTAATACTCGAGGAATAACAATTCTACATTAGATTTTTGACGCTTCGATTATAATTGGTAACCATTGCTGAAGACATGGAGGAAACGGCTTAAAATCAAAAATAACGATCAATTCTTATCTAATACTAGAGGAATAACCTTATTGCATTCCATTTTTGATGTTTTGACTATTAATGGCAACCTCTGCAGAAAATGTGGAAGAATCAACTTAAAATCAAAAAGACTAAATTCTTTTATGGCAAACAACTCAAGCTTGAGTTGTTTACCAAAAAAGAATTTTGAAAGTGGTATTTTATCCAGCAATTTTGAAAATGTGTCTCCCAATACACAACTGACCATATCTTTAGCAGCTGGTAAAATCAATTCTTCAGCAATATTGTATGATTTGTCGGTCTTTGCGATTTCATATACCACAAGGAGAGACGCACGTAAATATTCAGAGTTAGTAGCCAAGACGGTTTTCATAGTCTTTTTCGAAGAAGCCAACTCTTTCTTTTTTCGAACAAAAAAATCTATAGGTTTGTCTACGTACTGCGAATGTTTTGTTTCCAAATGACTTCGCAGCAATGATGGTTTCATCGAGCTATTTGAGAGACCTTCTGAACATATTACACACTGTGGCTCTGGGTACTGAGATTCTTCTTTGCAAGTAAATTCAATCTTCAGATAGTCTTCGTCATATTTCCTTTTGTTTTGCCGATGATATGATTGTTTTTTCTTGTTCTCTCGATTTCGTAGAATTTTCGTTTAAAACTTAACTTTCAGCAAAAGTAGAGTTGCGAACTGGAAGATAACGTTGAATTACTTGGACATTTTCTGTGTAATGACCCCGTTTTTAACCACTCATTCATTTTCAAAAGCGAGCGACGAATTCAGTCACGCGCGCGCCACCATTACGTAAATCTTGTCGCGAACCCCCTGCCGTCGAATGGCGAACCCCTAGGGGTTCGCGAACCTCACTTTGAGAAACACTGCTCTAAGGCGACGAAATGTGCCAATAAGGCTATGAAAGGAGGCCCTCTTTATGGCAAATCCTTCCAAGAGTCCAAGACCGATATTCAGAACACAAGAGATCCCTTAGATCAGCGTTTCCCAAACTTTTCCTACTGGGGACCGGTATGTTCTGTAATATTTTAGCGGTCTACCCTAATATATGATTTATAAGTAACAATAATAAACTCTGTCAAAGAAAATAATGGTTAAAATGAAAATAAAAATAGCTTAAATTTTAAGGCTTAAAAAAATCAAATGAAAATGTCATATTTTAAATTATTTTTAAAACTTATTTATTTTTATTATGTTCACACACTTTGTGACCGGAAGGGTGTTCATACAAGTAAATTTCAGACTTAGTAAAGATGAATCATATTTGAATCTAACATAAAACATGTATTTTCTATCTTCATTTGTATAAATACAGCTGAAAATTATATATAGGTACAGAAAATTATACGAGTATTCAACTAGATATTCAAAAAAATATTTAATTATATATCTAGTTACTTAACAACACTGTATATGTAGAACTATTGCATTCCTCTCTGATGGCTTGTCTCTTTGAGGGCGACAAGCTTATATAAGTTATCATTTCTAAATAAAAGTGAGCGTAAATAGAATTGTCATAAGGGAGTTTCAAACAGTTGTAATTATCTAATAATTTGAAATTCGATACATACACTATGGTCCATGCTACAATTATTTAGATCTAATCATTAAGCTGAAAAAAAATTTCAAATCACATATATTTACAGAAACCCTACCATGAAATTTTTTAACTTTTTCCTTTAATTTTTGGAATTTTTCCCAGTCCTGATGAAAAATATATTTTCTTTTTTGTATGTGCATAAAAACATTTGATAATTCTATTAATATACATATATTTTAAAATCGAAGGGAAGTGGACAGAAAATTAAACAACAGAGTTGGTTATTCAATTTACCAGACGTTTCGTCACTTTATTGAGACTTCATCGGTGGCTCGTTCAATGTAGCTCTTTGTCAAAAATCTCTCAACAATATTGTTTTTAAAATGTTTTAATTGTGTGTTAATGGAAGATGTTCGTTGCTGGCTGTCTTATAGTTGAGAGATTTTTGAAAAAGTGTTATATTGAATGAGCCACTGATGAGGTCTCAATAAAGTGACGAAACGTCTGGTAAATTGAATGACTGGCTCTGTTGTTTAATTTTTTGTCCACTTCCTGCGATTTTAAAATATTTAATAAAATATTGACCCTGTGATGAAATACTATTAATATATTTATTTTTATTTTATATTTATTAATCAAATGATTAAAATACCGCTCGAATTAACATCAATCAAAGCAAATATACAGGTATTTTTTTAAATTATTTTTTTAATAGAAATATAAAAGTTTTATTCTCAGTATATTTAATTATTTTAAATGAATTTAATTCTCCTCTCTAATACTAAAAAATATCTCGGAATCAAAATTGAAGATCAAAGAGAAAAAATCCAAAGCAATGAATGCTGAACGAAAATGAAAAAAATATATTTAGAGTTCATTAATACGACTAATATTGGATTTTATATAAAAACTAAGGGGGCTCAGCACCCTTAACAGCCTTAAGGCTGTTCCGTCCCTCGTTTCCTTTATTCGCTCGCATCAGTTTTAGCTTTAATACATCATAAAAAAATATATAATGTATCCATCTCATTAATTTACCATACACCATCCCCATTCATTTTAGTAAGGCCGTACTGACTAGTTGTGTAAAATTTGGTCCAAATCGGTAAAATGTTATATATCTCCTCTGCCCCCACCCCGCTTTATTTTTGCTCTATTTTTAATCAAAATATAATTAACTCTTAATTTCAATATAAAATATCCTTTTGATACCTTCATTGGTTTATGAGCTAGAACAGTGTTCCGCAAACTTCTTGTGTTCAAGATACATCTACCAAATCAAGAAATTTTAGAGCAGCTTTGTCCAATCTGCGCCCCGCGGGTGGCTATCAAAATCGCAAACTTACAAACTTTATGAGATTCAGACTAAAAATACAATATTTTTAACTTGCTGTTAATTTATGAGTAATTAATTTTTGAATTTAACATGTTATTTCACAATGAGATATTCATAAAATGATTCTTAAATAATTTTATTTATTCAAGTATGAAGCACACAAAGAATAAAGCTAGATTCAAAATATTTGATGAGCATTTTTAGAATTCACTGAAAATTACTTTGAGCCAATTATCAACGGATTAATGTCTCAAAAACAATGACAAACTTCTCACCATAATTTTATGTTGCTGATTTGTCTCTTAATTTTTTAATAAAAAATTTATAAAGTGACAAAGCTTAATTTCTTAATCTTCTAATTAAGTACATATTCTAAGTTTTTTTGCTCACCAGCTATTATTAGCGTTAGTGTATTTTATGTGTGGCCCAAAACAGCTCATATTCTTCCAATCCGGCTCAGTGAAGATAAAAAGTTGGACACCTCTGTTTTAGAGGTACACCAAAGAATGTTTATTTAATATTTATTTATTGTTAAAATCAATATAATATGAAAAATTTAGTTGGTTCATGTCCATTTTAATAATAAATAATAGATTCACGGGTTTTAATTATAATATGAAAAGATGTTTAATGAGAAATGTGACCCTACTTAAATGAACACAGGCGATCAAAATTTGGAGCAATCGTTGATAAGGCTGCTCGCATAACTCTCAGCTATGTATATTATCTTCACAAAACTTGACATTTTTCCGCGGCACACCAACTAATGATCACGGTACATCAGTGTGCCGCGGAACACACTTTGCAGAGCACTGAGCTAGAACGTACACACACAATTTCGTAACATACAAACACTTAACAGATATTTTGACAAAATAATTAATATCTCTTAAAACATAGATTTTTCGATATTCACTATACATGGTTTTATTGTAGAATGAAACGCTCTGAATTTTTTCATGCTCTAATACAATAAGTATTCAACTGGTGTGTTCACCACACGACTTTCACATTTTCATTTATTTGAAGTCATCACGACACTACTAATTTACACTCCCTTCCTTTATTTCTTTTTTTTTGATTTTCTCAAAAACGACTCCAACGATTTTTTTTTAAAATTAGTGTATTTATCAACTGTCATGAGTTAATAGTTGTGTCAAATTTTTAATCCGATTGAATTAAAGGAAGGGGTTGTAAATTAGAAGTGTCGTAAAATAAATATTTTAATCGTTCATATCTCTTCTACCAAAAGACGTAGAGCCTTGAAATTTGAAACTTAAGCTATCTAGAGGCTACAAGAAGTATAACAAGATTTTAGCTAAAATAGAAAAACCGGAAGTTGATGTTTACGTACGTAAGAATGTACCCCCTGCGTTTCACAACCATAAGTCTCAGAGATACGAAATTCGAAACTTAAGCTTAATAAGGGCTAGAAGGAGTACATCAAGCTCTTGATTGAAATCGGAAGACCGGAAGTAGATATTTACATGAAAGATTTTTCGTTTTTTTTCTCAAAAACGGCTCTATCGATTTTTTTTAAATTAGTGTATTTATCAAGTGTCATGACATTTTATGACACCTCTATGTCCTAAACCCGATTTCCAAATATTAAGGGCATCGATTTCTTCCACGTAGAAGTTACAAAATGAAATTAACTTTTTTTATCTCAAAGAGTCAGGACCCAGACAGGCCATCCTAATACTTCCCATTATATTCTATGAATATAAATGTGAAAGTAAGAATATTTCTTATTATTTATTATTTTTCTACTCCAATTTAATGTGAAAATTTCGAAAAATTTTGTTCTTGACCCCCCCTCCCACTCTGGTGTGATTCTACTATAAATACCTTTATGGGTGATAATTTTTAATTTTTTTGACTACTTAATCTTCTGTAAATTCAGCCAATGTGAATCGTTATTTTTCCTATGATGCCAAGGGAGTGTGGGGATTATGCAGCAACCCTTTTTTGAAAACATTTTAAATCAGTATATGCCACTCTTTTCGATTTTCTTTTATAAAATCAACTCTCGACAAAACAACTCTCTATCTAGATTTGATTTCCCCTGTTGGCTAGGCAACCAAATGTAATCAGCTGCTTAACATAGAACGACTTACTAGGAGCCTCTACTTGTTGATACTGCCCAATTCAATAGATCTGAGTTAAGCAACATGTGGGTCAGTTAGTTTTTAAATTAGGATCATCTAGAAAACTTTTTAGTTGTTAACTTATTACAATTAATCCAACTTGTGTTACACACTGAAATTGATTGTTCGGGATTTTCGCAAATTTTTATCTTAACATGACAAGAACATAACGGTTATATTACTCTAGGGGAGTGTTTCCCAACATTTTAAAACCTTAGTAAAGTTATTCACAATAATACAAGCTATAGCAGCTATATATGTTATCTAATCAATTTTATTACAATATTCAAATTTGAAAGTTTATTTTATGAATTCTTTATAACTGCAGTTGTATTAAATTAGTATGGGTTTAAATAAGAGAAGTGCAGCTTTTATTTATTTCTTTTTATTTATGAACTCCCGTTAACGTTTCGGCTATTGGTTGTAGTCGATTTAATATTGTTATCATTGTTTTACATTATTCAGCTATGAGGGAGGGGTTCGTGGGTTGGGGGTCTAGGGGGCGTGCCCCCTGGCTAGCAAGAGGGCCGCCAAAGGCGGGCCTTGCAGCTAGTTAATTAATATAAACGATAAATAATTAAATTTAGTCATTCAATTAGATTTAAAATTCTCGTACCAAGAGTCAAAAAGCCGTTCCTAAGTATTTGAAATAAGATCATGTTTTTTTAATATATATATATATACCGGGTGAGTTTTTTATCTTGAGACAGTCTTATAACTCAAAAACAGTTCATTTATGGAAAAAAGTTTAAATTAAATGTTTATTTATATCAAGGGGGAAACTAAACTACACAATTGTTTGTCGACGTAGAACAATCTTTCAAGGGTATTTTGAGGTCAAGTTCTGTTTTTTAAATGGGACCCTATATTTTTCTTTACGTCTACTAAAACTCAAAAAAAAAACTGAACAACTTAAATAAGAACTATTTTTTATACGACATCAAAAAAACAAAATTCATGAATCAATTAGATCTCAAAAAAATTCTTAATAATTATTTTTAACAATTATTTCACTTAATTATCAAATAATAATGATTAAATAATTAATTATTAAATAAATAATTTAATAATAATTAATGATTTAATAATTTTGCGACACTGTTCTGAGACATTCCAGAATGTATTGAAAGTCTTCTGGTTGAATTCCAGTTCCAATTTCGTTATTTTGGCTTGTTTCACTTTCTTCGTAGCCTTTACATTTTTTTTTTAACAGATTTACAACAGGTTGAAATGAAGCTTGGGAGGGTGTATTCCTATCAGGAAAACGCTCGGCATTCATTTCAATAGCAGCCCATAAGACTTCTTCCACAATCACGGCATAAATTAAGACCATTTCAATTCTTTCTTCAACAAAAAATGATCCATTTTTTTATAATAGTAATACAATATAATTATCTACTCGATTGACACGATAAATAAACTTTTTCAAACTCAAGAATTTTAGTAGTTCTATGAAGTAGAAAATAATCTCTTAAATCTGTCTATAACGAAGTTTTAATATCATTATAAACACTTATTTTCATTGTTGTGACTTTTCGACTTAATAATTAATTATTTGATAATTAAGTTAAATAATTATTAAGATTTTTTTGAGATCTAATTGATTCAAGAATTTTGTTTATTTGAATTCGTATAAAAAAATAATTCTTATGAAAGTTGTTCAGTTTTCTTTGTAGTTTAAGTAGACATAAAGAAAAATATAGGGTTCTATTTAAAAAACAGAACGTGACCTTGAAATACCATTAAAAGCTTGTTCTACATCGAGAAACAATAGCCTAGTTTAGTTTCCCCTCGATATAAATAAACTTTTATTTGAAACTTTTTTCCATATAATGCACTGTTTTTAAGTTATAAGACTGTCTCAAGATAAAAAAACTCACCCGGTTTTATATATATTCAATTGGTTGATTAATTAATAACTAATTAACATTTCGCTGACTTCGGAGAGAAAATAACATAAAAAATCAAGTGTTCAAATATTTGCCATCTAACTACCCTAAAAAAATTATTTAAAATTATAAAATCGCTTAAAAAGTGCATTTGAGAATTTTCCATTGAATATAATTCGGAGAAATTTGGGCCGCTTGGTAATCTAATCGAGTAACGGGATTCTTTCGATCTGACATTTTCGATTTAGTTGTGTTCGAAAATTCATCGGGGCAACAGCAGAGGACACCTACACTCACCCAAAGGTAAACACGCCTTAATATCTACCCCTATATTTATTCTATATCTATATATATAATGTAAAACCCACAAACCATTCATTGACTATAGTGAAAGAATTCAAAATAAATTTGAGCAAAAAGTGAAATTTTTTCAAGACTCGGTTTGCTGTATGCAGTTTCAGTGAATTAATGATTTTAATTGACAAATATCTAAATCTGATTTAATATTTTCTTATATATAAATTCAAAATCTACGCTTGCCACCTCAAATAAATCTTTTTTTACATTTTTGTCTGAATTTTAATGAAATCAGGTAATTGAAGAACTCGAGCTTGATTGCTGAGAGGGTGCAAACAACCTTATATATAAACAAAAATAATACATTGCATCACCGATCTAGTAGATGAACCATGATGATGAAACAACCTCTTGTGATTTTCTTAGAAATTTAAAGTCTACTTCTATTAGCGATTTGAACTTTTGTAGAAATATTATTTCTAAACATTTCCAAAAGTTCTTTAATTATCTAATTGAATGTTCTCTCTATATATAATTTCGAGTATCCATTTAGTCCAAGTGCAATAGGCAAAAGGCCCTTCCTAGAATAATAGAAATTAAGACATTAACTTCTACAAGTCTAAAACAGGTCTGAACTTGTATTTGAATCCTTGCCTTAGCTGCAATAAAAAAAGAGCGATCATTCTATCGGCACACTTTTTAATTATTTTCCTCGATTAGATATTTTTATTTAAAATTTATTTCATTTGATCTAATACTGAAGGAATAACCATTATACGTTCCATTATAAAGTTTTGGGTAGGAATTACCCGAGAGGCTCCCTGTGGACCAGGGCTAGAATTTACTCACAGTATCCCTTGTCAAAGAGTCGACTAAAAGTGGTTGATTATGGGATCGAATCCCTCACTTCGTAAAAAACAAGCATGTTACTAGAGATCTCAAGAAAATTTTACAAAGAGTAGAACATCACTAAAATGACCCTGTCTACGAAAAACTAATAGTAAGCTGGTCTCTTTAATTGAAAAATTTGAATTGAAAAGTTTGAAATCCACTGGTTATCAGCTTTCTAGCTCAAATTCTGCGCTGTTTTCCAACTCATCATAATTATTAAATATAATTCACCTTTTCTTTCAATTTTTTATTTAAACAGTTTCGGAGGAATTGTCTTCATTATTCCTCCAGTGGAGCGTATCTTCTATTTAAGAGCAGATTTTGTTTAATGAAATATGTAAGATTTCTGGAGAACATTGCTTAAATATGTTTCTAATTATTTACCAATTTGGCCGCTATGAAATTAGTAGATGGCAGCACTTGATGGCAACGCCTGTATTTAGACAACCATATTAGACGAAACATTGCATTTCAGCCCATGAAAAATAACAGATTTTTTCTAATTTAAAAGACTGATGATGAAGGCCAAACCTTCGAAACTCTAGTCTCTAACAAATAACTTAATTCTAAGTTTAATTGATTTTTTATCATTACCTACTGTGATTAAACATTTCTGAAAGGTGAAGAAAAATCATTATCAACCATGATTTCTTTTCTATCTACCTATTTATGTTTGTGTCTTGATCATTGTTTCCCAACCTATTTTGTGCCATACCTAACCCTTTCTAAAATTGCTTATAAAAGACCTAATTTTTTTGTTACTTATATAAATATATAAATGTTTACAAAAACAAAATTTTGTTTATTAGTCTTTTTTATGGTTATGAAATATATAGACACGCCCTCTGCTACTCTCCACACATAGTGAAGTGAGGCCAACATCGCCTACAGATGACGTCACGTTCTCGCATAAATATTTTGGTTATATTAATTTAATATTAATTTGCGATTATTGGAATCCAAAATAAATAATCTAAACTACGATAAATTTATCTCAATGTATAATAATTCCTATAGTGGCCATGCTATTTCTGGGTGTTCCTACCTACAGATGAAGTCAAGTTCTATAGGAGATGTTGGCTCTCACCAAATCGACACCAGGGCGTGTCTATATATTTCATGGTCTAAGGGTTCTACATACATTTACGTGTATTCTTTTTCTTGCTTTAGCTACTTACTATCTATCATATTTTGTTAATTTTTATTTTTTCAAATAAGAATAACTAATTTTATAGATTTTTATATTTAAACAAAAATATATCACACTGACTATAAATTTCTTTATATTCTAATAAGAGACAAGATGCATTATTAAGAATTATTACTTTATACTAAAAATAATTAAGTTAGGTTCCTAATTCATAAAGAGAAATCAATGAGGTTGTCTTCTGCTTTATGAATCAACAACTCTGCTACCCTCGTCAAAAACAAAATCATTTCAATTAAAGTTAGGTTCTTTCAACTATAAGGACTACTTCTCATAATTCAAACAAACCAAATAATTTGATAAATTATTTATTTATTTGTATCCATTTCATAAAAAGTTTTTGTCACAACAAATTTAATTAATAATTTATCTCAAATGAAGATTCAGTAGTAAATTTCTTTTCAGTTTTTTTTGAGATTATCAATATAGATATCTCATTTTTCATTTGTTTTCATAGATATTAATTACACTCATACATAATATAATCAATCATTTGAGATAAATTATTAAATTTGTTTGAATTATGACAAATTTCCATTTAAATTGAAAGAATACAAATTTACTTGGTTGGAAAAATCTTTAAAAATTAAGCTATATTTTATTTTTTGGAGGAGAATTTAATTTGTTGAAGGCCAAACTTTTGGGGACCAAGACGCTGGCCTCCCGGAGGTCCAAGCAGGAAGAGAATGTCTCCACCTTCTTGTATCTTCATAAAATTCATGAATTAAAAAGTTTATTTGTAGTAAAATTAGAAGAAATGAAAATTATCTCCAAACATGTTTATTTTGAAATACGAATATTCAGATTCTAATTTTAATTTATTTATCATTTCTTATGAACATTCTTTTGGAATAATCGCAAATCCGTTAATTCTAGTTTTATCGGATATCTCATTGTTTGTATATTGACAAAATGGATGGAGAATTTCAAAAAGTTAAACAAATTGAATACTTTCAAGAATGTTTATTTGTCGTTGTATATTCAAAGGATTGGCTGGTAAACGCGAGGGATAAAAATAAGGTTGCAAGTGAAGCCTTGGAAATTGGTTTCATCCGTCCATCTGTTTACATCCAACAACAGATAGATAGATAGATGGATAGAGAGATACATTAGATACTTTTCGTTTTACTATATATACGATACGAATAGAGCAAGCTACTCTATCCAATGTTTCTAATACTATTTATTGGAAAACAAAACAAAAAAATCCAAATTAACCGTTTGCGTTTTCAAAAGGGGAAAAGCCTTGTTTTAATTCTCGTCGGGTATATACGAATATACCTGTGTATTATTGGATATACTAGGGAATATGGAAATGTTCGTTTTATTCCAATTCCATTGTTCGATTGCGAATAGAATTTTTAAATTATAATTAAAAAAAAAAAAAAAAACATTTTTTATTTCAGAATTCACTAACAAGAAGAAAATTTTTAATACCCTAAAAATGTCTATTTCACTAAAATTTAAGACGCGTGAGATGAGAGCTGAACTTTCTCTTATATTATATTATATTATATATTATTATATTATATTATATGCCGAACTACCTATTGTATTCCTGACCCGATGTCTTGAAACTTTGAGGACTTCTATCTCTTAGACTATATAAAAAAACTTTTATTTTGTCACTTCTAGCTGAAAATAAATGATACCCTTGATAGATTTTTTTTTCATTAAGAATAATTTGACCATTACATCAGTCCGTTTTTAAAAATATATACCTAAAGTAAATTAAATATACCAATAGATTTTTTCAACAAAATATTTTTCTTTCCAAATTAAAATTTACATATTTTTTTATTTATTTTATTATTATTTTTTTTACAATTATTTGAGCATCGAACAATAAATACTCCCTACCCTTGTCCAATTGTTATACCACATTGTTATTCAACATAATGAGATTATCTTCTACTGAATCCGACCTGTTACTTGTATTTTTATTACATGTCAGAAGAATTATAATGTTGTTCTCTACTAGATCCGAGATGGAATGGTTATTTTAATTATATATCATAAGGGTTGTGTTTATTCTCTCGGGGATCGAAACCGAATACCAATCTGGCTACTCTTATGTGTCGCGCTATATATTTCACTCAAAGATTTTATCTTTATTTGTACAATTTCACGGTCTAAAGATACTGAATTTAAACACATAGCCTTGTCATATAGCTTAAACAAAAATGATTGAGAGTTTCGAATTTTGAATTTCTTCAAAAATCGAAAAGCAGTAGAATTTTAATTTTTTCCCAAATTGAATATCAGAGTTCAAATTGCTGATAGTAGCATACTTTATCTACGTCTCGAAAATGTATTAACTTTATAACTCACGCTGTTCCTTGACATAAAATTGGCTAAACTCTAAAATTTGTAAACAGAAGTGGAGTTGAAAAAGTTAAAATTTTTTCCTCCATTTTTGAATCAATCTTAAGATTCACATATATCGTGTATTATTTTGTTATTTATAGTTTTTAGATGTGTAAAACTTATTGAAAGCATTGATATCAGAAACTTCTAGTAGGTAACATTTAACGAAAATAAACGCTGAACTTAAGTTGTCTGTATAAAGGGGTTTCATTTGTAAAAATAAAAGAATTAAAGCATTTAAAATATAAAAGTTGTGCAAAAATTATAAGATTTATAATTCAAATCTTTTCTTATTATAAAACTTTAGTTATTATTATTAGATATATAATAAATAAATTATATTAGAATAATAAAAATAACCAAATTTTAATATTGGGAAGATATTAATTAAAAATCTACTAATTTTCGCAGACCTTATATTCCGACTGCTTTAACTCTTTTATTTTTTATACATATTTTATTTGTTAAAAATTTTAATTTTTGAAAAGAGAGGGAGAACTGAAGTGTAAACTAATTTATTTTCATTAAAAAAAAATCCATAAGCAACTGTAATTTATTTAATTAAATTGTAGAATTCTAGCTCGTTCTTTAATATCATATATATGGGCCCTAGCAGTGAATAGTTTAATTCCCTTTAATATTTCAGTCTCGGATTCAAATCCATTTAAATGAAACCTTAACAAAGAAGCGAGAATTTCTGCAGAGGATAGCTGAATTTTTATTTTATTTTTAATTCAATTGAGACGTCTTCTTGTGAATTGAATTGAATTCGTCTCGGATTTCCATATGTGTTATTTTAATTATGCCTTCTTATTTCTAGCGTAGTATATATAAATTTAGTCAAAATAGTAATAAACTAGATGAATAATAAACGACTTTTTATGAATATTATATTATTTTTCTTGAAATTTTGAGGTCTGCTAGTCAGAAATAAAATAATAATTCTCTATTATTTATTATTGTTTATTCACTATAGTTACAATTTCGGACACCACTGGTTGACCATCTTCAGTAGTACTTTATTTTTATATATATTATGTAAAATTAAATTTTGATGAGTTTTTTGATACATCGAAATTATTTATTTATTATTATTTGAGTTGTGACATTTACTTATCACAAGTGCTGGTAAACTTTAACCTACCCCTATTGTTCTTATGGGGTTAGCCTCGGACGCTCTGGGAAGATAATTCACCCTAGCCTATTATTTATTATTATTATTATTATTGTTATTGTTATCCGAGTTAATGCACTTTCTCAGGTTGCACTGGAAAAATTTCACCTTTCCCTTCAGATCTTGTATGGAATTAGGCTAGGCCCATGGCCGGATTTAGACTTGAAAAGGCTCTAATCCATTTAAGATATGGGGCTCCTTATATTATGTCAATGCCAAATATGATTTTCGGATACCTAGAGAGTTAAACTGAAATATAATTAAGAAGTATATAGATAGTGAAATAATAAATCTTTAACTTAAGATCATTTTATTTATAACAAACTTAAAAATGCCAACTCTGTGTTTATAGTATAAGAAATTATATACTTTACAGGTTCCATTTCTATTATAAAATAATAATGAAATAATTTTATAAATTACCGAAATTACCGGCATTTGCTGTCGAAATTTACCTGTAATTTCGGTAGTCATAATTACCGGTAATATCGGTTAACTGGTTATCGGTAATGCAAACCCTAGGGACAATAGCGCTTTGTTATTCGAAAGGACGCACTAAATAAATGGGGTGAAGAGTATGGGACGTTCTGGACGTGCGGCATTGGGACAAATAATACTGCAGTATATTTAAGTGTATATATGATAATTACTCTATTTATTCGGGGGACCTAAGCTATGGCCTGTGTAGCTTAAAAGTAAATCATGCACTGGCTCGGCCGATGTGGGAAGGGAATTCATCCTGCCCCATATGAACCTCCGGATAATCTTTCAGAAATGAGGATTGACTCTCGTATGCTAAAAGGAAATCGGAAGAAATTTCCTCCAAACATTCTCTTGCTATCTTGGATGCAATTTATAGGCGTGATGTCAGACTGATAGGAGATCCAACATTTACTGACACTCTCGACTCTAGTCCATCGTAGATCTGTCTCCGCCCTTTAACTTTTTTATAGATATTATCACGGCTTTTGTTTCGAAAAGAAAAAATCAATAATCCCTCCAAAAACTTCATTTGCGCGAAAAACACTATTTTCCAAGATTCAACACCCTTACGCGCTTAAATTAGATACTAACAATACAAACGCATTGGCTGAGTTATGAATTTTTGAATATTTATATTTATTTATATTTATATTTCACATTTTTGCCATTCCTAAAAACTGGTTGGTGAAGATAATAAGGACCCTTTTCCCTGACTCCATCACATTATATAATCGAAGTTACAAACACCCAATATTTCCGACTCCGAAAGCCGCCCTCGATGGGCCTCTTGCTAGTCTCCTGGACCCAGATATGCTCAAAACTGCTCTTAGTAAGCATTTAGTTCTAAAAGCAATCTCCATATCATATTTTACGTTATTAAGTCCAGTAGTTACGGACAAATCATGATGCAATCCTGAAGAAAACGTGATTATGAATTATGAAAATGAAATTCGCGTGAAGTGTTAAAGTCATGCCAGATTTTTATGGCTGCTTTCAAAAGTAAAACAAGACCCTTTTTGTGTTAGCAAAAGCTAAAAAATACATATATACATTTATATATATGTATATTTACAATCATAAAATATTTTTCATCAAAGTGAACAAATATAGAATTGAATATGGAAACTTTTAATTTGAATGTTTTCATTTTCATAATCAATTGCTAACAGTTCAATATTGAAAGAATGATATTCATTCATCGATACAAACATTCAAGCCAAGCTGGATTTAAACCAGATATGCCAATTTTTAATAATTTTAATTTTGGTTCATTCATAAATACTAAATAAATATTTCCAATGGCTCTGTGATTGAATGGATGTAAATATTAGTAGGAGTTTTTGATTTAAATAAATATATAAATAAATAATATGAATAAATATTATGGGGAAAAAATAAATATCGAAATTAATAAAAGATTGTGCCTGTGTATTTAATTTTAAAGTATAAATTCAAAGCATATAATCGCTTTAAATAAATAGATGGAAATTATTATTGATAAGTTCAAAGCACAGGGAAATGCAATTTAAAGCCCTATAAAACAAAGTAAAATTTTAACGATCCTCACATTATAATCCAGCAGATTCCCATCTGATTGTAATAAAAGATTTTCAAGTGAAGGTCAAATATTTTTTCCGAATAAAGATTCCTTAATTAATTAAGTAAATAAATATAAGCGCAATGATTTTACTAGCTCCAGGGTGCTGAATATGTAGCTACGCCACTGTTTTTAACACTTAGGTAATTTTTTCCTCGTTGTATTGTGACACATCGGCAATGTCTTAATAAAGGTCGGCAATATTATTAGTCTACGAACAATCGAAGGAGCTTTATTTTATCGTCTATATAGATAGAAGAAAGTTAAACCATTTCCAAATATTCATTTAAAGCAAAAATTAAATCAAATCACGATTTTCCTATAAAAATCTGTTAATTTACAATTTCCCTTAAAAAATGAATTTATTAAAAAAAAAATGAATTTATCAATATGTGAACCATGAAATTTTTAATTTAAATAAATAAATAAATGAATAAATTATACGAATGAATAATTTGAAAAAGGAAGTTATTGATTTGATAATGAAGTCTGAAGAGGTTAGCATATGCAAGTTGATAGAGATCGAGAGTTCAAATGCCAGAATCATACCAGAAAGGTCTCAGTACCTAATGGATACAACCACCAAAATAATGTTATAAGTAACAATAGGTTAGACCTTTAGTTAATCAATAGTTTTTTCATGAGTTAGAACGATTCTATACAGCACATTCATAATTAATTAAAATTAACAGGTTCTGATTTTTTTTTATGTATTTAATTAAATCTCTGTTTAATCTTTTGTTTTAAAATTTTAAAATTCTATTCCAAAATAGATCACTTTTTTATTTTTTAATATTAACTTGTAAAATCCAATATTAAATCTCATTTTTGATTTCAGAGAAAATAAATACATCTATTGAAAAATTTGTATTAATTGTTTTCTGTAAATAAATAAATACAAATCTTTTATAGAAAACAATTTTCCGATTTTTGACCCCATCAAAAATTCAACCCTCTCTAATTATTCGATTAAATTTTAATTTAGTTTTTGATTTCAGAGAAAATAAATACCTAGTTACAATTATTGGAAAAATTTTATTGATTGTTTTTTGTATATATACAAATTTTTTATAAGAAAACGATCTGAATAAGTTTATTTGAAATCCAAACGTTTCGGGAGAAATATTTCCCTTTATCAATGGAAATTTCACAAAATTTGAAATAAATACTTGCTTTAAGAAAAAGAATATAAAGCTATTAGATACTTTATACCTATTCCTTTCTTAAAGCAATTATTTTTTCAAATTTCTTAAAATTTCCATTGATAAGGGACACATTTATAAAACTTTTATTTCAAGCTATTTTATTTAGCTTACAATCTACTGTCCTTACGATCGGACTGTCAATCATTATAGTGACAATAATAGGGTCAATTTTATTTTAAACGGAACTCTGAATAATAACTCAAATCGTTAATATTCTGGGTTTCTAACCCAGAATTTTTTTTAAAATAATATTTCTTTAAAATTTTCTTTACAATATTATATTTAACAACATTTATGAAGGAAAAACAATTTCATGATTATAATTGATTGCTTATAATTTAATAATTAATTTACTTTTTCCTTAGAGTGGTCTCATCAAGGGAGTTTAGATTTGAACATTCAATTTTAATTTCGTTATAAATTCTAGACCCTTGGTCTTAATAATTGATTGCATTGTGGAGTCGCTTTATTCCATTATCATTTTCTAATAATTAAATTTCAATGCCCTTTCATTAGTTCATTGATTGAATTACAAATCAGTTTAAATTTTACTTGTACATTAATAATCGGCTAAAAGGTTCATCATTTGTGAAGCAGATTATTTTTATAAATGGAAATAGGTAAATACGATCTTTATTATGGCTTTGTTTTTCTAATTAGGAGAAATAATTAAAGAATGCATACAATACATCAACTCTAATATTAATTAAAATCATAAATTACTTGGCATTAAAAAAGTATTAAATATCATATCGGTATATATTATATCTATTATTTTAGGGTTAAAAAGATGAGAAATTTATAATTCACTCTCTTGAATCATATAAATAAGTTGACCAAGTTCATCTTCCAAAATACTTGAGATAGCGAATTCGTTTGTTTATCGTTGATAAAGAGATATTGAGGATTTTTTTCAAGATTTTGAACGCTGACAAACATAACCTAAAAAATGGCCACTTTGGAGTTCTATCATAGGGTTATTTTAAAATGAATTGTATTTAAAAATTAGACCAATATTCCTTAGATTTTTAATAGAGATATTTCAGATCCCATAATAAAAATATACTTTTATTTTATCCAATGCCATGGGTAAAGTATTGTAATCGGTCTCGTGGCAAGTGCAACTTCAAAGGGTCCTCAGGTAAAGAATACGGAACCCATTATCTCAATTAAAGCCACAAATTGTAGTATTCATTAAGGTTGGACTTTAGCAAAAATTACATGGGGTTTCGTCCAGAGGCCAAAAAGTGCAATTTTATCAGGAAGTGCGTGCGGATGGATGTATGTTATCGTTTTTTTCGTCCACGATTTTTTCCACACCGTATAACCGATTGAAATGCAATTGAAAACCTACCATTACTTTAACAAAATAAAGCCCTGATTAGTTTTTGGTAGATGTCGGCTCACAAACATTAGTACTTTATTTCTGAACTTTTTTAGTTTTTTCTAACTATTTTGAAAATGACTAAACCAATTTTTATGAAATTTAATATTCTAATTAAGTACCTTAAGGACCACAAAAAAGGTCATATAAAGTTTTTTTTAATTATATTTTAATGTACTTTACCCTAGAATAAGATACATTGGATAAAGTTTAGCAACCGATGCAGTTTATTTTATTTTCGAACCAATAAAAAATTGGAGCCTCCTTAAAATAATCATTGGATTAAAATTTCAATACGATTTTCAATTTCGGAGAAAATAAATAATACATATAAATTATAAATTTCAAGCTTGTATCATATTTAGTTTACTAGCTACAATAATCTGACAGACGAACAAACTTTGTACCGACACTAATATGGTCCCGATTTACGTTTGAACAAAACCCTAAAAATCCCCATATCTCTAAAATTAGTAGACAACGTTTCACCGAGTCTTGAAAAAATGTACTTTTTCTTCTACTTAATATTTAATAGTTTTTTTTTATTATTTATTTATTTTTTATTCCTCAGTGATTTACCTTGGCATGATAAGCGTGAAATATTGAATAGAAAGGGATAAAAAAAAGAGAAGAAGAAAGGGAATGGTGCAGAAAGAAACGAATTTTGGTTAATGGTGAAAAAAATTCTATTGATCGGATTTGTAGAAGCAATTGGGGCCACATGTGTCGAGTGGAGTGTCAGGGGCGGGCAGCTCGGGCTGCTCTTGATGCCTGCCTTCTTATCGGGGCAGCCGCTTGCCCTGGATCAAATGACCATCAGCCAATGCAATTATCTCTCGAGAAGAAACGTTTCTATTGCTCGACAACTCCCATGCAAATTAGAGACACCAATTCTCATCCTCCCAATTTGAATATATCGTATTGGCGAAAATCACGATAAGGGCGACATCTTTCAACCATTATAGAATTTAATTTCCTGAAAACGGCTCTTTTGCATAATTATTTTTTTTCGAGTCTCCAGTAAAATAATTTTTTTTTAAATAAACTTCAACGGATCGTTGCTAGAGTTTAGTCATTTGAAGTATTAATATACACAAAGAGAAACAAAGAGGTTGTCCTCTGCTTGATGCAAATAAACATACACACATATATATCGAGATGATATATCTGTATATATATATATATTATTTATTTGTTTGAGACTATAGTTTCGAAGACTTGGTCTCCATCATCAGTCTTTTTTAATTATAAATGTTTTTCATGGAGTCAATATCGTATGGATATTGAAATTTGGTGTTGTTCGTCACTGGTGGTCAGCTTGAACCAATGACCACCAGTGACGAAGCAACACCAAATTTTCAATATCCATACGATATTGACTCCATGAAAAACATTTATAATTAAAAAAGACTGATGATGAAGACCAAGTCTTTGAAACTATAGTCTCCAACAAATAAATTATATATATATATATATACAGATATATCATCTCGATATATATGTGTGTATGTTTATTTGCATCAAGCAGAGGACAACCTCTTTGTTTCTCTTTGTGAATCAACAACTCTGTTACTCTCGGCAAAACAAAAACTTTTCAATTAATTTTCAATTAAGTATTAATATGTCTATTCCTTTATCATTAATCAGATAAAACGTTATAAATAAATAAATAATTTTAAAAAATGTACTATCTTACTGTAGAGTAAAGTGCTTTAAAATGTAATTTTACTAAAAACTTTATATTACCTTTTTTAGGGTACTCGTGGTACTTAAATAGAATATTAAATATGATCACAATTGGTTAAGCCATATTTTCAAAATATTTAGAAAAAACTAAAAAGTACTAGTATAAGCAACTAATATTTGTGGGCCTATATGTATCAAAAACTAATCACTACTTCATTTTCTTAAATTGTTAGTATGTTTTCAATTTCATTTCAATCGATTGAACGGTGGGAAAAAAATCATCGACGATAAAAAAGAATGTATACATACTCCGACTATCCCCACGGACTAAATGAAAAAATTACACTTTTGGACTCTGGACGAGAATCTATGCAATTTTTGGCACTACTGTCAGGTATTAAAATTCAACCTTAATGAATACTATCATCTGTGACTTTGGTTGAGACCATCGGTTCCGTAGTCTATACCTGAGGACCCTTTGAAGTCGCGCTTGACGACATCGAAACTCCTTGCACTTCTTTGTTACTTACCACTTGCTTTAAGATAAAAACATATAATCGAAAAGTTTTTATTTCTCCGAGATATATATATAGATATGTATGCTTATTTTCATCAAGCAGAGGACAACCTCTTTATTTCTCTTTATGAGAAAAACATATATTGAAAATTCCATGAGCGTACCGAATACTTTTTCAACACTATATTGCTTTCAAAAAGCGTTCCCGGATTAAACTATTCACTTAAATAACTTTCAATACTGTTTATATATATATATAAAATAGAAAGTTTCAAATAAATCTTTTGATAAAATTTACCTTGGATTGAACCTAACCTTGGTTATGGATTTAGAAGAAGAATCCGGTTCATTCAATTAGGGCGTTAGTCAGGATGATGTTGTGTCTCATTAATTAATCCAATACAAAATAATCGGATATTGCTAAAGGCGAGGTTGATTCAGGATTATGTCATGGAATATTTCGTTCTCTATTGGACTTGACTATGGGAGTCAACTAAAAGAATAAATTGTTTCTTTTCGAACATTTTTATATAGAAATAATGTTAACATAAAAATAGATCGAAATATCGTAAATTAAAATACTTTTTGTAAAAAAGCGTGATTAAGAAAGGAGATTTTTACTAATTTTCCTTGATACGATCCTAATGAAAGAATCACTCATCCGCACATTTATTAAATAATTAAAAAAAGCTAAAATTTATTTACCCTAGCCTATTATAGACAGGGCACTGGACTTTATTATTTTTCCAGACTATGACTGTATGTTTTTTTTCCAGTGAATTTTTATTCTAATATAAAGGGACAATATTTGTATAATGAACAAATAATAAATCCACAAAATTGGGAAGCGTTGCGGGGTCGTGCAGTATTGTAGTTCCGCCACTAGTTCGACTGTATGTATCATTTATTTATGTATTCAAATTTAAATTGGGGGAAAAGTGAAACTTTTTCAAAATTCGGTGCGCTGTTTGCAGTTTCGTTGAATGAATAATTTGATGATCTTCTTCTTCTTCTGATTGTTAGGCTAAAAGCCTGTTTACTCCAGAGCGTCTTTCCGTCGTTTTCTTGGACGCCGTCGTCTTCTTTTCCCGGTAGGGTTGTTGTCATGTACCTTCCTCACCAGCCGGTCTTCGTTCATTCGCAATATATGTGCACTCCATTATGAACTTCTCCTTTGGACCCATACGCTGACTTTTTGTATATTGCACTTTTCCATAATATCTTCATTTTTTTTACCCTGTCCATCCTTGTTTTACCCGCAATTCTGCGTAGCAATTTCATCTCACAATTTCTCTTGTTTTTGCGGTGTCTGTTCTTGTTTCGGCCGCATATGTCAAAATTGGTCGCACAACGGTCTTATAGATGAGTATTTTTGCTTCGGTTCACAGAAACTTGTTTGACCAAACCGTATCATTCAGGCATCCTGATATTTTGGACGCCTTAATAGATTGGAGTCTGACTTCCTCGCTAACGCTTTTGGAGCTGGTTATCTGAACGCCGAGATAGTTGAAGGATGGCACTTGTTCCACTATGGTGTTTTAAAGTTATAGCTTACAGCGTACTGGTTCACTAGCTATTGTGAGAGTTTGCGTCTTTTTCGAAGATATCTTAAGTTGGAATTTTTTACAGGAAAGTACAAATTTATGTAAGAGTCGTTGGAGGTCGTTTTCGCTTTCCGCAACAAGAGCTGCGTCGTCTGCGTAGCACACAATATTGACATTCTCATCTCCCATTGAGTAGCCTTGGACATTTTTTAGGTCTTTTATTAATTCATTCATTCATTCATCACAAGGTTGAATAAAAATGTTTCTTCATTAGAGTTTTTGAATATGTAGAATATCTAAGCCTCTAGAGCAGGATTTATCTAACTTTCCACATAAATTTCACCATCCCTGTCTAACCCTTTGAGTCACACAAATTTATATAATGATGTTTATTAAACAAGATTTCATTTCCAACCAAAAAGTTCATATAAGTAAAATGTCTAAGATCGATAGTTTGCGCATTAAAAAATATTCCAATATTGTAGAGTGAATGGACTTGAATTAATGACAAATAAGGTGTCTGATGATGAGACATCCTCTGGATATAACAGAGCAAATTAATTATAATTGAGAAAGAAATCGATCTTATTTTATCTATGTCATCTATCTGAAGGTTCACAGTATGTCTTTTATATAAGAAAATGGCACTTTGATTAAGAATTTTGTATTTTAAAAGAAATTGTATGAAACGATTCAATTTCTTCTTTCAGAAAGCGAATCAACTAGAAATGGCCAAGAGTTTTATTTTTTTTCTCATTAGATATTTGTTCAAGTCTATTAAAATTATATATCTGTGTGTTATTTTCATTTATTTTTTATATCAAATAATTAATAGTAGGAAATTTGCATTTTAAAGACTAGTTTATTTGAAGTCCAATTTGAAAAAACGCTAATAACTCCGTTGAAAACTTTTTTAAAAATATGAAATTAATATATATTATAAAACAATCAATTATCAATCATTTCATACTATTTTGAATGAAATTGATTGGGTACTTTTTGAGAAAATCGTCAAAAACCCCGAAAACCCTCTCTGAAAGGCCGTTTTAAAAACATTTTAAAATCCACCTCCATGTCACAAGTCAATGTTTCGTTTCATATGACTTTTTAACTTTTCTTAAACCCATCTCGTGCTTTCAAAAAACATCGTTTTTTGACGGTTCGGATGGTTTTTGACAATTTTCTCAAAAACTACCAAGTCGATTTCGTTCAAAATGATATTAAATTATTCATAATTGATTGTTTTATTATATCTATTAATTTCATATTTTCTATAAAATTTCCAACGGAGTTATTAGCATTTTTTCAAATTGGACTTCAAATAAACTACCCTTTAAAATGCAAATTTCCTAATAATAATTATTTGATATAAAAAATAAATGAAAATAACACACAGATATGAAATTTAAATAGATTTGAACAAATATCTAATGAGAAAAATAATAATACTTTTGGCCATTTCTAGTTGATTCGCTCCCGGGGAGAAGAAATTGAATCTTTTCATACAATTTCTATTAAACTAAAAAATTCTTAATCAAAATGCTATATGATATCTTATATAATAGACATAGTGTGAACCTTCAGATAGAGGAAAAAAATTTTGTTAACCCAGATTATATGTATAGTTATTTAGAATAAACTAACATTATTATTTTTAAATAAATCATAAATAAATTTATTATATTTTAAAGCAAATCTTTTTTATATTTATTATACATGGAAGCACACTAACCCCTAGCTTCATTACAACCCCCACCCCAGTTTCATGAAAAGCAACCCCCCAATTTTAATACAATTACCCCATCCTTCCATTTTATTCAGTTCTAAAGAATTATAAGTTTTTTATTAAAGAAGTATTTTTACTTCGTTTTTTCTAAATATCTCAAAAACTGCCTAAACTGTTTTGATAAAATAAATTGAGCGAAACCATGGGATTTTTATCTACAACAAAGCTTTAATGAGTGAAAGTCAAAAAATTAAATTTTTCGAGATATTAATTGTATTGTCTGTTAGTAAGTACGTATGTTACCAAATTTTATGTACCTTACCTCTAGCTCAAAAACTAGTGTGAATATCAAAACGAAAATTTACATGTAGTTTTTTTACATTGAGATTAAGAAGTGATTAGATTTTAGTTGAAATCGATCCAATAATTATGGGTAGGGGAGGGGGGGGGGGGGGTTAAAAAATTTAAATTATATTATTTTTAAAATAAAAAAAAGACAATTAGAAATTACTATAAAACGGTCCTAAAATAAAAAAAAGATAGTAATTATTTGTTCAGTGAATAAAATTGTGGGAGGGGGGCTCAAAAAGTACAACTATCAACATAAGTCATCAATAGATCTTTGATTGATTTGTACGAAATTTCGCCTATGCACCCTATATGACCTTATGAAAATGTCTCATTATATGAAATTGATAGTGGCTCAGAAGAGGAGGGGTTCAAAAATAGAAGAGATGGGCCAGGTGTATGGTAAAGTCATGTGGGTGGGCACATCATCTTATTTTGAATTTATTTTTGATCGCTGCCCAAGATAATTTTTTCATTGTTATAATCATTTTATTTTTTTCAACCCCAAAATTTAGTTACCTGACTCAAAATGGGGTGGTCGCGACCATTGGCATAGTTCGGGAGTTTTCCTAGGGGTGGTAGCCGGCCAGCCGATTATCACCACAAGGTTTCAATTTCGGTAATCCTATTAGAGATCAACTAACTTTTTAGTAGAATTGACAAATTTTGTAAGTAACGAAATAATTTAATGAGAAATACATAAGTGATGCCTCGTATAATGGAGTTTCGATTTTTCTAAGGGGAACAATGAGTTTTGTAGGAAGTATTTATTTATTTCCACTTAAATTTTACCATTACTGCCTAACACTTTGAGGTAAACAAATTCATATAAGGACTTTTATTAAAGTTTAAATTTAATTTGAATCAGAAAAGTTAATATGAGAGAAATGTCTAAAATCAATAGCTTACGACGCACTTAAATGAAAACATTTTTTAATATAAAAATTAATGCCCAATGATTCGGCCAGGAAATTTTTTGATTCATAAAATTTTGAATTTGATTGATGATTCGGATTTCAATAAAAATTTTCACTTTAATAGGTACTAGGGGGCCACCCTTTATCTGAAACCGCTTTTATTTTTGTAAAATAATGTTTACTTTTCTCAGAAGAAATTATTAATTTTTGAAATTTTAATCATCTCTATCTACTTAAATAGTCAGTCTCTTAATTATAGATTATGAACTTTCTTTTAGTAAATTAAAATATCAAAATGTTTCTTTATTAGCGTTTTTGACTATTTTGAATATCTAAGAGCAGGATTTATCTCAATTTCCAAATAAATTTCACCATTAGTGCCTAACACTTTGAGGTACACAAATCTATATAACCTTTCTGTCAATAGTTTACGAGTTAAAGAATATTCCAAAATTGTAGTGCGGATGGACTTGAATCAATTACAAATAAGGTGTCTGATGGCGAGCATACTCTGAATATAACAGACCAAAAGAATTATAAATGAGAACGAATTTGATTTGATTTTATCGATTTAATCTATCTTGAGTTCATAGTAACTTTTTAATATAAGAAAATAACATTTTGATTAAAAATTTTGTAGTTTAACAGAAATTGAATGAAAATATTCAGATTTCTCTCTCCCAGGAGCGAATCAACTAGAAAAGACAGAAAGTTATATTTTTTTTCTCATTAGATATTTATTCAAATTTATTGAAATTGCATATATCTGTGTATATCAAATCATTTTTATTAGTAAATTAGCATTTTAAATGGTAGTTTATTTGAAGTACAATTTGAAAAGACGCTAATAACTCCATTGAATTTTTTTTTAAATTTGAAATTAATAGATATTATAAAACAATTAATTATTAATAATTTAATTTAATTTTGAACGAAATCGATTGTACTTTTTGAGAAAATTGTCAGAAACCCCAAAAACCGTCTATGAAAGGCCATTTTAGAAACATTTTAATATTTACCTCCATGTCACAAGTCAATGTTTCGTTTCATATAACTTTTTTAACTTTTTTCAAAGGCATCTCGCGCTTTCAAAAAACAGTTTTTTTTGACGGTTAGATGGTTTTTACCATTTTTTCAAAAAGTGCTATATCGATTTCGTTCAAAATTAATTTAAATGATTGATAATTGATTGTTTTATAATATCTATTAATTTCATATTTTTTAAATTTTTTCAACCGAGTTAATAGCGTTTTTTCAATTTGGACTTCAAATAAGCTACCCTTTAAAATGCAAATTTCCTAATAATAATTATTTGATATAAAAGATAAATTGAAAATAACAGAGAGATTAAAATAAATATCTAATAAGAAAAAATAAAACTTTTGGCTATTTCTAGTTGATTCGCTCCCGGAGAGAAGAAATTAAATTTTTTCATACAATTTCTTTTAAACTAGAAAATTCTTAACTATGAACCTTCAGATAGATAGAATCGATAAAATGAGATCGTTTTCTTTCTTATTTATAATTCTTTTGGTTTTTTTATAAATAGGTTGGGTCGCAAGCCACCCGGCATCAGTGAGTAATATGCTACAGTTTTCTAGCTTTTTATCATTTTCTTAAAAACTATTCAATCAATTTCGTTCAAAATTCAATATTAATAATAATAACCGATTCTTTTATATTTATTAATTTTATATTTTTAAAAATTATTTCAAAATAGTAATTAGCGATTTTTCAAATTAGACTTCAAATAAACTACCCTTTAAAATGCTAATAATCTAAAATGAGATCGTTTTCGATATAAAAGATAAAAGAAAATATTTCATAGATAAGAATTTCAATAGAATTAATTGAATATGTGATGAAGAAAAAATTAAACCCTTTTGCCATTTCAAGTCGACTCGTTGCCCCTGTGAGGCAACTGAATGTTTTCATAACATTTCATTTATACTATAAAATTCTAACCGTAGAAAATTTAAATTAATTTTCAATTCTCTACATGGTTGAGTCATTTCTATTATGAATCCAGCAGATCAATACTTTTAAAAACCATTGTACAATTTATTTCTATTATAGTGATCAAGAGAAAGAAGAATGGTGTCCGTTCTCTAGTTGGAAAACAAACAACCGAGGGTGTCAAAGCCGTTTCTCTTTAGTAAGCCACCATAAATATGTCCGAATTGGAAGTCGCTCGCCTTGACAAGTGGTCAAGAGGTCATTTGCCTCGCTCACCTCGCTGGAGGTTCAGGTTTCGTCTCCAGGCGCTGACACCCGACCATATTCGGGTGTCTGGTTAGGATCAGACACAGGGCGCCGCAGGGCTGCTGGATCCAGACCCCCCCCCCCCCGAAAACTGACCCTTCAATCTCGACCTTTCACCAGGCAGGCGTGACACTAGAAAGTTGCTCCTAAATTGTTTCACACAAATTAATTAAGACATGCAGCAGAGCCATCTGCCTTTTATTATTTCTCTTCCAACAATTTTTCTAATTATTAAAGGAAAATTTAGATAAAAATCTAAAAAAAGAAAACCCTAAGTTTAAGAGATTTAAAACATTAAATAATAAAGTAAAGGTTACTCTTAATTAAAAAAACTTTTAATTAAAGATGTATGATATTTTTAAGGGCCAACCAGGATTAATTTCATAAACTCGATTAAATCTCTGAGATTTTCTGATACAGTCGACTTTCGATAATGCTAAATCCAAGAGACTACAAGAAAAATTCGAATTATCAAAAAGTTTGAATTATCCAGAGGAAAGAAAAAATTAAAATTATTAATAGTTTTTATTATATTTTTGAAAATAGGTATGAGTTTACATAGATTTTATATTTAGCCTCAAGTAAAAAAGTAAAAATAATGAAAACGACAAAAAATAAACAAAAAATTACATATGTATTAACATTGCAATAAGTAATAACATACCTAATTAAAAAATTCAAATTCAGTTTTAACCTGTAAACTCCTGATGATGGACTAATAATTGTAAATATATTGAGTTTGATAAAGAAAAGAGTAAATAAATATTATATTTAATATTGATTTACTATGAGTTAAGGATTCTTGGTCACTTTTAATGTGAAACAAGTGACCAAGAATCCGTAACTCATAGTAAATCAATATCAAATATAATATTTATTTACTCTTATCTTTATTAAAGATGTTTCACCTTGCACCAACACCACAATCTCTACTAATTATATTGAGTTTGTATAAACCTCTTTGAGTTTTATTTCATTCACTGTGAAACTACAAACCCTTTACTTTATTAATTAATTCAAACGTGTGCGGCCGGGGAACTCCCGTCAGGAACGAAGTTCCTTACCTTATTTTAAAAATATTAGAGTTTATAAAATATTGGCAAAAATTTTATCATCCTTAAAAAATCACACTCTGTGAATAGTGGCTACTATTAATACATAATAATTCTATAACTTCATTATTTTTTTGAATACATTAAATATTCTAAGTCCAACTGTGTATAAAATTACTATCTTTAGTTTCTAAAGTTGAGAATTATTTAAATATCGCTATATGAAATTAATATTATATAAAAATTTTACATTATTTAATCAAAATAAATCAATAACCACTTTATGATTAAAAAATGACATTTTTTGAGGTTTTTGTATTCAAGTTTTTGGATTTAAATATTTGTTTTTCCGGCCAAACTGCTAAGGTCCGTAAAGGAACTTCGTACCAAAAATTAAGAATAGTTTTTTGCTAAGAAAAATTCGAATTATAAAGAGGGGATGTGGCCTAGTTCGAATTATAGAATCTTCTCTCCTCTTCGAGTTATCGAACGTATCAAAATACACAGCAATTTTTCGATATACCGAAGTTAACAGCTGAAGAGTTCGCATTATCGAGAGGCGACTGTATTGCGTTTCACCGATGGGATTTAGTAAATTAAATCGAGTTTAGTTTGTCGTCATCGAAATTAATTACGAACTGGCCAAATGTTGACGGCTTAACATCAGATTTAAACAAGATTTCCACTTATCTGACAATCCCACTATACGACATCCAATTAGGATGAAATTTTTTATATTCATACTATGAGATTTCATTTATAGGAGGAAATTCAATTTTTCTTTTTTAAAAGCTGGTAATAGTGATCGTAGTCAAGATTAATAAAGATATTGGCCAATATCTAAGAGGCGAATAGGTGCAGATTTTAATACAAACTTGTTTGCCAAATTTTAGCTTTATAGCTACAACCGAGGGATGAACCACGACTTAAAATTGTGTACACCTACTTCCACTTCCACTTCAAAGTAGAAGACAATAGATGATAATAGATTATCTAATGAATTCCAAAGTAATTTCAAATAATTCCAAAGACGGTGCACATCTGATTCCAATCGCGGTTCACCCCATCGGCTACAACCGTTCATGAAATTGCTTGAAATGAAATCATGCGTGAGACTCGCACGCGGTAGAAGTGAAACCTAAAGTAGAGGCGATTACCCGTCTTTTTTGAAAATTTGTCTTGACCCACTATATAATATTTTTATTAGGGTGACCCATTTTTAACTACTTTTTTTTGACTCTCTTACGAAAATTAGTTAATATCTCCAGTTATAATAACTCTCTCCAAATTTCACCTCGATAAAATTTTTTTAGGGGTCACAAATTTAGAATCTAAAAAATGAACATTTTTTTTATTTCCGAAAATTTTTTATTCCCTACGCCAAAATTGTTTCTCCATCTAAAAAATAAATAAATAAATAAATAATATACCTTCTGAAGATTTCAGCTCAAAATATAATTTTTTTAAATGTCTCTCAAAATTTTTTAAAATTGTTTTAGTGGTTTATGTTTCAAACAAACCAACGACCTTTAAATATTAAAATTAAATCTTCATTTTTTTACTGTCAATTTACAAAATAATGAAAAAAAATAGAGAACAAGACTAAAAAAAAAAGTTTGTATTAAAATGTGTTTATTGTCAAAATGCAATCTTTGGCTTTTGATTTTCTTTTTCTTGATTAATAGTAAAAAAAATCAATAGTCAATTATTGAACTGATTGTTCTTTCTGCGAACCACCAAAATGACTCTCGCAACCAATAGTTTGGGAACCGCTGGCCTAGACAGAGGCTTTCAAAATCACCATAAATGGATATTCCTAGAAAAAGTTAATTTAAATAATTTATAATATATCAAAACTTGTGTTGACTTGTATCATCATCTTCTTACTCGTAATAACATGTAAGGATTGTTCAATGCCTCAATCCGCGGCCTTTTTACAAAAAATTCTCAAATTCTCTTTGATGAATTAAACAATTTATCTCAATGCAAGTTCGTTAAAGTTGTTTCGCGACAATACTAGCAAAAAGTTAATGCTAGAGTATATAGAACAGACAATAAGGATTCATAATTCATAAGTCCAAAATATTTTGCTCCTTATGTATCACTACTAGCCAATCGCGTGCTCGTTTGACAAATCTGGCAACACTATCCGAGCTTGTATATATTGTATCATAGGAATGTCAGATAAAGTTAATTATAAAGGGAGATTTATAAAACAATAAGTTGTTAATAAGTGATTGAAAGCTGTTGCGAAAATGGCTGAAGTCAAAAAAAGGATGGATGTATGTTATCGTTTTTTTGGTCCACGATTTTTTCCACACCGTTGCACCGAATGAAATGAAATTGAAAACCTACTATTATCTAATACTAGAGAAATAACCTTAATGCATTCCATTTTTGATGTTTTGACTATTAATGGCAACATCTACTGAAAACGTGGAAAAATCGACTTAAAATCAAAAAGACTAAATTATTTTAAGACAAACAACTCAAGCTTGAGCTGTTTACCAAAAAATAATTTAGTCTTTTTGATTTTAAGTCGATTCTTCCACGTTTTCAGTAGAGGTTACCATTAATAGTCAAAACATCAAAAATGGAATGCAATTTATCTATTTATTTATTTATTAACCGGCAGTCACACCCTTTTTCACAAATCACAAGTACATGTATATAAACAGTAAAGTATGAGAAAAAAATAATATAAAAATAAAGTATAAATGACAAAGACAATAGGAAAAGATAGATCAGAACATAAACATATTATAATTATAAAACAAAGTCCAATGATAAAGGTATAAAAAAATATATAGATTATTAGTTAAATATAAAAAAAAACATCAACTCAAGCTTGAGTTGTTTACCAAAAAAGAATTTAGTCTTTTTGATTTTAAGTCGATTCTTCCACGTTTTCAGTAGAGGTTGCCATTAATAGTCAAAACATCAAAAATGGAGTGCAATAAGGTTATTCCTCTAGTATTAGATAAGAATCGATCGTTATTTTTGATTTTAAGCCGATTCCTCCATGTCTTCAGCAATGGTTACCAATAATAATCGAAACGTCAAAAACCTAATGTAGAATTGTCATTCCTCAAGTATTAGATGAGAATCAATCGCTATTTTTGATTTTAAGTCGATTCCTCCATCTCTTCAGCATTGGTTACCAATAATAACCGAAACGTCAAAAATCCAATATAGAATGGTTATTCCTCAAGTACTAGATGAGAATCAATCGCTATTTTTGGTTTAAAGTCGATTTCTCAATGTCTTCAGCAATGGTTACCAATAAAAACCGAAACGTCAAAAATCCAATATAGAATGGTTATTCCTCAACTATTAGATGAGAATCAATCGCTATTTTTGGTTTAAAGTCGATTTCTCAATGTCTTCAGCACTGGTTACCAATAAAAACCGAAACGTCAAAAATCCAATATAGAATGATTATTCCTCAAGTATTAGATGAGAATCAATCGCTATTTTTGGTTTAAAGTCGATTCCTCTATGTCTCAGCAAAGGTAACGGATAAGAAAACAACGCAGTTGCTATGGTTACTTATAAAAATTCCTCCCAAATTTTTATCATTTCACAGAGAGAACCCTATATCCATTCTTACTTAAGCAAGTTTAAATGAGCTATATTAAAACGATCAAATGAATAAATTTTAAACAATTTAAAAAAAATTAAAAAAGTACTATCTTATTCTAGAGTAAAGTACTTTAAAATATAATTTTACTATAAACTTTATTTAACCTTTTTTGTGGTCCCTAAACTACTTAATTAGGATATTAAATTTCATCAAAATTGGTTAAGTCATTTTCAAGATATTTAGAAAAAACTAAAACAGTACTGAAATAAATTACTAATGTTTGTGTGCCGATATGTACCAAAAGCTAATCAGCGCTTCATTTTGTTAAAAGAATGATGTTTTCAATTTCATTTCATTCGGTGTGGAAAAAACCGTGGGCCAAAAAAACGATAGCATACATACATACATCCGCACGCACTAAATGAAAAAATCGCACTTTTTGGCCTCTCGACGAGACTCCATGTAATTTTTGGCAAAACCGTCACGTGGTAAAATTCAACCTAATTGAATACTACAATTTGTGACTTTAATTGATACCATGGGTTCCTTAGTCTTTACCTTAGGACCCTTTGAAGCCACGCTTGCCGCGAGACCTATTACAATACTTTCCCATGCTTCGCATTGGATAAAGTAAAAATGTCTTTGAAACACCAAAAAACTTCTTCTAAATCAACACCCTTTCTTAATTTAGTTTTAGAATGATTTATCTTTAAGGTAGTTCTTTCACAAATGAAAAAATTCAAGAAGTCTTTGAAATTTGGAATATAAGTCATTAAAAGCATAATAAATACACTGTTAAAATTTGAAGACGATTTACCACACCAAACATGAAATAATTGCAATTAAAAATGAAATTTTTTACATATGGTAGATTGGGAAAGAGTGGGGAAATGATCATTATTTTATTTTTTTTCATTGATTAACTTTCACTATCATGATGAAAAACTAATATTTGTTAGAATAATATATTCGGAGTAACTTAAAAAAAAATTGAAATTATTTACCTCTCAGTTTTAATAAAAAAACAAAAAAAAACATATTTGGGAGATTATTTTTAGTGGAGGTGATATAAGATCAATGGCTTGGAAACGATCCGATAAGTATGTGTGTATCCATATAGAGATTTCGTAGTGTGAGTAGCACAGTCACGTTTAAAAAACATAACCTACAATTTTAGTTCCGTTCAAATTTATAGAGTGGTTACGAGGCTAAAACTTTTTGTGTGGATTGTCGCGAAAGAACCTCCTTAAATCACACACAGTACCCTAACTAAGTATACCTGCGTAACATTCTAGTTTTAATCTTTGTGATTACTAAAAAGATGGAATAAAGAATAATGAAAAATATGTTAATTTTTTTATTTTTATGATTAAAAAAAAAATTATATAATCCCTCCTAAAATACATGATTTATTGGAAATAGTTCCTTTGTACGTTCTATAGGGACCTCCTGTGTTATGTTTTCGAGAGACATTCAAAGACCAAGTTGTCCGGCTTTCGGTAATCCTATTATTTTCAATTTGATCCCTTTGTGTTAATCAATAAATCAATTTTATTCACCATCTGTCTCTTTTTCTCTGTCTGCTTAGCTTAATCAAGAGGCAACCAGCACCGAACACCAACAAGAGCTAAACGGATTTATTGAGAGCAGTCCAATCTACGTGACATCGCTTTGTGCAGAAGTTGGCCCGTCCTCTACCCGGCCTGTGCAGCAACCAGTGCAGCAGGAACAGCAGCCAGCACAGAAACCTCCGCCTGCACCAGCGTCCTCGCCGCCCCCGTCAACCTCATTACCGACGAATAGTGTCAGTGTACCCGCCCCTACAACGGGAGGCCCGTGTAATGGCGTACCCGCGACTAGTGAAGTGGTTGAGTTAAAACAGGATTTGCGCGGGGAACCCCCGGCTGCCCTCCGAAACGGACGGACCGAAAAGCTGATCGGACAGCAAACGTTTCAGCAGCCAGGAGCCGATAACCACGAGAACAACAACAACACCACGGTGAATAATAACAAGAGCACGCCCTTGGAGATCTCGAAGAACACCACCACACCCGTCGATTCTTTACAGACTAGGTGAGTCACTCTGCTCAGATTTACCTCTCCAAACGCATTACATTTGAATAAAGAAAGAATAGGCTTTATATCATAAGCTGATGGCAATCTTTTCAAAAAGAAATCTCTTCAAATTATCCATTCTTTCATTTTAGATATTAACATAATAATATAGATAAAGAAACTTTAGTTAATTTTACTTTTTAATAGGAAAGTGACGGCTCTTTTTGTCACAGTGACAGCAAAATACCGATATAAATAGAAATAATAAACAATTTACTTTTATTAGCTAATTTTTTTAAATCAAAAAAATTTTGTTTGTACGAGAGTAGCAAAACTGTTGATTCATAAAGATAAATTGATTAGGTTGTCCTCTGCTTGATGCAAATAAACATATACTTAACATATGATAATCAAACGTGAGCAAGATGCGAGGTAGGTTTCACAAAAAAAGAAATAAAACAAAATTGAGTTTTGAATTCGATATATTTTGGGGGTGAGGCCATCATCAGGAGAGAAAACTGATTATAAATTCCTTCTTATAATAGCAGGTATAGTTTCCCATCAGCTGGATAAAAACTCAATTGTTCCATTAGTTGAAAATATTAATTCTTAGTACACTTTCTTCTCCTCCCCCTACCTTCCTCTCACCACATACATTTCTACAAAAAAAATTTATTTGTAAAATTATTTTTCCAATTTATAATCAGTTTTCTCTGTCTCCTGATGATGGGCTCACCTCCGAAATATATCGAATTCAAAATTCAATTTTGTTTTATTTATTTATTGTGAAACCTACCTCGCATCTTGCTCAAGGTTTATTATTATATTAAAATGTTTCACCAGAACCAACACCTATCTCCTTAAAAGTTATATACTTAACATACCAAATATAATCTATCTATATATATATAAATCAATCTGTGTTGGTTGTATCTAATAAACTTCGACATCGTTTATCCGATTGAGATGAAATTTTGAACCCATATTTATCACACTCCATCGGATGCACTTGATATAGTATCATCAATTTAAAATTAATTTCATTTTTCACTTTTATTCAACGGCCATAAATGTTATTCAAAGGTCCTAAAAGGGTCAAGAAATAATGAAAAAGGTTAAAATGGTCATGCCGACAAATAAATAACCCCTCTTCATAAAGGAAGTTAGCATTTTTTTTTTTAGATAATAGACATATCTATCTATATACAGGGTGATTCACGGTCGGTGGCACATTAGACGTTTATGGAAAAATGAACGCAGGCTTTTTCTGAAAATTTAGCACCTTACATTTTTTTACCTGTTCTATCGATCTAAAATATTTTCAGCATTGCGACGTTTCGGTTTCCATCGAAAAGTCGTAGGAACTTAATTTTTTTAATAGAACACCCCGTATATTAATACGTTTTTAGAACCGCTCTTTTATTAAAATACTTTTTTGTTAATATTGTCCTATACCTATCTCTATCGGTTTTTGAGATAAAAATAATTTATGTTAAATTGTCAAAACATAGTTCTAATTAAACTTAAATAAATTATTGCTATTATATATTAATATATATTTGCTAATATATTTACTAATATATTAATAAATTAATTATTAAATAATATATTAATAAATTATTGTTTAAACTATTTTTTTTTTTAATTTCAAAATATATTTATTTTAAAAAATTTCAAGTCAAATTTTGTTCTTTTTTTTCAAGATAGAAATTTGCAATTGTGATTTATTTCAAGAGATTTTGTTTTAATTACACATGGGGCTTTTGGAATTATTTAGTTCATTGGCAATATATGGGGTTAAGTTATTATTGAAGTTATTTTTTAAGTAGATTTATATATATATATATATATATATATATATATATATATAGATTTGTTTTCAATAGAAGGAGATTTTAGATTTTAGAAGCGCTATTCGTTTTCTCTCTAGGCGGAAAGACAAAAAATATCGTTCATTACCAAGCGTTGCGATAAACTCATTAAAACACCAATGATTGTCAACACAATGAATTCTGATTCACAATCTGTTCAATAAATTAGCTGCGAGGGCCCAGGGGGTGAAGTCGAAGGCGGGCATCTCAGCTTATAAATTAATGAAAATATTGTTTAGCACTTCATTAGATATCAGAGGACAACCTCTTTCTTTCTCTTTGTCTTTTTTTATTGTTATTTTTAATTTTGTATAGTTATGTTATTCTTTTTCTTAATATAACAAATAAATTAATAATTAATGTATTTAGAACTTTTTATATTTAATGTTCATATATAGATACTCATGTCTTCTTAAATTATTTTTGTATTAAGTAAGTTTTTTTATTTTATTTTTCTCATTAATAAAGAGTGAGATTTTAATACATTTTGGAAATTTGTTGGTGACCAAATGTTCCTTTGGACAAGGTCAATTTTAATAATAAAAAAAAAATTTGTATCATCTTTGGTTATTTTTCATTAAAATTTTAAAATTACGGGCCAGTAAAATAGAATCTTCAATTATATCTATTCAAGACTTTATTCTAGAATAACAGAACTAATAAAACATCAATGAAACAAGCCGCGAGGGGGTCCAGGGGCGAATCAATTTTAATTAAAAAAAATATTTGTATCATCTTTTGTTATTTTTAATTAAAATTTTTAAATTGCGGACCAGTAAAATAGAATCTTCAATTATATCTATTCAAGACTTTATTCTAGAATAACAGAACTAATAAAACATCAATAAACAAGCCGCGAGGGGGTCCAGGGGTGAAGCCTCGAAAGCCAGAGGCCTGCCGAAAGGCGGGCCTCTTGCGGCGCAGATATGTATATATATATACCGATTTTTGTCTTTTTAGAAATTTTTTTATTTTCTATAGGGAAATTGTTTTTATATGCACAAAAACACACCAACCGCCTGAAAATTTCAGCTCGAAAATGAGTTTTTAAAGGTCTTTTAACAATTTTGAAATTTTACTTTACCATACAGGTTAATTAAGTATTGTAATCGTGCGTAAAATAAATTGTTTTTTTCCTTTTTTTCCTTCTTTTTCGAAATATCTCAAAACGGCTGAAACTATTTTAATTAAAAAAATTGAGCGAAATCATGACATTTCGCTCTACAAAAAAGCTCTAATAAGTGAACATCGAAAAAATTATATTTTTCGAGTTAATAATTGTTTTGTCAAAATGTCTGTTAGTTAGTTATTCTGTCTGTTATTCTGTAAGTTAGTCTGTGCGTTACCAAATTATTGTGGACGAGCTAGCTCAATAACTAGTGTGAATATCGAAACCAAATTTCACACGTAGTTTTGATCCATTGAGATTAAGAGCTGATTAGATTTTGGTGCATATCGACCCAAAATTAAGGGGGGTGCAGGGGGGGCTAAAAATTAAAAATCTAGGCCATTGGAGCAAACTCACTCAAATTTTGTATACATAATCAGTGGGATCCCAGAAGTCTAAAAATGCAAAAACTACCCGCCCAAATTAGGATGGGGGAGGGAGGTCAAAAATTGAAAATCTTGGCCATTTACCAAACTCAACCAAATTTTGTATACATAATCAGTGAGACTCCAGAAGTCTAAAAATGCAAAAACTAACCGCCCAAAATGGGGGAGTAGTCAAAAAATGAAAATCTAGGCTCTTGTACCAAACTCAACCAAATTTTGTATACATAATCAGTGGGCCCCCAGGAGTCTAAAAATGCAAAAACTAACCCCCTCCCCTACATGATTATAAATAATTTTATTAAATATTAAATATAAGAGAGGGGCCAGGTTGTATGGTCAAGTCAAGTGGATGGCTACATCAGAACACGTCAGCTTATTTTAGTGAATTATGTTAAACACGATAATCTTATCCCTAAATTAATCAAAGCGCGAAACGAACGTAAATTCGCCATCTTAAGGTCAATCTGATCAATTAATTATCAAAGATAAAGAAATGCACTCTAATGATAAAAGTAATAGAGAAAGCAAAAAAGACCCCTGGAAAATACACCTACAACAAACATTAATACGAAAAAATCGAATATAAATACAAATATATTTTTAAATGACAACAATTATCATAGTGATAATGTGAGTGGGAGAATAAAAACTTTTCCAAAAAATAGTAACCCGAAAGACTCTCTGCAAAGTGAGAGAGATCGAGTAGAAAGTGATAATTGAATAACTAAGGATGGAACTCGGAAACTAAGAGCTGGACATATCAATAAATGATAGAATAACTCAACTGCACAATCGCCCAAGATTGCTGGTCACATTGGGCGATAATGACCATAACCTCCCAAATATGATTCCTTCAATCGTTAGAAATTTAATAAATAACATAAATATTCCAACCAAAATATTTTATAACAATAATATAGAAAATAATACTATGAGAAATACTACTCCTAGTAATATTACTGACGATAATAATAATACAAATAAAAAAACTCCAAATACTCTTTTAAACAAATCAACAAATAATGGTTTTAAATCAAAAAAATATAAAAATGAAAAAAGAAACAAAAATCAAAAAAGCAGTGATGGTCGGAACTTCCGACAGAAGTGAAAACTTAAAAACTATGAAATACCAGTGTTTTTTTTTTTTTGTTTTTTTTATTTTCCAAATTATGAAATTTTTTTTGAAAACCCCCCTTTTCTAGATTCACCACTTCCAAGCTCATTCGATAGGGAATTCTTCAATTAAGGGGGGTACCAAAATTTTATCAAAATCCCCTAACAGGAAGTTTTTTACTTTATCCAATGCAAAGCATGGGTAAAGTATTGCAATCGCTCTCGGGGCAAGCGTGGCTTCAAAGGGTCCTCAGGTAAAGACTACGGAACCCATGGACTCAATTAAAGTCACAAATTGTAGTATTCAATTAGGTTGAATTTTAGCACGTGACGGTTTTGCCAAAAATTACATGGGGTCTCGTCGAGAGGCCAAAAAGTGCCATTTTTTCATTTAGTGCGTGCGGATGGATGTATGTATGTATGGATGGATGTATGTATGTATGTATGTATGTTATCGTTTTTTTGGCCCACGATTTTTTCCACACCGTTGCACCGATTGAAATGAAATTGAAAACCTAGCATTCTTTGAACAAAATGAAGCGCTGATTAGTTTTTGGTACATATCGACCCACAAACATTAGTACTTTATTTCAGTACTTTTTTAGTTTTTTCTAAATATCTTGAAAATGACTTAACCAATTTTGATGAAATTTAATATCCTAATTAAGTACCTTGGGGACCACAAAAAAGGATAAATAAAGTTTTTAGTAAAATTATATTTTAAAGTACTTTACTCTAGAGTAAGAGAGTACTTTTTTAATTTTTTAAATTCTTTAAAATTTATTCATTTGAACCTTTTAATATAGCTCATTTAGCCTTGCTTAAATAAGAATGGATAGGCTTCTCTCTGTGAAATGCTAAAAATTTGGGAGGAAATTTTATAAGTAACCATAGCAACTGCGTTGTTTTCTTATCCCTTACCTTTGCAGAAGACATAGAGGAATCGACTTTAAACCAAAAATAGCGATTGATTCTCATCAAATACTTGAGGAATAACCATTCTATATTGGATTTTTGACGTTTCGGTTTTTATTGGTGACCATTGCTGAAGACATAGAGGAATCGACTTTAAACCAAAAATAGCGATTGATTCTCATCAAATACTTGAGGAATAACCATTCTATATTGGATTTTTGACGTTTCGGTTTTTATTGGTGACCATTGCTGAAGACATAGAGGAATCGACTTTAAACCAAAAATAGCGATTGATTCTCATCAAATACTTGAGGAATAACCATTCTATATTGGATTTTTGACGTTTCGGTTTTTATTGGTCACCATTTCTGAAGACATAGAGGAATCGACTTTAAACCAAAAATAGCGATTGAGTCTCATCAAATACTTGAGGAATAACCATTCTATATTGGATTTTTGACGTTTCGGTTTTTATTGGTAACCATTGCTGAAGACATAGAGGTATCGACTTAAAATCAAAAATAGCCATCGATTCTCATCTAATACTTGAGGAATAACAATTCTACATTAGGTTTTTGACGTTTCGATTATTATTGGTAACCATTGCTGAAGACATGGAGGAATCGACTTAAAATCAAAAATAACGATCGATTCTTATCTAATACTAGAGGAATAACCTTATTGCATTCCATTTTTGATGTTTTGACTATTAATGGCAACCTCTACTGAAAACGTGGAAGAATAGACTTAAAATCAAAAAGACTAAAATCTTTTTTGGTAAACAACTCAAGCTTGAGTTGTTTGCCATAAAAGAATTTAGTCTTTTGATTTTAAGTCTATTCTTCCACGTTTTCAGTAGAGGTTGCCATTAATAGTCAAAACATCAAAAATGGAATGCAATAAGGTTATTCCTCTAGTATTAGATAAGAATCGATCGTTATTTTTGATTTTAAGTCGATTCCTCCATGCCTTCAGCAATGGTTACCAATAATAATCGAAACGTCAAAGACCTAATGTAGAATTGTTATTCCTCAAGTATTAGATGAGAATCGATGGCTATTTTTGATTTTAAGTCGATTCCTCCATGTCTTCAGCAATGGTTACAATGATAACCGAAATGTCAAGGATCAAATGTAGAATGGTTGTTCCTCAACTATTAAATGAGAATTATTTTTGAATTAATGTCAATATGAACTACAAATTGCAAGTGATATCTGATTAATAATAAAGGAACAAACATAATAATATTTCAAATGAATTTGGATAAAGTTTAGCAACGATCCGTTGCAGTTTATTTTACCTGTTTTTCCGAAAAATTCTTCCCTCTTAACGGAAATTTTCTCCCGCAGCTATTCCAACGAGCGTGCATCTTCCCCGCACCCCAGCGAGCAGAAACCCCCCGCTCCTATCTACTAGAAGCGGCCAACTACACCTTCCCCTCACCCCCGCAGACAGACTACCCCCCTTGCCTATATTCGACCAGACAAGGAGTCATGTAAATGAGCGTCACGGTCACGCGAGTTCAGTGCTTTTCCCCCAGCCATAAAAGTGCCGAACGTGCCTAAAGAAGTTTTCACTTCATTAAATATCGGCACATTAAATGTTCGTACTTTAAAGAACGAAGAGAGAGTAATAGAATTACTAAACGCAGTCACAAAAACAAAAATAGATATTTTGAGCGTTGGTAAAGTTAGAAGAAAAGATGAAAAAATTATTAAAAGAAATGACGGGTATACATTCTACCATTTTGGAAAAACAAATGGACATCGGGGGATGGGTTTTATCTATATAAATAAAAATGTACGAAGGCCCGGGCGTCAGCTAGTATATTTATATTTGCTACTTTGTAGGTATATGTTTATTTGGATCAAGCAAAGAACAACCTCATTGATTTCTCTTTATGAATTTTTTTAATAGAGAAAATGTTTATAGTTGGGTTACCTTTAAAAAGCCAACAAAATACCAACTCATTTTTGGTCACCTACGTGATACATCTATACCTACTGTATTTATAAAACGCCTATGCTCGTGGTATTCAGCCGAGAAGAAACGAATACTGACAGAAATGCCCAAAGACACTTTCACAAGCTACGAAGTAGACAGTTATTATAATTATAAAATATATTCTATATTTTATGAAGCTCTTGTTCTATTGAGATGTAGTAAAAAAAAACACTGTTAATATTTCTAAACCTAAATTCTGAATTTTTATCACTTGAAGTCTAATCAAGGAAGACAATGTTATTTATGGCCCCACGCCCTATCAATGATACTTTCCCATTCTGTTGAATAAATTTATTTTGCCCACTAAATGTTGCTAAAATCGCTTTTCTTTGTCAGTAATTTATAGGAAGTTTCAACAACATAGGTTTCAAATAAACAACATGATTTCAATGATATTTATAAATAACATGCAAAAATCTTTATGCTACTTGAGAACGTCTTTGAGTTAGATTTATTTTACTTTACCATACAGTCAAGTATGGTAATTGTGCATGAAAACAGTGTTTTTTTACTTTGTTTTTTCGAAATATCTATTTTGATATAAAAAAAAATAGAATTAATGGGCACAAAATTAAGAGGGGGTTCTTCGTAAATAATTATAAATTATTTTATTAAATTAATATAACAGAGGGGCCAGGTGTACTGTAAAGATATGTGGCTTATTTGATAAACACTGACTTTATTAATTTTCTTGTCCAAAGGCTTCGAATTAAATGATTTATAATATAAGGGCATTGAAATAAATATGGACTTAAAAACAGAATAATTCACTCATATTGACATATAATGTGTTTCTCATACAAATTACAGTATTGTGATATTTTTAAACCAGCTGCGAAGCCCGCCTTCGCCGGGAATCTTGCTGTCCATGAAGCTTCTTAATTTTTTGACCCTGAACATTCGTGGGTTTTAAAATAATAATTTCAATTTTCTAATTTTAATGAATTTGGCATAAACTATTTGTAGGTTTTAAATGATTGGCTCGCTACAGATAGCATAAGCACTTTATAATAGAAGATTTGTAAATTAAATGTTAAAACAAAATCACGGACGCCTTGTAGCTATGCAACCAAAATGACAGGCCCGCTCACTTTCAGCCTACCTTGCCAGTGTCCGGAAATATCTTTGTCCTATCGCAATGCAAACATTAAATCCATGTTTTATAGTTCGAAGCGATAATTTACATTGAACACTTTACCAAAATAAAAATAGAATAAATATTTGCCAGCTTAAACATATTATCGAAAGTAAGTTAAATAAATCTGACTATTGACATAGACCAGAACCAATAAATTCCCATTTGATATTTTGATAAAAGTTTAAAAAAGGCCGATCATCTCTATTATATAATTTTGATATATTGCATTCTCTCGTAAACCTTATTTATTTCATTTTTATTATCATGAGTTTTTTTTTATATTAATCTATTTTTTAATAGAAATAAAAATGTTCAATTTTGTAATTTTTATGGTCTTGTTGATGTTCTTTTAATTATCATTTTTGCAGTAAATTCGCTTTTATTTTAATTAGAAAATTAATTGAAATTGATTTTATATAAAATTAAAAAAAATGCAAATCAAATTTTTATATGAAATATCTTTCCTGAGCTCTCATACTTAGAAACATTAGCAGAAATACATTCAGAAAAAATGTGTGTGAAAATTATTTTTCTTCGCCTTAAAACACTTCCGCTTTATGTTTCTGTTCTGGATTTTATTTAATTAAGAACAGAACGACGTAGGAAGTTAGTTCTGGTACTCAAATGTTGATATTTATAAAAAATAGTTTTCAGAATTTCTGGTTCCAAAAATCAGTAAATCAGAATAAAATCGAAATGTCATAACCCGAACAATCGTAAGATTGTATTTAATGAGCAAAAACTTGTAGACATTTTTGTATTAATAAACCGGACCTCCATCAATAAGTTATGTCAAAAAATTGTTAAATTATTTATTGAATATTTCGGACGGTGTACCGAATCTTGGGGTCCACTGATTATGTATACAAAATTTGGTTGAGTTTGGTAAATGACCAAGATTTTCATTTTTTGACCCCCCCCCCCCTCCCCAATTTTGGGCGATTAGTTTTTGCATTTTTAGACGTCTCGGGTCCCACTGATTATGTATATAGAATTTGGTTGAGTTTGGTACAAGAGCCTATATTTTTAATTTTTTACCCCCTCCACCCCCCCTTAATTTTGGGTCGATAAGCACCAAAATCTAATCAGCTCTTAATCTCAATGGACCAAAACTACGTGTGAAATTTGGTTTCGATATTCACACTAGTTTTTGAGCTGGCTCGTCCACAAAAATTTGATAACGCACAAACTAACGGACAACAGGACAACCAGACAACCGGACGGACGGACAGACTAACAGACATTTTGACAAAACAATTATTATCTCGAAAAATATAATTTTTCCGATGTTTACTTATTAGAGCTTTTTTGTAGAGCGAAATGCCATGGTTTCGCTCAATTTTTCTAATCAAAATAGTTTCAGCTGTTTTTGAGATATTTCGAAAAAAAGAAGGAAAAATACCACTTTTTTCATGCACGATTACAATACTTGACCATACCCTGTGTGGTAAAGTAAAAAATGGAATGTGAGATCTTTGTAACATTTTTATACACAACTTTATTTGATAATATGAATATAATCTACTTTTATTTTCTTTATTTTAGAATTGAAGAAAAGTTTTGATAGGGAAATCTTCTTCAATATTTGATTTTCCAATCCAACCCTCAACTTTCTCTCATCTGTTGAAAACCCCAAATAATATAAAACTTATATCTTGTTCTTCTGTCTTGTTGGTTGTTCCAGAGATAAACAAATTTGATATTATCTAATAACAATAAAAAAATAAAAATAAACAATAGAAGTTTTGTCTCCCTAAATTTTATTAAAAATTTCAAATAAAAATAATATAAAAATACATTTAGTAATACTTTTGAAAGTTGTCTCCCCCTCTTCTAATCAATCTAAATTGAAAAGTTTCTGTTAAAATTAAATTGTTCTTTTTTTGTATAATTTTTTAATTAACAATTTTCTTGTAAATATTTACTTACGGAGTTAATCGAGATTATGTGCAATTCACATTAAAAATTGAAAAGTTGTGCATTAGAAGTTTAAGAGCATTTTCAATCGAATTTTTAATCTAAGAACTGAAAAAAATATTTAAGATGAAAAATAAATATAAAATATAATATTCGTGCTATGTCGTGGATAATTCTTGAAACAACAAGCTTTGTCTTAGGGGTATAATTTGTAGGTGTCACTGGAATTTCCAATAAAAAAATTTAAAATTTAAATCCTGACAGATTGGATTTTTTAGTCCTAGTGTGTCATTTCTCTTCATTAAACCCACAAACCTTTGAACCTTGCAATAACTCATTTGAAATGAATGTACCTAACTTAAAACTAGATCTGGATGCATTTAGAGACCCGGCCCTAACTAACTCACTCGACTTCCTGGCTAACCGAAGAAACGTTTATGCCCTTTCCCTGTTCTACAGATACTATCATGGTGTCTGTTCAGTCGAGCTCAAATCAATTATCCCCCCCTAAAGCCCTCTTTAAGAGAAACACTTGGTTTTCCAACGCTCAGCACCCCTTCGCTGTCAAATTGGATAAAAATCGCCCTCTTTAAGAGAAACACTTGGTTTTCCAACGCTCAGCACCCCTTCGCTGTCAAATTGGATAAAAATCGAACAAGCGCTTTCTCCAACTCTTTTATTCCTATGACCTCCAGAGACTGGAACTCGCTCCCAGCCACCGTCTTCCCCGCGACTTATAACCTTCAGCTGTTTAAGACCCGTATCCACAGATACCTTCGACCCCTAGCCAGTCCATAAAAACCCTTCTTCTTCTTTTCACGATAGAGGGGCCAACCCAGACCTTTATGGGATGCACCTTTTTGGTGTAACACCTTCTCTCTTCATTTTCATTAAAAAAAAGTTAGATTCTATATTATTATCCAAACTTTTACTAGTCACACTGTTCGATTCATGGGTCAAATCTTGTAATCAAAATTTCGACCACTCTCTGACTAGCTAGAGCTCTGAAATTTTACATAATTGCTTAAACCCGGTGACAATGCTTCTTCTTATTCTTCTATATAGGTGTGAACACCTGTTTCTCCAACATATTACAATCAGTCATCAGGGTCATAACTCTTTCCATCGTTTTTTTGGTCTTCCACGGCTTCTGACCCCCTCGGGACGGTTTTTTGACAAAATTTTCGGGAGACGGTCGTCTTGCATTCTGTCTACATGGGCAGTCCAGCATCTTCTTCTTACGTGAACCCAATCGACTATGTCCTGAAGACCGCTTATTTGCCTAAGGTGTTCGCTCCGGATTTTGTCACGTAGGGTCTTCGAATGGATGGCTCTTACAACTCTCATCTCAGTTGTCCGGAGAAGCTGCTTTGTAACGGATGTGTCTGCCCTGGACTCAGCCCCATATGTTATTATCGGACGAACACAGGTCTTATATATCCTAATTTTACTTTCGGCAGACATAAACTTATTTTTCCAGACTAGATTGGATAGACAGCCCGAAATTTTTGCTCCTTTGATGACTTGCGAAGTTACTTCTTCCTTAAGGTTTCGTCTTCTAGAAATCTGAACTCCCAAATATTATAGTTAAAGCTTGGGACTTTTTCTATTGGACTGTTGTTGATGACTAAGTTACACCTAAGAGCACCTTTTGCAATCGCCATGCATTTTGTCTTGGTGGTAGAGACTTGCATGTTAAGCCGATCGGAATTTTCAGAGAATTTGTCCAGGAGAATTTGAAGGTCCTCTTCGCACTCCGCCATCAGGACCGCGTCACCAGCATAGCACACCACTGGCAAAGTGGTTTCCCCCAATTTGTAGCCAAGGTGTTCGGGTAGATTTTTGATAATATCGTCCATTATCACGTTGAAGAGCATAGGACTCAATGAATCTCCCTGTCTTACTCCACTGAAGATGCTAATAGGTTTTGTTCTCTCGCTATTGGATTTGATGTAAGTCGTGTTACCTGTGTTTAAATCTTGGATAATTTTTAAAATTCTTGGAGGAACGCCTCGCTTGAGAAGGCACTCCGTAACATCCTGTAACCTTACACGATCAAAGGCTTTGGAGAGATCGACAAAGCAAAGATATGCTGGCCTGTTAAACTCTATTGCCTTTTCAACCAGTTGTCTAATGATGAATATGGCATCTGTGGTGGATCTGTTCTTCCTGAACCCCTGTTGTTCTTCTCTTTGCGATATAAACCCTAAAAGAATGTTTAGGATTATTTTAGAGAATAGTTTGGCGGTAGTATTCAACAGGGTTATTCCTCGATAGTTTTCCGGATCTGTTTTGATGCCCTTTTTAAAAACCGGTATAGTGATACTGCTTTTACAATCTACAGGTATTGTACAGGGTGGCGCAGATTGATCGGGTGGTTTTAAAATACTTGTCAAACTGTTGTCAATTTTAAAGGTATTGGATTGAAATAAAGTGCAAAACGTGTAGTTGGAATGGAAGTTTATTAACAAAAAATTAGTAAAGTTGGTTTTTAAAAATTACATCCATCAAATGCCCTCCTTCTCGAGCGACGCATTACTGTTAAATCGCAGCGTTATGTGAACATGATTGAAGAATTTCTTCTCCCACAACTTGAAGAGAACAATTACGACATGGACAATATGTGGTTCTAACAAGACGGGGCAACAGCACATACCGCTAGGATATCAATGCAAGCTGTACGCGCTCTGTTCCCTGCCCGTTTGATTTCCCGTAATGGAGATCTTCATTGGCCCCCTCGCTCACCGGACCTCACGGTATGTGACTTCTTCTTATGGGGCTATTTAAAAGCAAGGGTGTACATGAACAAACCCCGGACCATTCAGAAGTTGAAGGCAGCAATTCACAACGAAATCACATTAATTCCTGGTGATGTGCTTGAGCGGGCAATGCGGAACGTTAAAGACCGACTCCAAGAATGCGTCGCTCGAGAAGGAGAGCATTTGATGGATGTAATTTTTAAAAACTAACTTTACTAATTTTTTGTTAATAAACTTCCATTGTAACTACACGTTTTGCACTTTATTTCAATCCAATACCTTTAAAATTGACAGTTTGACAAGTATTTTATAACCACCCGACACAGTTTGACAATTATTTTAAAACCACCCGATCCATCTGCGCCACCCTGTACATTCCTTATAGATCTTCTGGAACATATTTGTAAGATGTTTGATTATCTCAGGACCGCTGTACTTCAGCATCTCATTTGATATGTCGTCCGGACCTGATGCCATCCTGTTTTTCAGCTTTCCTATTTCGACTTTAACATCTTCAGTTGATATGTGTTTATCGTCGACTGAAAGTGCGATATCTTGGATGTTGTTGTTTGAGTTAAAATATAGGGTTTTGAAGTACTGTTCCCATTCCTCAATTGTTATATTGTTGTTTGTGATTAGCTCATTAGTCTCCTTTCTGCTTTTCTTCAGAATTTTCCACACCTTCTTTTGGGCACCATAGAGGTCACTTTCCATATCGTTTGTAAATTTTTGCCAGAATTCCTCTTTAATTTTTCTGATTTTAGCATTAACCCTATTCCTCACTTCAACATATACATCTCTTCTTTCTTCTGATGGCAGCGCCATATAAACCAAGTAGGTCTTTCTTTTTTGTTGTGCTAAAAATTTTATTTCTGGTGTATACCAGGGTGTTGACTTGATGTTGTTATTTTGGGTTACAGTTCGTTTCCCTAAAGCTTCTTCCGCTGAGCTGAGTATAATCGACTTAATTTTTTCCCACTGTTGGTCTATGGGCTCCTCTTCAGCGATGCGTGATGCTTGAAATTTCTGGGAAATTCTAGACGAGTAAAGATATTTAACGCTATCACGTTGAAATGTCTCTATATTGAATTTTGAGATTATATTGGGTTTTGGCTTTCTACTCAACTGGGCTGACAATCGTAGTTTTCCAATTATAATCTTATGATCGCTTCCTATATCAGATGTTATATGGGCTCGAACGTCTAAAACTTGTGTTGGATGAATTTTCCTATTCGTAATAATATAGTCAATAGTTGATTCATGCCCTCTACTGTTGCCCCATGTTGTTTTATGAATATTCTTGTGATCAAAAAAGGTGTTGTTGATTCGGAGAGAATTCTTGGCGCAAAGATTTACCAAGAGATCTCCATTGTCATTGACCACGCTCTCATTGAAACGCTGTTTGACACCAGGTATCACATGATCTCCAACTCGAGCATTCAAATCGCCGATTAAGAATAAATTTGATTCTTTAGGTACTTGGCTTATAGTATTGTGAAGGTCTTCATAGAAGGACTCTCGGAGCTCTTTTTTTTAGATATATCAGGTGCGTATACACTCAGTAAGTGCCAGATTGAGTTGGCGAATTTTAGGTTGACTTGCAAAATCCTTGCATTAATATATTGGATGTCATGTATGTTGTTCGCATATTTTTCGTGTATCAGCAGACCCGCACCCGCACTTGCCCGCTCTTCTCTATTCTTCCCTGAGTATGCAAAAATATAATTCCCGTGGGTTCTCCACCTTGACGTGGTGGGGAGGCTTGTGTGCTCATGTGATTCCTCGGGCCATGCCGGCGGTAGCGTAACTACTGGTAGGGCCTCCCAAGCCGGACGGGCCGAGGATGGGATGGAGCCAGACTAAGAGAGAACCACTGGTCCTCCAGGTTGGGGGTTTTATGTAGGCCTAGCAACCCGCATATCTAAAAGAAAACCTGACGCTCACAGAACCAATAGAAAGGTGACAATGCAATAAACAAAAATAATTTTTAATTTATCTATCTCATAATTGTGTCAAATTAATTAAATAAATTTCCATTTCAAAATGATAGTAACGCTATCTCCTATTATTTGATGTACTAAGTTGAATTATGTAGCTAACTTAAAATTATGAAAGACTCGACAAATTCAATCATTCTCTACTTATTAAGGAAAAAATAGGAACGAACTTATATCTCAAGTATTTTGGAATTTACAAGGTATGAGTGGAGTACTCGATATACGATCCGACTCTCACTTGGCTGGCTTAATATGTTTTTTTTTTTTAGGTAAGCTTTTTAATAAGCCATAAATTGATCAAAATTCATTCTGTAATTTGTCAAAGAAATTCAATCAATCTCGTTTTAGAAACATTATTTTATTATGTAAATTTTGTTTCGAATCATCCAATTTCTGTAATATAAATTTAACTATACCTTATTGCTGACCACCTTTTCAGGACTCTGTATAAAAGTAAAACGGAATAATATTATTTGAATTCTCAACAATCCTAAACCAGTATTCCAGCATTATTGGCTCTTCATGGTAAACGATATCCGTTGTAATAGAAAGAATCTGCTGATTTATCTTTTATTCAGAGATATTTTTAATATCTCATCATTTTTTGCGTACAACCCTTCTCTGAGTTAAACATCTAATAATAGACATAAAAAGCGCTGATATTCTTTAAAATATCCCATAATATCTTTACTGGATTTGACTTTTCCTATTCACATTGGGTCGCCTTTGTTAAAGTGTCAATCCCGGCGAAAAGTTATTTCTGGCGACTAATATAAAATATTCAGCAAAAATTTCTTCAAATAAATCTTTTTCTATGTTCTTTTCATAAATCTAAACGTACTCCTTCCCATTCCCCACCCCCACCCCCACTCAAAAATAAGTGTCATTTGCAACTGACTTTAATTCATGGGGTTACATTCATTCCATTGGGGCTGTCGTTTCACATAAAAGCCCTCCAAATCAAACACAAATGAAAAAATACAAATACTTAAATAATAATAATTTCAAAATGTATCAAAAAGAAGATTCGGAAGTGAGGTGGTGAGGGAATAATGGAATTGGAATAATTATCGGAAAAGAGGTTTTTTCTTTAATTAGTTTTTTCCTCTTATTAAAAACAAGGACTAAAAAGATGATCAAGGACACTCGATGGTGGAGAAGTAATCTCCGGAGTCGAAGCTAAAATACAATGTATACATTAATTCATGTAAAATAATTGGTATAAAAAAGAAGAAAAACAATTTTTTTTCAATATTAAAAAATTTCCATACTCACTCAAAAAAGCTGACGTGTTCTGATGTGGCCATCTACTTGACTTCACCTTAAACCTGGCCCCTCTCTTATATTTAATATTTAATAAAATTATTTATAATCATGTAGGGGAAGCGGGTTAGTTTTTTCATTTTTAGACTCCTGGGGGCCCACTGATTATATATACAAAATTTTGTTGAGTTTGGTACAAGAGCCTGTTTTCATTTTTTTCACTATACACCCCCCCCCTCCCATTTTTGGCGGTTAGTTTGTAGAATTTTTAGACTTCTGGGGTCTCACTGATTATGTATACAAAATTTGGTTGAGTTTGGTAAATGGCCAAGATTTTCAATTTTTGACCCCCCCAAGGGGTGCCCCTTCCTCCCCATTTGGGCGGTTAGTTTTTGCATTTTTAGACTTCTGGGTTCCCACTGATTATGTATACAAAATTTTGTTGAGTTTGCTCAAATGGCCTAGATTTTTAATTTTTAACCGCCCTCCCCCTTAATTTTGGGTCGATATGCACCAAAATCTAATCAGCTCTTAATCTCAATGGACCAAAACTACGTGTGAAATTTGGTTTCGATATTCACACTAGTTTTTGAGCTAGCTCATCCACAAAAATTTGGTAACGCACAGACTCACAGAATACCAGAATAACAAACAGACAGAACTAACTAACAGACATTTTGACAAAACAATTATTATCTCGGAAAATATAATTTTTTCGATGTTTACTTATTAGAGCTTTTTTATAGAGCAAAATATCATGGTTTCGCTCAATTTTTTTAATCAAAATAGTTTTAGCCGTTTTTGAGATATTTCGAAAAAAAGAAGGAAAAAAAACACTTTTTTCATGCACGATTACAATACTTGATCATACCCTGTATGCTAAAGTAAAAATAAAATCGTAGTCGTCATTAACATGGAATTTTATTTAAATTTTTTAGTGAGGTTGAAAAAGTTTTTCTCTAGTCTCAGCTATTCTAAACTTTTTCATTCACAGACCGCCAATCGACACAGTGGCGGAACTACGAAAAAGTTAAAGTTCATCACATATAGGTACATATTTATTTCCTTTTGAAAGAATTACAATTTTAAGAAAGTAGAATTTAGCAGGATTATTTTCGTCACAATTTTGAAGTTTAATATATTTTAATTAAAATATAACTAAATATAAGTTTTTGTTTTTTCTTGGGGTCCAAAATTATATTTTTCCGGGAGTGGGGCCAAAAATTTGTTATTCCATTTCCAAAAAGACGTAGAATTTTTTCGAGAATCGTAAGGTAAAAAATTAAAGCTAAACATATTCATATTTATAATAATATTAAACTGCCTCATTTAGAAGTTGATAAGTCCTAATTCTAGTACTAGCTTTCTTGCAGCTGAATGCTTCCGATTAATTATCACTATGTGAATAACATTTCATTCACTCATTTTTTCAGTTTAATTTTGAAAAATCACTTTTGTTTTTATGCGGGCCAAAAATTTTTTCTTACTGACTGGAAACACTGTTCTAGATCTAGACAATTAATTTTTTACTTTTTAGAGCATTTTGAAAGAAAAGTGACTTTTAAAAAAATTTCATTTGGCGTTGGTTGGAGAATAAAAGAATTGACTTTTGATAAATAAAATGCTTTTTGACATATTTTTAACATCCTATAAGGCGTGAGATTTCTTGTTAATGCTTATATTATATTTTTGAAAGTTTAAATATATATTTTTCTCTATATTTTCCTCGTTTGATGAAATATATAATATTGTCATCGCAATCACGTATGTGTGCATAATTTTCAGAAAATAGACCTGGTAGATTTTAACCCAAGAAACGGAAAGCTGAACAGACAGAGATGCCAATTTAAATAAAATCATGTTATTACAAATTTAATTTAATTAATATACATTATTATGTGTATCAGCTATTTAAATTTAAATTACTTCATCTCTTATGATGAATGGAAAGAATTTAATGACGTATAACTCAATCTATAGGTTAAACGTGTGAATGGTAGTAAACAAATTAAGAATATGATATAACATCCGATTCCTTGAAAGGAAAACTCTTTTACGTAATAAAAGATGATTTCTGACCTCTGTTCAATGTCCAATCAAAAATATCTCTTATAGAAATTAAATTTTGCTGGCAGGTAGGCTCTTGTCCAAAAGAGTGGAGGAATACTTATTGTTTCGAAATTGGGTTTTTTTTATTTTATAATTTGAAAGTTTATATTGGGAAAATAAGGACAAGTTTTTTTTTTTAATTTTGTTAATGATATTATACAAAAATATTTAATTGAAGATTGACAAAATAATTTTTAAAAACAAAAATTACTCAGTATTGAACATTTCATCGATTTATTAATTGAATGGTTTAATTAAAAATAAAATAATCTAAGTTGCTGATGAAGTTGGTATAAGTCGATTAAACAATTAACAGATTTTGATTTTTGTTTTTCAAAAATTATTTTGTCCACAATTTTACGAATCTTAAATTAAATTAAAATTTTTAAATTTCAATGCCAAGAAAGCTGAAAAAGTATTCAATTAAAAGTTTGTGTAAGAATTTGAATGGAGGAAGGCTTAAATAAGAGACCTAAAAAAAAAAAATCAAAATGTTGAATTCTAAAATCATAGGAAATGAAATATTAAATTTAAAAGCTGGATAGATCCTTCATTATAGTGTGTATAAACACGTGGTGTTTGATTTTTTTTAAGACCCTGTTTGCTACTTTTTTAAAACGCGTTAAAAATATATTTTTATTCTTTGAGGGGTGAACCGCGACCTAAAATCGTGTACACCTACTTCCACTTCCATTTCCAATTAGAAAACAATAGATGACAATAGATTATTTAATGAATTCCAAAGTAATTCCAAAGACGGTGTACACCTAATTCCAATCGCGGTCCACCCCTCGGAGGTACCTTATGAAATTTTGTATTAGTTGTTTAATGTTATTTCTTCATAAGTTGAAAACGCTCTTAGAAATTTTGGCTCATGTGTAGACATATTTCATAATTAAATATCTCCCCTTTTATACTGGGCTACTTCGCATATCAGAGTTCAATTAAATATAATAATATTCTTGATTTGATGAGAAAGACAAACGCATCTAGATATCTATCTTTATTTTGTTTCTTTAAAAATGACTTCAATAATGTCTACCTAATGACATGGTGTTTTCGAATATTAGCGCTTGCTCTATGAGTAGTTATTCTCTTTTACTAAATACTATAGCCCCAGGACATTTATGGCGAACCTATGGCACGCGTGTAATTTCGGTTGAAACAAGTGGCTGTTGAACGCCAAATGATTTTACATTACACTGGGTTGTTTTATTTTGAAGAGAACAAAATTTATAAGTTAAAATATATTTTAATAAAGCTACCAATCATGAATCTAAAATAAAACATTTGGCATCTAGCATCCAACAATAAATTTTTAGAGTTTTACAATTTTTTTTTTTACTTTATCCAATGCAAAGCATGGGTAAAGTATTGCAATCGCTCTCGGGGCAAGCGTGGCTTCAAAGGGTCCTCAGGTAAAGACTACGGAACCCATGGACTCAATTAAAGTCACAAATTGTAGTATTCAATTAGGTTGAATTTTAGCACGTGACGGTTTTGCCAAAAATTACATGGGGTCTCGTCGTGAGGCCAAAAAGTGCCATTTTTTCATTTAGTGCGTGCGGATGGATGTATGTATGGATGGATGTATGTATGGATGTATGTATGGATGTATGTATGTTATCGTTTTTTTGGCCCACGATTTTTTCCACACCGTTGCACCGATTGAAATGAAATTGAAAACCTAGCATTCTTTGAACAAAATGAAGCGCTGATTAGTTTTTGGTACATATCGACCCACAAACATTAGTACTTTATTTCAGTACTTTTTTAGTTTTTTCTAAATATCTTGAAAATGACTTAACCAATTTTGATGAAATTTAATATCCTAATTAAGTACCTTGGGGACCATAAAAAAGGATAAATAAAGTTTTTAGTAAAATTATATTTTAAAGTACTTTACTCTAGAGTAAGAGAGTACTTTTTTAATTTTTTAAATTCTTTAAAATTTATTCATTTGAACCTTTTAATATAGCTCATTTAGCCTTGCTTAAATAAGAATGGATAGGCTTCTCTCTGTGAAATGCTAAAAATTTGGGAGGAAATTTTATAAGTAACCATAGCAACTGCGTTGTTTTCTTATCCCTTACCTTTGCAGAAGACATAGAGGAATCGACTTTAAACCAAAAATAGCGATTGATTCTCATCAAATACTTGAGGAATAACCATTCTATATTGGATTTTTGACGTTTCGGTTTTTATTGGTGACCATTGCTGAAGACATAGAGGAATCGACTTTAAACCAAAAATAGCGATTGATTCTCATCAAATACTTGAGGAATAACCATTCTATATTGGATTTTTGACGTTTCGGTTTTTATTGGTAACCATTGCTGAAGACATAGAGGAATCGACTTTAATCCAAAAATAGCGATTGATTCTCATCTAGTACTTGAGGAATAACCATTCTATATTGGATTTTTGACGTTTCGGTTTTTATTGGTCACCATTTCTGAAGACATAGAGGAATCGACTTTAAACCAAAAATAGCGATTGAGTCTCATCAAATACTTGAGGAATAACCATTCTATATTGGATTTTTGACGTTTCGGTTTTTATTGGTAACCATTGCTGAAGACATAGAGGTATCGACTTTAAACCAAAAATAGCGATTGATTCTCATCTAGTACTTGAGGAATAACCATTCTATATTGGATTTTTGACGTTTCGGTTTTTATTGGTAACCATTGCTGAAGACATGGAGGAATCGACTTAAAATCAAAAATAGCCATCGATTCTCATCTAATACTTGAGGAATAACAATTCTACATTAGGTTTTTGACGTTTCGATTATTATTGGTAACCATTGCTGAAGACATGGAGGAATCGACTTAAAATCAAAAATAACCATCGATTCTTATCTAATACTAGAGGAATAACCTTATTGCATTCCATTTTTGATGTTTTGACTATTAATGGCAACCTCTACTGAAAACGTGGAAGAATAGACTTAAAATCAAAAAGACTAAAATCTTTTTTGGTAAACAACTCAAGCTTGAGTTGTTTGCCATAAAAGAATTTAGTCTTTTTGATTTTAAGTCTACTCTTCCACGTTTTCAGTAGAGGTTGCTAGTCAAAACATCAAAAATGGAATGCAATAAGGTTATTCCTCTAGTATTAGATAAGAATCGATCGTTATTTTTGATTTTAAGTCGATTCGTCCATGCCTTCAGCAATGGTTACCAATAATAATCGAAACGTCAAAACCTAATGTAGAATTGTTATTCCTCAAGTATTAGATGAGAATCGATGGCTATCCTTGACTTTAAGTCGATTCCTCCATGTCTTCAGCAATGGTTACCAATAATAATCGAAACGTCAAAAACCTAATGTAGAATTGTTATTCCTCAAGTATTAGATGAGAATCGATGGCTATTTTTGATTTTAAGTCGATTCCTCCATGTCTTCAGCAATGGTTACAATAATAACCGAAATGTCAAAATCAAATGTAGAATGGTTATTCCTCAACTATTAAATGAGAATTATTTTTGAATTAATGTCAATATGAACTACAAATTGCAAGTGATATCTGATTAATAATAAAGGAACAAACATATTAATATTTCAAATGAATTTGGATAAAGTTTAGCAACGATCCGTTGCAGTTTATTTTTATTTATATTCCCATTAATAAGTAAATAAAATTTTGGATTTAATAATACATTTTTTAATTTTTGTTAAGTGACCAGCTTACTAATAAAACAAAATGAATTTATCTACATCCATTCGGGTACTTGAACCCATGAGAAATGACAGAAAAAATGTTTCTAATTAAAAAAAATTAAAAAGACTAATTAATAATGAAGATCAAACCTTCGAAATTATAGTCTCTAGCAAATAAATTATATGTATTATATAGATTATATCGCACTGCAGACGTTGAATATCTATCGATTTTTCGAAATTTTGAGTTACCCCTATCAGATGGTATTTTATTCATCATGGATCATTAAAAAACTTTTATGAAGTATAATATGATTTAATAGTGTTGCTCTAATAAGGTAACAAATACAATATTTTATTAAATTATTATTATATTATTATTATTATTAAATTATTTTTTAAAATCGTAATTTTTCCAGATCCCCTATTACTTCATTGGGTATGCGATTCGTATAGTTTATTCTGATCAAGCAGAGGACAACCTCATTGATTTCTACTTATCAGTATCGAATAATTTATGAGCAACACGCTTATAGTATTTATAATAATTAGATTTACTTTTGAAAATATAACAAAGTACACATATAGTAGGTAGGTACTTAATGGTCCTTTGATTAAATGAAAAGTTCAATGCCAAATGAAAATTTCTTAATTTCGACTCATCCATCTTAATTAAAAGATATTGTGAAGTGTATCATGCCAGCGGTTGTCTGTCTCTATTTAGTCAAAGCCGCAGTTCAATGGGATTCCATTTCTCTCGTATCCTTTCTAATTAGAATTGTAATACAATAACTGGTTTATTTTGTTTTCTCCAACAGCCTTGTAAGTCAGCATATTCTAAAAGGTGTATATTGTAAGAGAATATTTACTCTTTATCGCTGTATCAGGGAGAGTGAAAGGTGAACGGGATGGCAGAGATCGCTGACCGTTACTTATGCTTTTTGCATTCTTGAACAAAACCAATTTAATATATTGCAACTAGAAAATAAAACTTATGAAAAAAAAACTTTTTCAAGATGTGGTCTGCTGTCTTCGAAATTTTGTGGTTTTGTTATATTTATTACACCATTTTCCTTGTGGGAGGAATTTTACGTTGGGTGTTTTTTATTTACTTTAAAAAACCAAAAGTTAACTTAGTTTGGATTAAAAAAATAAAACACGTTTCAGATGAGAAATAGAATAGAGCACGGGTGTCAACTCGAAGACCGCGATCGACTGGTCGATCACGGGACCATTTTTGGTCGATCACCTACCAGTTTCAACCTCCCGCACAATACACCTATCTATGGTAGTAGGGACTTAAATAGTTTATTTACATTTATTTAATTTAATTTTTCAATGTTACTTTGTTAATTTTTATGTGGGTACTTCGTAAATTATTAATACACACATTTACTTTGTTAGCAATTTATTTGAATTATCTTATTATATCTTATTATATTAAACGAGTTATTGTATATATATAGAATAGGTTTTTCGAAAACCGCTTCTAACGATTTCGCTAAAAAATTTGAGAACTTGTCAAGTCTCATGAGTTATTATTCCAGTATAAATTTTAATCCGATTGAAATAAAGGAAGGGGGTGTAAATTAGTCATGTCGCAAATAAATATTTTAATCGTTCATATCTCGTCTTAGGAAAATAGCAGAGCCTTAAAATTTGAAACTTAAACTTTAGAGGCAAAAAGTTACCGAGTATCGTTCGGTGCTCCAGGCACTTTGTATTATAAACCTGTCGATCTCCAAATACCTTGGTAAACAAAGGTAGTTCACGTATTACAAAATGTTGAGCACCCCTGGGATAGGGCATTCAATCATTCAAAACTTGAAAACTTCAATGTAAACGAAAGCATAACTTCACAACTTGAACATCAATACTCTACTGCTGACATTCGATAAATACGCCCAGTGCAACCCATAGCAACCAATGTACTAAGACACGAAACGAAAATGCATTGAACTCAGCTGTATCTCAGTACTTAATAAAAATTGAAAACATGTTATATGGCATTTTTATTGCAATTCGTCTATACTACCATCTCCTAAAATATTTACTATTCCTCCTGAAACACCCTGTATATATAGGTATATAATATGTTCATTTACATCAAACAGAAGACAACCTCATTAATTTCTTTCTCTATAAGAAAATATATAATACTCTCTAACATTAAATAAAAAAATTCGAAAAATATGGTTCCTTAAAATAGGAATAAAAACCGATTTAATCTGTTGATCCGTTTGTTTTGTAATTCATCGATGACAATTTGAGAACACATGTGAATAAAAGTGATTCAGAAGAGACTTCTGGGTTATTTAGAAAATAGATTTCTGTTTTTAAATTGAAATATAGGAGAGCAGTTGAGTGCCAATGGATGTTTTGATTCTTACTTGCCAAATACTTGAAATAGCATTTTACTTTCAATAAAAAGAATAAATTATTATTAAATGTAAACATAATAATCTTAGTTCTTTACTTATTTTAAAATAAATATTATATCACATTTTAATTTGCCGATATTAATTTTGGATCTAAAACAAAACTTGGTCTTCATTGATTTTATAATACATAAAATCCCGATTAAAATATGTCATCAATAATAACATAAAAATCCAGCTCTTATATCCATCATAAGATTTTCACGTTTATTTTAATTTCAATTGGAAAGAAAATAATTATATTTTGACCTTCAAATTTGCCAATTCTCCCTTATGAAAATTGTGAATCCCCTGATCTGAACATTTTAACCTGCACATGGCTTTCTTTCGCTACCATGTAATAATAACAAACCGACATTAAAATAAAAAAATAACAGTGATTTTAAAAAGTAAATAATCATGTGTTGCGAAAAAATAGTAACCAAATAGCACGTTATTTGTACACGTCTACATATTGTCTTTCCTTTCAAATTTCCTCAGGTCGTTACATGATTAGGTATGTGTATGTTTTGTTCTTCGTTTCCATCATTTAATTATCCATTCATCAGAATGTACAACTCCAGGTTGAATTAAAAAAAAAATTCAGAATTTTTTCAAGCCTTTTTGAGAAATTTCTAAATAATCTCGTCAAGTACGAGACGGACTCGCATAGCGAGGGTTTCTGTCCCTTATATTTACCACTATACATGAGATCATAAATTCGTTCTTTTTAGTCTTTAATAAGTAGAGAATGAGGGAATTAGCGGCATTTTTAATTCAAACCATTTCTAAGCGCTGACTGGTACAAAAATCACCAAAAAACTGCCTACTTTGAATTTCTCTCACACTGTTATTTTAATTACAAATATATTTTCCAAAATTAAGCTTAATTCTACTAAAAAAAATCTGTACAGAGATAACTCACAACTAAAAAATATTTTACCCTACAAAATACATCCATCTTCAAAATAATTTGATTAAAAATTTAATATAATTTTTATTTCAGGGAAAATGTATACAAATAACGTGTAAATTTAACATTTCTATCTTATTTAAATTACGAGATCAAAAAAATACTTTTAAAGACAGATGACCGGTGTGAGAGACAGTCATTGTATCGACTCTAATAGGGTCTACATATATGCTATTATTATTATATTCCTTTTGTACAGAACCCTAAAAACTAAAAAAAAAAAAGTACATGAATAAATTACTCTTAAAAATTTAGATTATAATCTTATGTTAAAGTCATATAGGTAAATGGTCACATCACATTATTTATTTTATAATCAAATAAATTTAATAGTCTTCGTAAGATAGTAATCAGTGCAGAATACAAATAGAAATTGGCCTCAATTGAAACTGATCTCTAGTTAGATATCATTGGCGATTCGTTAATTAAGATCAAATGTCGGTTTTGTTGACTTTTCGACTCCTTTCATAAATATCCTTTTCCATTAGGATTAGGCTATCACGAAATTACCACCTGATTCGGATATACTATTAAAATAACTTGAAAAAATAGCGAAGAATAGAATGTGAACTTTTTGTCCGAATGCAAATGACCCTGTGGTCTCCGGGTCCATGAGTCATTTGCAGAGAGGGAAAAGACCTCCGGCATCAGGTGGCTTCTTCTGTAAGAGCTGCGGCGTCGCCAGGTATTTGCCGCGTTGCCAAGTCTTTTCGGAACCCAATGTCTTGGTGCATTCCTTGGTCATTGCCTCACCAACGACCGAACTGCCCCCCTAGGAAGGTAAATGTTGTTCCATTTTGACCCGCCCTTCTCCCCTCCCAAAACATTGTGTCAAATTCCACTTTTTCTGCCCTAGGTCAATATTCAATAGACGAAAGGGATTTCTTGTAAGGTGAGCCATATCTCTCGAAGCGACACCTGTAATATGGTAGCCAAGTCCTTTTGTTATCTCTCTTCTCAAGATTTTTTTTCTTTCACTTTATTTTGCGGAATTTTCCTTATGATGATGATTCTAGAAAGAAAAAAAAATATCAAGGTCTTAAGATAAAATTTTATTAGATAATTGAGGAAGAAAAAAAAACCTGTCTGCGAAAATTTGGAAATTTTTAACGTCATTTTCCTTTCAAAAGAAAAATATGTTTGAGTAGTTTTTTTTTCTCATACATTATTTTGATTAAAATCTTAGTCAGTGCAAATTATGATCTCGCGCCCCTACATTCGAGGCCTGCATCTCCACTCCCTAAAAAATACACTAATCTGCTTTACTAAAACTTTCATTGTTTTATGACAAACCAAGTTTCAAAACATCGTACCCTCTGATGAGATTTGCTCATTAAAACTGTGCAATATATGGAGTTTCATCCGAAATTTTTCTTTCGATAGAGAAAATAATGATAACATTTCATCATTCGCGTCCATATTTTATTAAATATTTTAAAATCGCAGGGAGGTGGACAAAAAATCAAACAACAGAGTTAGTTATTCAATTTGCCAGACGTTTCGTCACTTTATTGAGACTTCATCAGTGGCTCATTCAATATAACTCTTTGTCAAAAATCTCTCAACTATAAGACAGCCAGTAACGAACATTGTCCATTAAAACACAATTCACACAAAGAGTTATATTGAATGAGCCACTGATGAAGTCTCAATAAAGTGACGAGGCGTCTGGTAAATTGAATAACTAACTCTGTTCTTTGATTTTTTGTCCATTTCCCTGCGATTTTAAAATATTTAATAATGATAACTTTTTAAGGTGTTACAAACTAACTTTTCTGGCTTGCAACTAAACATACTAAGGATATTGTTAATATTTTGTTAAATTTAAATTTTGCAAACATTCTATATTACAGGATTCTAGAAACTCTCTTGTTTCTTTAAACATTCTATATTACAGGATTCTAGAAACTCCCTTGTTTCTTTATTACAGAGAAGACGAGAGCTCTCTCTTGATATGTTACCAAGCATATCTAATAACACCTTTGATAGGATTTTATTAAATTATTGTTTGGTAAAATTATTTTAAAAAGGTAGACTGAAATTTAAAAAAATGTCATTTTTTTAAAGATTTGAAAAATTCTTTATTACTAAAATGAATAAATTAAAATTCAAAGCCTGTGAGTGAGCTCCCAGGATAAAGCAAAATCACTGGTGTTATGGCGATTCTACGAATACTAAAAGAAGCTAAAACATGGCGAAAAATCCCCAGCTTATCCATTTAAAATTGTATGCCAAATGATAGTCGGTTACAACGATCCAAGGGGACCACTAAGAATTTAATTTTTTCGAAATTTTTCATCTGGAAGCTCTAAGTCCCAAAATCAAATCAGTTTCCTTAAAACGAGGATGTACCTAAACATTTTGAAAGGAAAATGAACTTCCTAGAGTAGTAATAACTTTCTAGAGTCAATCGCGGGTATCTGGATCCAGACAAAGACAGAAAAAATATGATTAAAAAGTAATTTTTTCCACTTTTTAACGTAAATATGTATAAGGAAAAAAATAATAATACCTACAAATTTTTCAGGAAATTCATTTCACCTGTAACGCAGGTGACGAGGCTTTCATGAAATGAACATTAAATTATGTTGTTGGTAAATACTAAATAGTAATAATGATGACTAAAGAATTCCACAGTAGCAGGCACAAGTAAGTATCCTTGATCGCTACTTGAGGGACATTTAAAATGCAGGACAGCGATCCTTATGGAACCTTCAACCAAATGTTAATCCACGACTAGACTAGATAACGAACTCGGATGCCTTCATCCTCTCTAGTCAGTAACTTACTAGCACGTCTAGCAGAGAACCATTGTATAAAATTATTTCTCCTTGAAACGATCATCAAAATAGTGTTCACCCGAAACATTTATTTTACCTACTGGTGTGTTTTTAAGCCAAAAGTTAACAGATTTTAAATATATCAACCACTAATTTTATTTATTTATTTTTGTGCATTCGAATGCAAGAAGGGAAAAGATACAGCACCTAATAGGTCTTAAACTGATTAGGTACTACACCAAAAGAACCCCCATAAACTCTCTCTGTCTCCTCGTTTTCCCTAAACAAAAAGTTTTTACTTAGTGAGAAATAACCCCTGTGGACCGGAGTTAGAATTAGTCCCCTGCTTGTCGTAAGAGGCGACTAAAATGGGTTTAACGTGAGGTTCACTTCCCATTTCGTAAAAAGATATACATGCTTCAAGATCCCAATATAACTTAAAAATCCAATACTCAATTGTTTTTGTGCTTTCACCAATTTGTTCCCTGTCACCTGTTCAAACTCGATATTGGACAATCTCATAGAGAAGTGAGAAATACAAGATAAAAAAGTACTGAAGTTATAGAGAATTCATTCCCCTTCACCCGTCTCTGAATAAATTCTGACTACGACATTGAATATTAACTAGTCCTTCAATAGTCAGGTTGGCTGAGACATCCTGCAGCAGGAGACTCTAGTTCAAAGCCCACTCACTGCAAAAGTTTATCCTGCTATAATTATGTCTTCATCCCAAGGAGCAGTAGCTAGTGGGGTTTGGCCAAAAACCCACTCTGTGCTAAGTTACAGTTTACTAGCTCAATCCTTTAGCTGAGAAAAAAGAGGTTGTCCTCTATTTGATGAAAATAAAAAATATATAAATATTAATACGTATATATCTATTAGGATGGTCCTTATTTTTGGTATTTTCGAATTTTTATACTGTCAGAGGCTCATATGGTTCGAAATGAATAAAAAAAAAAATATCCCGCAAGTTTCAAGTCTCTATCTCAATTTTAACCTGTGTCTCACAGCGATTCAAGTTTCCCATCTAAATAACATGGGGCTTTTGGCTTTGAATTCGAATTTTTACGCTGACAGAGGCTCACATGGTTTGAAATAAATAAAAAAATATCGTGCAAGTTTCAAGTCTCTATATCAATTGTAATCTGTGCTGCACAGCGATGCAAATTTTCTATCTAAATAAGATGGGGTTTTTGACATTGAACGATCAATTTTTTATTCCGGCCAAAGTAATAATTCAAAAAATTTGAAACTTTATAAACCTTATCCTTATAATAGTAGCCTCTAATAATAGTAGCCCCTCAGAATTTTTACAGATTTTTAGCTATTATAATTTTGATGTCTATAATATACTAACGCTAAGATATAACAGTATTTTATCTAGCTGAAACTCCAAAATTATAATAGCTAAAAATGTATAAAAATTCTGAATGATAGCTAGTATTATGAGAATAAAGTCTACAGAGTTTAAAATTTTTTGAACTATTACTTTGGCCGGAATAAAAAATTGATCGTTCAATGCCAAAGGCTCCATCTTGTTTAGATGGGAAATTTGCTTCGCTGTGCGGCACAGATTGGAATTGAGATAGAGACTTGAAACTTGCGCGATATTTTTTTTATTTATTTCGAACCATGTGAGCCTCTGTCAGCTTAAAAATTTGAAAATATCTAAAATAAGGTCCACACTAATATTTATTATATATGTGTAATATATATAATTTATTTGTTTGATATATAGTATTTACATTAAGCAGAGGACAACCTCATTTATCAAGTGTCATGAGTTATTAGTTGTGTCAAATTTTTAATCCGATTGAAATAAAGGAAGGGGGTGTAAAGTAGGAGTGTCGCGGCGCGAAAAATCTTTCATGTAAATGTCCACTTCCGGTTTTCAAATTTCAACCAAAAAGCTTGCTGTACTCCTAGCCTATATCGAGCTTAAGTTTCGAATTTCGAAAATGTGAAAGTCGTGTGGTGAACACACCAGTTGATTTTGATTTGGCAGCAAACGGCTTGAGATAGAAAACTGACATCCTGCAGAAATATTATTGTGTTTATTTTATCTGAAACTTTTCCTAAATGCCAAATTTTATCATATTAGCTACTGTTTGCCTGCTCCCCAAATAACTATTTGATTTTCCTGCATTTTTCAACCAGAATTTCTAAAACTAGAAATCTCAAAATCAAATTAAAAAAAAAGAGAAAAAAAAAGACATTTTGGCACCATAACAAACTTTTTACGACCTTCTCCTCTTTAAGGATATTGTGGGCACCCAAACAGACAAACACAAAAACTGACAAATAAGTATTCACCAAAATAAATTTCCATTATTTTTTAGACGAATTAGGAAAAAATAAAATAAATTTTTTTTGAGTGGATTCAATGTACCCCGGTGAATTAGTTGCAAATTAATAGAAAAAAATCTTTAGAATAGGTACAACAGTAGATTACGAAAAATAAATTCAGTTTAATAAATCAATTCTAACAAAAATCTTTTATTAGGTCAACTATCAAAAAAATAAATAGAAAACTGAGAAGTTGGCTTGAGATAGTCATCGATGGTTCACTGATTGAAAGTTGTGGGTTTTTCCTAACACTCGATGATTTAATACATAAGATAGATTATATTACATTTTCAGCTTAAAAAGAACTGAATGAATAAGTAACTTGAGAATCTACCTGTCCAATAAAGAAATGAGCGAACTTTTACAACAAAAATACAACACAGCACCGCATTCCTTTCTAAAAGAAAAATTATTTGTATATTATCAGAAAATTAATCTTCCTTAGTTTTATCATTAGTATAAGTTATACACGTTTTGCCATTAATCTAGCTAGTCGCATCTGATTTGCTTATTTGTTTTAACAACAACAAATCATGATAAGTGTCGATTGCAAAAAATTAAAGTGGACATCTACATGCTTTAAGTGAAACCTCTCCCTATAATATAGTAACAACATGTTTATTTTTGTCAAATTCTTATATTAGCTTAGAGCAGTGATTTCCAACCTTTTCAGTTTTGTCACCCCTATAACCAAGCAAGCCATGTGCTTTACCTCTTGTTAAAAAAATACGAGAAAATAAAACTAAAATGTTATTAGGATTATTGATTACCATTTTTTTCTTCTTAAAATTCTCATTGTTCTTTCAGTTTCGATTTGTAGAACTTTGATGCTGTAATTACTATTTAAATATGAAAATTAGCTAAACTTATCACAATAAAAACAAATATACCTTGAGAACTAAAAAAGTTTTCTTAGCTACTTTATTAAATAGTTACCCCTTTCAAATAGCTATTATACCCCATGTAGATAATTACGGTTAGGTTAGGAACAGCGGGCTTAGAGGAATAAGGATTATTTTTAGCTTTATTTAACACAGTTTTATTAACTGATGTTCATATTGTTCACATTTAAAAATAATGAATGGGCTAATGAAAACTGAAATACTAAATTGTAGAATAATTGAAGAAAAAAACTTTTTCAGGATATGAAACGCTCTCTTAAAATTTTGGATATTTTAAAATTTTTCGTCAGCGAACAGTCTTAACTGAGGGGCGAACCGGGATTGGAATTTGGTGTACACGTCTTTGGAATTATGTGGAATTATTTTGAAATTAATTAGATAATGCCCCTACATCTGATGATCCTTCTACTTGGAAATTAAGTGAAAGTGGAAGTAGGTGTACACGATATTAGGTCGTAATTCACCCCTCGGTTTTAGCTATAAATCTAAAACTTGATACAAAAGTAGAATGTATTAATTCAATCCAGAAATCCTAAATTCAACTAATTTACAAATATTAGTTCACTAAATAACAAATCAATTTTTGTATTTTTTTTTATTAGAAACATTTTGACACTCGAACCAACTTTCTACGATATTCCACCTTTGTGGACATCGGAACCCATAAAGACAGAGAAAAATCATGTTAAAAAATTATTCCGTTCAACACCCCCCAAGAATAAATATATTAGAGTAGACAGGTTATCACATAAACTCTACAGAGAGAGGGAACCATTATTTTCTCTCTCTATTGGCTTATCTGTTAGTCTAGATTTCGATATCAACAATAACTCAAAAATGGGAAGTCCTAAAAAGTTCGTTCTGGTGCCAAAATGTTTGTATTTATAATGTTGGTAATCCATTATATTTTTAACTAATTGTTTTTTAGAAATACTTATTTTATATATAAAAATTAAAAAATTGAAATTATAACTTGTTGATTAAAATTTTAAAAAAGTCAAATTTTTAATACTTTATAGTTTATTATATTTAAATTTTTAGTAGGACAGCTCTAACTCTAGCTGGCTGCGATAGCTCAAAATTTATTAAAAGCGATCCGCCTCCTGAAAAAGTTTTCACCTTTTCCTCCAATTCATTAATTAAAATTATTTATGCAAATAGTTAACTGTCAAGTCGTGAACTTGGTTGAAAGTTAGTGCGTTCCTGGCTGGCTTTTAATAGAGATAGAGATGGAGGGATGTTTGTGCGTTGTTTGTGTCTGGAGTAAAGATGTTGTTGACAAATTCCTGGAAATCTATCTAGCTGAATTTATACAAGTAGATGCACACATTTAATTGGTATTAAATTTTGAATTTTCAAATTAATTTTCGGCTTGGATGCACTAATCAAATTTAGATGCTTTCTACACAAATAAACTCGAACGTGCTTATTTAACTATTTAAATTTTCTAATTAGAATATATTTAAATGAATTCTTCTAATATTTTTATTCTATTAGTAATGTTTGTCGATCATATTTTAGAACTTGAGTGTTTTTGGCCCTCTGGGCCACTTGGAGCCCCTGGAATTTTGTCTCGAATCACACGTCAAATCTACTTCTTCAGCGAGCCAGGGATCGCACAACGATTTTAATTTTTAAAAGTAAAACGGGATCCTTTTAATGTTGATACATTGACTGTATCTCCTAAAATCAGAGCATTGTAAGTCGTAAACTAGATAAGATATAAACATGAAATTTTATGTACCTATATTTATTTTCGAAAACCGTATTAAAATTTTAATTGAATCATTACTTTGGGAAGTTTTTAATTTTTCGTGGGGTTGAAAATAAATATTTTTTAATTGTGGGGCTTAAGGCATTCCTACAAACAGAAGGTTTAGGTTAAATTGTTTTAATCCTAATTCATTTGAAAATGAGTGAGTGGACCCCAATTTTATTTGTTTTTATACCTGTTCCCCTCCAGAAATTCTCTCCTTTTCAACGACAATTAAGAATGAATTTGATATCTCAACTATTTTAGAAAATATAAGACACGAACCCTCGGTACCTGAATTTACTCCCACTTGGAATGCTTATTTTTTATATTTTATTTTTATTTTTACTTATTCTTTCTAAGAAATATATGATAAATGAAGAAAAAAAACATTTTCAGAGACACATTTTGTATGTATGTGTGATACTCAAAATAATTCTAGAAAAGAAAATTGTTGAATTTTCTACGAAAAAGTTTGTATTTTCAAAAAGACTAACTGATTAAATTTTGGTCTTTCTAGCATTTAAAATTTCAGTTATATAATTTTAAAGAAAATGAAGAACACATAAATTTTGGTAGCTCTTAAACTAAGCTTGATGTATCAAATGAGCTTAAATTTGGTATACAATTTTGATAAGCTATACCTTTGTGCCCAGTTTCAGCTTTCTACCTCAAACTTGTCGCTGGGGAAACCCCAAATTAGGAAAGTTTGCAGAGAACGTACCAAATCTTGAAAATTTTTTCACTTTATAGTCTAATTTAGTTTTTAAATATACCCTTAACTAACTTAAAAATTTAACCCCATAAGTTTAAAAAGAAGTTAAATAAAACTCTTTGACTACTTGAGTATTAGGATTAATATATTATACTTCAGAGGTTATTTTAAATATTTTTAGTTAATAGGTGATTCTATCATACCAGCGTATTTCTATGTAGATTCATTCAATCATCATCACTTTTAAGTTTAGGGAAGTGTCTCATATTTTTTTTTTTTTTGAAATTGATGATTGGATTAGGTATACCGGGTGAGTTTTTTATCTTGAGACAGTCCTATAACTCAAAAACAGTGCATTATAAGGATAAAAGTTTCAAATAAAAGTTTGTTTATATCGAGGGGGGAACTACACTACGCTATTGTTTATCGACGTAGAACAAGCTTTCAAGGGTATTTCAATGTCAAGTTCTGTTTTTTAAATAGAACCCTATATTTTTCTATACGTCTACTTAATCTACAAAAAAACTGAACAACTTTCATAAGAACTATTTTTTATACGACATCAAATAAACAAAATACATGAATCAATTGGATCTCAAAAAAGATTCTTAATAATTATTTTTAACAATTATTCAACTTAATTATCAAATATTTAATTATTAAATAAATAATTTAATAATAATTAATCATTTAATAATTTTGCGACACTGTTCTGAGACATTCCAGAATGTATCGCAAGTCTTCTGGATGAATTCCATTTCCAAATTCGTTATTTTGCCCTGTTTCAGTTTCTTTACATTTCTTGTTTTTTTTTTGTTTTGTTTTTTTAACAGATTTACAACATGATACAATGAAGCTCTTGAGGGTGTATTCCTATCAGGAATACTTTCGGCATTCATTTCAATGGCAGCTCCTAACACTTCTTCCACATTCACTTCATAAATTAAGACCATTTCAACTCTGTCTTCAACAAAAAATGCTCCATTTTTATAATGGTTATACAATATAACTATCTACTGGATTGACACGAGAAATAAACTTTTTTAAACTCAAGAATTTTAAATAGTTCTATTAAGTAGAAAATAATCTCTTAAATCTGTGTACCTAAGTATAATGAATTTTTAAGACCATTATAAACACTTGTTTTCATTGTTGTGACTTTTCGATTTAATAAATATTTATTTAATAATTAATTATTTGATCATTTTTATTTGATAATTAAGTTGAATAATTGTTAAAAATAATTATTAAGATTTTTTGAGATCTAATTGATTTAATATTTTTTTTTTTATTTGATGTCGTATAAAAAAATAGTTCTAATAAAAGTTGTTCGGTTTTTTTGTAGATTCAGAATATGTACAGAAACATATAGGTTTCCATTTAAAAACAGAACTTGACCTTGAAATACCCTTAAAAGCTTGTTCTAGGTCGACAAAGAATAGTATAGTTTAGTTTCCCCCCTAATATAAATAAACTTTTATTTGAAACTTTTTTTAATATGATGTACTGTTTTTGAGTTATAAGACTGTCTCAAGATAAAAAAAAACTCACCCGGTATATGCATATCATCAATCTCTACCAACTTGCCAAATTTCAAGCTTCTAGCTTTAATAGTTTAAACAGCGGCTCTCAGCCGGCTATTGGTAGGCGAGCGTTCTCTGATTGTGCCTACATACGAATGCTTCACTTGCCAAATCGATTAACCCCATAAAACAATAAGCTGACGTGTTCTGATGTGACCATCCACTTGACTTTACCATACAACCCGGCCCCTAAAATTATTTATAATCGTGTAGGTGGCGGTTAGTTTTTGCATTTTTATATTTCTGGGGTCCCACTGATTATGTATACAAAATTTGGTTGAGTTTGGTAAATGGCCAAGATTTTTAATTTTTAACCCCCCCTCCACCCCCCTTAATTTTGGGTCGATATGTACCAAAATCTAATCAGCTCTTAATCTCAATGAACCAAAACTACGTGTGAAATTTGGATTTGATATTCACACTAGTTTTTGAGCTAGCTCGTCCACAAAATTTGGTAACTCACAGACTAACTAACTAACTAACAGACATTTTGACAAAACAATTATTATCTCGAAAAATATAATTTTTCGATGTTCACTTATAAGAGCTTTTTTGTGGACCGAAATGCTATGGTTTCGCTCAATTTTTTTAATCAAAATAGTTTCAGCCGTTTTTGAGATATTTCCAAAAAAAGAAGTAAAAAAACCACTTTTTTCTTGCACGATTACAATACTTGACCATACACTGTATGGTAAAGTAAAAAGTGGAAAATGCGATGAAATAATATACATTATTTATTATTCAATAGACAAATTTTTTGTCATTTAGTGGTGTTATTACTTATTATTGGAGAATTTTGTTTTGAATATTAACAGTTAGGATTCAATCAAGTGCTGTGACATTAAAATTTAATAAATTTCAGAAAGTGGAGTTAATCGATTTGGCAAGTAAAGCATTCATACATATATCGATGTTTGTTGGGTCATTTATTTGAAATGGAGAAAGAAGATCTGTCGTCATCTTCAATTTTTCGAAAATTAAAAAAAACAAATTGTTATTTTTTTATTCTTAGTTTTATATATCGTCAACTTAGAGTGTAAACCTGCTAACTCCATTTTTATCATAAATGACATATTAATACCGTTCGAAAGAAAAAGAAATGCAGCATTATGGTCCAAGTAAAACTGCAACTTAAAATTACGATCCTAAGTTGTAAAAAAAAAAATGTGAAAAATATTTTTTTTCATAACAACAATATTAAATTTTGTTTGTTTTTTCTCTGCCCTGTAAAATTTCCTTGTTGTGAGTTAGCAGGTTTACTCTCTAAGGCGACGATATATATTTTGTTGAAAATATTTATTTTTTTTAATTTTTTTTTACCATTTTATATATAAAACAGTGGTTAAGCAGTATTTTTGACTAATAGCTATTAACTATAGTTAATAAACATACTCTGTATGTTGTTATTGATTATATCGTTCTAGTGCAAACGTAGAGAGAAAGTATGGAATTATTTATAGTAACCTGACTCACAAAATACAAATAGAGAAAAGATATAAATACTTTTTTAAATATATTTTCCAGTTATTTGTGAATTAAATTGAATAGAGTAAACAATAAACAGTCTTTTAAAATACAGTAAAAATCACAATTAATCACCGAAGTTTAGCTAATCATAGTGTAGCACAGTGAGTTCTACGTCTACGGATAATATTTCTTGTTGGGATGTTTACATTTTATATAAATTAAAAAAAAAAAAAAATGGTTTGGCCAAATACGAAATTATGACATACCTTTTCCTGTGGTTTATTTTTTTAAAGCTGTAATTTGTAAAAAAAATGTTCTATGAGTCTGGTAATCATTTATCAAATTTTAAATAAAATGATCAATTAATTTATTGATTTAGGCAACTTACGAATTTAGCTTGAAAACTCAAATTTTAAACAAAGATGCAACTTATTAATACATGCGTTCGTACTAAATTTTAGTTCTTTTGCTACAACCGTTGTATAACTCTTATGATAAATTATTGAATATTTTTTTGATTTTTTGAACTTTTTATTGATAAGTTCTAAATCTAATAAGTTCACATTCTCATCCGTTCAATCTACTGATAAAATTTACAAACATCAAACTTCATTTGTGGAGAGGGGCCCCCAAGTATTCTCTTAATACCTTAGACGCAATTCAGAGGCGAGCTATCAGACTGATAGGCGATCCTACATTAACTGACACTCTCGACTCCCTAGCCCATCGTAGATCTGTCTCCGCCCTTTCCCTTTTTTATAGATATTACCATGGCTTTTGTTCTGACGAAATTAAATCGATAATCCCACCAAGGGCTTCATTTGCGCGAAATACACGATTTTCTAAAACTCAACACCCCTACGCGCTTAAACTGGATACTAATCGAACAAACGCATTCGCCAATTCATTTATCCCTATGACATCTAGAGACTGGAACTCTCTTCCCCCGACCGTCTTTCCAGCAACTTATAACCTTCAATCTTTCAAGACCAGCATCCACAGACACCTTCGACTGCTACCCAATCCCTAAATCTCCCATCTCACGTTTCAAGGGTCCACCACGGACTACAGAAGTTGTACCTTCTTGGTGCAACTTCTTCTTGTATGAGTATCATTAAAAAAAAAAAATTACCAGTAGAATAAACTTTCTAGAATCTATACTTGCTAGATCATGGGATTCAGAATCTTAAATTCCCAGAAAGAAAAATAAAATGTTTTCTACACGTTTCAGGCATTAAAAAAAAAATTGGTGAATACTCCTACAGGTTCCCGGCAAGCTGAGCTCTTGGAGCGTAGTGAGTAAATTATAATTTAAATTAAATTAGATAATAAAGAAATAATTATATTATACACAAAAGGATCAACCGGGGCTCAAACTCAGGATTTTCGCTTGTCGGGCACAATGATTTTTTAAGTGCCAGGCCCTTAATCTCCTAGCAAATGATCCCATAATTAATTGGGAGGTATTTGAATATAGTAAAATATAAAATTGAAAAGATTTAGTTTGCAGAGAGTAGCAAAGTTGTGGAATTTTTAGAAAAATCAATGAGGTTGCCCTCTGCTTGATAAAGAAAATCATTTGTGAAATGACTAGCTTATTATTTTAACAAAACGAATTACCTTTATTCAATCGAGTATTTGATCCCATAAGAAGAAAATAACCGAGAGAATATTTCTAATTAAAAAGACTGATGATGGATGCTGTTCAAACCTCCGAAACTCAAGGCTCTAAAAAATAAATATATTTAGATATATGCTTATTTGTATCATTCATAAGACAACTTCATTGATTTCTTGTTAATTTATAACAGAAGAGGAAATCTATATAAATTACACAAAAAATAAATTTTTAGATTAATTTAAATCTCTACGTTTGTAAACTTAATACTTATTTTGTATCTTATGTTTCGAGAGATTTGGTGTTGGGCTTGAGTATATTAAATTTGAATATTTAATGAAGAAAGAAATATATGAATGAATTAACGAACTTAAAAACAAGAATGTCAGGCTTGAACGAATCCCTAAAAATAGTCTTGGAGGGTTCTCTTCTACATTCAACAACATAATCGCTCAGACCGGAAACACGTAGCCTTCGCCTTGGCCCTGGTTCCGTCGTCACGGCTCTCTGAACATAGCAACAAGTGGTTATCCCTCTTCGCCAACGGTCTTCGTGGATCGCCTTCGACTAGAGTGCAACTGATTATCAGTGGAGAAATCGAGAAGGAATCCGATTTCAACCCTTGCGAATTCTCCGATTGCCAATTTGGCACAGAATCCAAAACCAGCAGGCCATTCTGGCTCTTAGTTTAGCGAGATCAGTCTTTATTGAAAAATTATTACTTTTTCACTCAAAAAGATTAATATCGCAAAAAATGTCTCTTAAAGAGATTGATAAAAAAGTAGTCCCCATCAAGACACGAATTTATATTACCGGAAGTATTTTATAATACAGGTGTGCCCACAGGGGGGATTAAGACGCAGAGTGCGTCATTGAAATTTCTTGGGGGGAGAGGGGGGGTTGAAAATTGTTGCAAAATTAGCATTATACCTATGCTAAAAATAAAAACAGTCAAGTTTTATAACTTCAATAAAAGGTAATAAAAATCTCTTCAATTTTTTAGAAGTGAATAAAATATACTGAACCTACTAGTAGGCCTAAAGTAGTAATGAGTGTTATGGAAATACAGCAATACTTTTTCTTCGGAGGAATTTTTAGAGTAGGCCTATTGTTAATCCTCTATTTGTAATGTTGTGTGTGTGGGGGGGGGGGGTACTTTTCATGAAAATATGGGGATTGGGGTGAGCCATGAAGCTAGGGTGGACTAGTATACTAGTATGGGCACCCTTGTATAATATTTATCATTTTTTTTTTAATTAAATAATTATTCTATTTTAGTTAGTTAAATCTGTGATGGAAAATTGTTCCTAGTTTCTGATCTATTTTTGAAAATACACTCTTTTACAATATTTTTACACAAATTTAAAGTTACACGATTCAAAAAAAGTCTTTCCTTTTCTGGTTTTCATTGTTTTATAAGCGGATTTTTAAAATTATTGAATTAATAATTGGAATTTTTTTATACACGAATTTCTGAGGAACATATCTACCGTGTAAAAAAAGAGTTGGGTGTACTTTATTCTGATGTTAAAGGTGAAGCATCTATAAGTTATGACAGAAACGTGTATAACTAAAAGTTATTAAAGGACAATGAACTAGGATGAGGACAAAAGTGATTGTATCTTGAAGTTTTCAAGGTTTTAATAATTTCAAGGCAGACAGTAAAAACATTATTTCCGTTCTCTAGTTGATTATTGATCGATCTAATAATTGAAAACAAAGCAGTTGTTCTAATCTCAACCACAAGGACTACAGACGTAGCTTCTTTTTAGTACATCTTCTTGCATCAAATGATTATTAAAAAAAAGAAGAAGAAGATCGCCTGTCAGTTGAGTCTCTTGTGGGTCTCCTGACCTTGAGGGAAACATGGCTTTATTGAATAGAGCCAAAACAGTTGAACGATGGCTCCCCATGTCTAGAACCAGACTGAATCGCTTTACAGTATTCTCAGTGTGTGGTACTAAGTCGCCTGTGGGTATCCTACGTACAGGCAACTCAAATTGACGATACTCGAGTTTCTGTTGCGTCGCCTGGCAATTGCCTAGTATAGAGAAAACTGTATCACGTATACAGGAAAAGTGCGGAAACGTTTCTATAATGGACCTGAGAATCGACGCCAAACATTAGATTGGCTGATGTAGGTATTCTACCTTTCTAAAATTCAATCTGAAAAAATCTTGGTTTTGAAGATAATTATTTCACGAATGTTTTCCAAAGCGACCAGGAAACTCCAGGTATTGAAGAAATACGACTTAAAACAAAACGCAAAAGGTGTTAAGAGGAGTTTCGAATCTTGCCATAGCTACATTCTTTAAGAAATTTTCAGAAGCTCACCAAATTTATGCTATGTATAGTGATAATAGGAGTATAAAGTATAATTTGGAATTTCTCAGAAAATGCCTGTTGAAAAATTTCCTTCGATTATCTTAACAAAAAGACGCAAACAAACTATTTAGTCGTTTTTAAGCGACTAGCTTTCTGATTCATTGTTTTGTTATATTTTAGAAATTATCTAATTCTAAATGATTTCTACTAAATAATTAATAGCTCATTTAGTAAGACGTTGGTCCTATAAAGTGCATAAAAATATATAGAAAGAAAAAAGTTATGCTTGAATACCTCGGATTCACTGTCAAAAAGCAACCTGTTGTTCTGACTGGCTTTTTATTTTATGTTAATTAGCATTCATGATCTTTATCGACTTCAACTTCCTTTTATTCTAGGTGTAGGTAAAAAGCGAAGAAACAACTTTTAACTTAGCTGAGGATTTTTCGAAATGCACAAAAGAATGAAAGGGAAAATAAAAATAAATAAATAAATACTTTTAATATGGGTGAAAAGCTGACCTACTAGAACGAATTAATATTTCTTTTAATTTTTTTATAATGCGATCTACTATATTAACATTAAAATTTTTTAAAATTTAAGCCCTTTTTATTTTAGGAAATATTTAAACTACAGTCTACTAATTACTCAATACACTTGGCGGTCAAATCCCTTCGAGTGACCAAGATGTTGAATTCATTAAAAAGAATTTCATTTTTTTTATTCGTATTTAGAAATTTCTGAAACGTTGGGAAAAATTATTAACAAACGTGATTTCTATCTGTCTTTCTGAATATCGAGAAGGGGATGCTCGTAGAAATTGTATTCTGCTGCTAAATGCGTACATCTATACCCAGTACTTTTAACTGATTAGAATTTGAGCTTGAACATACCATACCATTATGTAAGAATCGGTCGTAGAAAGCTCGTTTTGGTACTAAAAATTTGAGTATCTTTTAACTTTATCCAATGCGAAGCATGGGTAAAGTATTGTAATTTTTTTTAGCTTTTTTTCGCCTTTCTTAAAAAAAGGATAAATAAGCATATTATCTAAGAAAGTACATTTTAAATAGATATAATTAAATAGATGTAATTAAATTTATTAATAGAGGGTCTCTAACCCCTAGTTACAACATCTACAACATCCCAAAGCCACTCTATCCGTAAAATTTGCCTAGAACGAAGTGAGATTTGAAAAAGTTTTTACTTTTTCCTTCAATTTCTTCCTATTATACTAATATACTAATATAGTAATACTATTAAGTGAATTAAGTTCACCATATAATTTACTTATAGATAATGTTACATAATTAGATTTCTATGGTATGATAAATTCCTTCCGATAATTAAAAAGAAGCTAAAGCTGCTGAAAATATTAAAAACAACTGCTCTAAATCTTGAGCATCTTTTATGAAGGTTAAAAAACAGAAAATTTTACACTTTGCGACCTCACTTAGAAAAAAATGATTATCTTTTACTGGTGCATGTGCATGTGCATGTGCACGTGACTGATTTGCGTGAACAAATACGATAAAGATATCTACTATGTTGTAAGAAGTTGTGAAGCTGTTCTCCAAGGTGAGGTATAAAAGAGGCTAGGGAAGGTTTTTTTAAATAAATGTGTCTCTTCATCAAACTATGTTTTAATCGCTACGCCCAGGAGTTGAGGGGCAGGCATTGAATTGAATTTAAACTTTTTCCTACAATTTTATTTCATTTTATTTATTTTTCGAGTCTCCAGATTGAAAAACGTTGCTCTTCAAAATGTCTTTTTCATAGTAAAACATTGAGAAATTTTTCAGAGAACAGGCCTTATTTAACAATGTGATAGTTAGAAATTACTGACTAAAGTATGACGCTTTGGCCCACAAAAGAACAACCATCTTTGGCTATATAGATGAAGATGGAATAATTCCTCACAAAAATCTAGCCGCCAACTTTTTGAGCTCTCTAGAAAATCTATAGTATTTGAAGACTTAATTAAGAATAGGGAATCACAAAAATCTTTCTTAGGATGAAGTGCCTATCTTTTAATTAAAAAAAAAACTTAATTTATTTTATAAGGCTTTTTTTAAGAAAATGTTTTTTTATTTATAATATAAATAAATATAGTAGATTAGGTATAAATGAATAAACTTGAAATATTTTTAAATTATCATGTTCGAGCTAAAAATTCCGTTGATTTCCGCATTTTGAAGAAATGCAAAATAGTTGAGCCAAATTATTTTACAAATATTTAGGTTTTAAGATCACTTCTACGATTAGAATATTTAAAAGAGATTCTCCACTCATCATCATAAAATATACAATCTTAAGACTGGTTTGACGCAACCACCCGCCTGTATCGACTCTTTCTCAATTCTTTCACTTCCCTGAAAGTTCCACATTCATGGGGGTAGTTAGGGGTGGGGCAAGGGGGGCAGTGACCCCCTACCAAACTCATTGCCCCTCTTGAAAATTGGAAACTCCATTATTCGAGTCATCGCTTTTATGTATTTCTCATTAAATTATTTCGTTACTTCCAAAATTTGTCAATTCTACTAAAAAGTTAGTTGATCTCTAATCGGATTACCGAAATTGAAACCGGATGCCCCCCCCCAGAAAAACTCCCAAACTACGCCAATGCCCACATCCCTAACTCTTCATTTTCTGGAGAAAATATTCTAATTATTATCTTCCTCACAAAAAATAATCTTATAACTTTGAGGTTCATTAATATAGAATTATAGTAATTAATAGTTGGTGTATACACCATTCTCAATCTATTTTATTCATATTTCCATTGCCACACAACAAATAAAAACTGTATCCTATCTCTAGTAATGAAATTTTTGTATGTGTTATAAAAAATGTTAGACCCTAAGGTCACTGGAGCCCAAATTCTTGATATTTAATGAAGTTAGTTCCCGAGCTCTTTTAAGACTCCAAGCAACTACGTCAATCTGAGAGCTTATTATTCTAAGAAATTATTATTATATATGACTTTGAACAAGTCTTAAATAAAAAAATAAAAAATAGCAAATACCTGGGATTCCATATTTATAGTTTTGGAAAATCTCATGAGAAATTAATAACATATACATTATAAAAAATTAAGGGAATATGAAAAAGTATTAATATACTGAGAGAGAAATTATATATATATATATATATATTATTTGAAAATTTCTAATGGATCTCGTTGAATAGTTGGATGGAATGCTTTTACAAATAAACGAAAGATGATGATAATAATTCAAATGGAAAACCTTCAAGAATCGAATAAAAGACGATTTCAAAGTGATTAATGGAATTTTACTAAAAAAAAATAAAAACCTCCGAACCGACCAAGGCTAGTAGATTACTTGAATCCGGCTGACGGTTTCTCATTTCATTTGGTTATATAATTGTTTCAGAATGGTGGATTATTCAATTGCGAACTCCCATTTTGCTTCTCATATTAACTCTGAAATTAATTTGCCACTACCGCTGCTATGTTCATAAAATAATTAATATCGAATTATAATTGGATAATTATACTAAGAGCTATCATTTTTTTATATTTAAACATTTTTAATATTTATACCCAGCTTAAGCACCAGTTTATATCATTGCCCTAATTCTCTCATTATTAAAGTGTCCTATATGTGGTAAACTAAATGTATTATATTTAATAATCTTAAAGATATTAGCAATCTCTCCCATTAGTAAACCATATTTTAATTTTGGAAAGTTAAGTAGGCTGTATTAAAAAATATTTTATTACCATTAAAATACTTAAGTATTACAAAAATCTAAATACAAATAACTTCAATATATGACGACGGGCCTAATAAAAAGCTCTGGAAGGTCAGAATGGCCCACGGGCCGAAGTCTTAGGGCCAGTTGTATGTCGCAAAGTAAATGATTTTTACCACTAACAAACAGTAGATGGTAAATGGAGGCACTGGGATGGCCAATCAGATGACAGGCAATTTCTTCTACCGTGTGTTGGTGGTAAAATCATTTACTTTGCGACATACAACCGGCCCTTAGAATTGCTTCTCTAGGCCAGGGGTGTTCAACCTTTTGGCTTACACGGACGACATTTGAAGGAAAAATTGTCCCGCAGATAAAATATGCTATAATTCTACCGATTTTGTTCATCAAAAAAGATAGAAGATAATATTAAGAATCAACTGATGTATTCACCACACGACTTTAACATTTTCATTTATTTGAAGTCATCGCGACACTACTAATTTACACCCCCCCTTCCTTTATTTCGTTTTTTTTTATTTTCTCAAAAACGGCTTTAACGATTTTTTTAAAAATTAGTGTTTTTATCAAGTGTCATGAGTTAATAGTTGTGTCAAATTTTTAATCCGATTGAATTAAAGGAAGTAGTTGTAAATTAGGAGTGTCGTAAAATAAATATTTTAATAGTTCATATCTCGTCTTCGGAAAGTCGCAGAGAATTGAAATTTGAAACTTAAGCTATCTAGAGGCTACAAGAAGTATAACAAGATTTTGGATAAAATAGAAAAACCGGAAGTTGATGTTTACGTACGTAAGAATTCGTAACCCCCCCCTGCGTTTCGCAACCATAAGTCTCAGAGATACGAAATTCGAGACTTAAGCTTGATATAGGCTAGAAGGAGTACATAAAGCTTTTGGTTGAAATCGGAAGACCGGAAGTGGACATTTACATGAAAGATTTTTTTTTTTTTTTTGATTTTCTCAAAAATGGCTTCAACGATTTTTTTAAAAATTAGTGTATTTATCAAGTGTCAAGACTATTAATTATTAGTTAAGTCGCATAAACCAAACAATTTTTTAAATTTTATTTTAAAATAACAAACAAATTTGAATGGCTTTTTCTTTTTTTTGTCTTATATTTGCTTTTCTTTTCGCTTACTTAATTTTTTCTAAAACTTTATCATTAGTTGAAATTAACTATTATTATTTAATATGTTATTCTTGTAATTAAAGAGAACCTTAATTACTTTAATGCGATTTAAAATATATTTTAAAATACCCTATAAAAAACAATTTGTCAAATATGACCACAGGCCCCAAGTAAGTCCATCATGGGGGCCGCGGGTTGGCCAGGCCTGCTCTAGGCAAAAGTATAATTTTCTTAATAAAAGACAAATGCCGATATTAGTAGCTTTAAAATTACTATAGAAAACGAAGAGGTGGTCAACTTTTTTTTTGAAATTTGTTTATTTGTCTTATATACAGGTATGTTTTTTTTTTTTTTTTACATAAACGAGTAGCTGCCTCCACGGTGATTTGGCCACCAGTTCCTTAGTGGACTGGTTGCTTCGTGATCGTGGAAGTGGGGAGGTGGTCAACTATTAGATCCGAGATATTATGATTTCAGTGACTGAGATGGGGGATGGGGGAGTTTATGACTGAGCATCTGATTTGTTCAGGTTTCTTATTCCCTCTCACTCCGGCATAGGTAAAACAAATTTGAAATGCTTTTTTAAATTCATAATTCAAACACAGCTATGTATTAGAGTAATAAAATGTGGTTCGAAAATAAAATAAAATTTTTTTACTGTCACATGTATGGGGGGGGGGGGGTAATCCATTGAATCCCTTTACCTACGTCCCTGAATAGTATACTGGTCACTTTATAGACGAAAGGCGAGTGATTATTTATTACTTATTTATTTTTTTTATAAAATAAGTTAAAATATTCCAAACTGCCTTTAGGAGACCTAATTACTATCCTGTATATATAAATATTATTCACGAAAAACCTAAAATACTTATATAATTATTATAATAACATAAGTTAAAATATTCTAAACAGCTCTTAAGAGACCTAATTACAACCTTGTATATATATTATTTACGAAAAATCAAAAATACTTATATATTTTTTAAAATAAGTTAAAATATTCTAAACAGCCCTTAAGAGACCTAATTACCACTATGTATATAAATTATAAACAAAAAATCAAAAATACTTATATATTTTTTAAAATATGTTAAAATATTCTAAACTGCCTTTAAGAGACCTAATTATATATATCACCCTTTATATATGGTATATGGTATAAATATATAGGTATTAATCATAAAAAAAAATTCTCAAAAATGAGTTAAAAATTTTACTCGCCCTATAAGACACTTTTTAGACACCCTGTAGTGTTATCTGGATAATTAGGGATGATCTGGTACGCGTCTTGACCTCCCTGATTTCTATTAATTATATTTCTTTGCAAAAACAAATAGTGGAATTTTTATTTTCCCGTAATTCGATAAAGGCAAAGAGTCGACCAATTTATCAAAATATATTTTAGTTTGAATCGAGCCTTCCTCGAGTCAAGTTGGATTCTTTCCTGTGCATTTATAGATGAATATTCGGTGTTTTCCTAGTCATCTAGCCTGAAATAGAGTAAGTAAATGCTTCTAACCTTCTATTAAGAATTGTTGATTCTATGTTACGTCAAAATATTCTAATTACTTTACCATTAACTAAAAAATTGAATGAAAAAGTGAAAGTATCTTCAAAACTCGCCACACTTTTCGGTTAGTGCTTTGTTATTAATAAATTAAAATATATTAAACTATTAAAATATTACTTTTTAATTTAATCAACTTGAAATACATATAATTTATTCACTAATATTAAAAATTAGTGGGAGGGTTTCAGTGACTCAGATGGGGGATGGGAGGGGGGTTTAAAGATTGAGCATCTGATTTGTTCAGGTATCCTCTTCCCTCTCACCCCGGCATAGGTAAAACCGAGGGGTGAACGGCGACCTAATATCGTGTACACGTACTTCCACTTCCACTTTCATTTCCAAGTAGAAGACAATACAATACAATATATCTAATGAATTCCAAAGTAATTCCAAATAATTCCATGTACACCTAATTTCAATCGCGGTTGACCCCTCGGGTAAAACAAAGTTGAAATGCTTTTCTATTATACATAATTCGAATACAGCTATGTGGTAATAGGATGTGGTTCGAAAAGAAAATCAAAACATTTAACTGTCACATCTATGGGGGGGTTGATTTTCGTAACCCTCGTAAATTGTAGCCCCCTCAGCAAAAAAGTTTCACCTAAAAAAAACAACATATGAGCCCCATGTGCTTTTAAAGAGGTGTGTCGCGAGTTTGCTTAGGGTTTTATTTGAAGAATTTAGCTTTGGAATTACACCTCTAATATATTATTTTTTCGTCTCTCTTGTCTTTAAGAAATGAAAAGTAAATATGTACCTAACTATCTAGGAAGTGATACAGATTGGGTTTTTTATGAATAAGGACTTTTCATAGAATTCCAAGATAAAAATCCCTTTTGTTAAGAACGTTCCATGGATATTTTTCCAGCCGTGATTCATTTATTTCATTTATTTATCGTTAAACTCTCTTTACCTTATCAATTTTTATTTTTTTTAAGAAGTGGAGAAATTTAAGTTCAATTCTTTATTTTTATTTCAATAATATTCTTTAGAGATTCTTACTATTCAACAACGACTTGAATTCACAACAGTACTTAAAATTTTATTAGATCAGTTTAACTGTAGATATGTCAAAAAGGTTTAGAAATCTATCCCCAAGTACCAATAACACAATCTGGGAAATTCCGAATAATCGTTGAGACAAACATCTAAAATGCTCTTTTTTCAAAATTCATGAAACTCATTTGTTTCCATTTGTTACTATCCTTGTAAAATTGTATGTTTCTGCGTTTTTCATCAGCTTAAGAGTTTAGGCCAGTGGTTCCTAACCTTTTCTGCTTCGTTACCCCTTTGAACAAGCAAGCCATGATGTGTCTTTACATTTTGATAAAAAAAAAGTAAAAAATAAAAATTATGATTTATTTAAGAACTTGTATACAGCCATTTAAGTCTTTTCTTTAAATGAATTAATATATTATATTTGATTTTTATATAATTATTAAAATAAATTTTATTTTATATTATGAAATTTTTTAATATCCAATCCCTTGCCATATCATTTCTATAGAAATATTATTTTTTTTAATTTTCTCTTTATATTTTAGCATAAAAGCAGCGCTTCCCAAAATGGGCAGTGGAACATTTCAGAAGTGGGGTAGTGATCTCAGTTATATTTGGTGGGGGATTGAATAAAAAAAATGGAGAAAATTTTAAATTTGCGAAATTAATTAATTGAAAAAAAAATTTGATTTCCACTTTGTACGAGTTTTTGCATGGAGTGGTTAAAAAAATATGAAAACTCTAGATCGGCGACGCCCAGCTTTCCCCTTCTTTGACAAAGGGCCTGTACTTGAGAAAGATCGCTACCCAGGGGTATGGCATTTCCCGAGGGGTGATCCGCGATTGGAAGTAGGTGTGCACCTCTTTGGAAGTATTTTGGAAGTACTTGGAAACATTTGGAATTATTTGGAAATTTTTGGAATTACTATGAAACATTTGGAAGTACTTGGGAATATCTGGAAGTGCTTAAAAATATTTGAAAGTACTTGGAAATATTTGGAAGTACTTGGAAATATTTGGAAGAACAAATGGAAGTAGGTGTACAGCATATTAGGTCGCGGTTCACCCCTCGGCATTTCCAAATTAAAGAAACATACACTTTTGAAAAATATCTCAAAAATGATTATTAATTATCGATTCGATCCCCACTTAGTTCCCCAACAAGAGATAGATTTTTGTCTGAATATTAGTGAACTCTCTCTCTATAACGAATATTATTTATTTATTTATTTATTTAAATGATGCTCTGAGGCAGATAACAAAAGTTTACTTATTATCGTTTTGTTCCAAGTATAAAAGGCAAAAGACCATCCTAGAATAATAGAAATGAAGAAATTAGTTTCTAATAGTCTGGACTTGTATTTGTCATGCTTGCAAATGCCTTAGCTCAAAGGGAAGAGGGATGATTCTATCTGCGGACTTTAATCATTTTCATCGATCAGATTATAATGAAAGAATCGCTCACTTGAACATTAATTAATAAAAAATATTTTTTTTTCAATACTCGGTTGTAGAGTCGACCTCGTAATTAATAATAAACTTAAATATAAATTGTTCATATATGCTTAAATGCCTACATTATGACATCGCTACAATAAAATTCAATCATTGAAAAAATGATTTTTGAACCTGAAGTTCTGAAGCTAGAGAGTCCAAAATCGAATCAGTTCTCTGCATTGAAAATTCAAACCTTTTGATACAAGACCAAGTTTCTATGACTCTATGATGACCGCGCCAAACTAACCGTAAGACGTGAGATCAAAATTTTTTAGGGTAGGTTTGTATACCTTCGGTTAAAATAGCTGGAGGCTAACTTAGCTTTAGAGTCAAAATAATTGTCATATTTGGAGCCACTTTTACTCCAAATTTATATAATTGGCACTGGTTAAATTTATATCTGACATAAATTCTTCGCCGTAATCTTCAGATTATAAATTTGTCTAATTTTTGATGTTATAATTAAATTAAAATATTTATATTAATTTATCCAATTTTCAAACCTTAAGTTTTTGACTTACTGCCAATTAACTATAGCAATTTTCAAACTTAAATTTAAGATTCTGGATTTTCGGATGCTTTATATACAGTACCAGCTGCGAACCCCGCCTTCGGCGGGCATTTTCCTGACTATGAGGCGTGTTTGAAAATTTTAGATTTTAAATTATTTTTAAACTTTCACGTATTTATTTAAAGCATTGCTTAAGCATAGCCAATCACTGGCCTCTATTCGGTCTCCTTAGCTAATCGCCATCGTAAGCTGATTTTTATTAAGTATAGATAATTATAAAAATCATTTAATATTATTTTAATATTTTTACTTTACCATACAGGTATGGTCAATTATTGTAATCGTGCATGATAAAAGTGTTTTTTCCTTCTTTTTTTCGAAATATCTAAAAAACGGCTGAAACTATTTTGATTAAAAAAATTTAGCAAAACCATGGCATTTCGCTCTACAAAAAAGCTCTAATAAGTGAACATTGAAAAAATTATATTTTTCGAGATAATAATTGTTTTGTCAAAATGTCTGTTAGTCTGTCTGTTAGTCTGTGCGTTACCAAATTTTTGTGAACGAGGTAGCTCAAAAACTAGTGTGAATATCAAAACCAAATTTCACACGTAGTTTTGGTCCTTTGAGATTAAGAGCTGATTAGATTTTGGTGAATATCGACCCAAAATTAAGGGGGGTGGAGAGGGGGTTAAAAATTAAAAATCTAGGCCTTCTGAGCACACTCAACCAAATTTTGTATTCATAATCAGTGGACCCCCAGAAGTCTAAAAATGCAAAAAGTAACCTCCCAAAATGGGGAGGGGGGCATGTAGGGTCAAAAAATAAAAATCTTGGCCATTTACCAAACTCAACTAAATTTTGTATACATAATCAGTGGACCCCCAGAAGTCTAAAAATGGAAAAACTAAACTCCCAAAATGGGGGGTGGGGGTGGGGGTGTAGGGTCAAAAAATGAAAATCTTGGCCATTTACCAAACTCAATCAAATGTTGTATACATAATCAATGGAACACCAGAAGTATAAAAATCCAAAAACTAACCCACTCCTACATGTTTATAAATAATTTTCGGGGCCAGGTTGTATGGTAAAGTCAAGTGGATGGCCACATCAGAACACGTCAGCTTATTTAAACAGAAACTCGATATAGATCCTTTATTTATAATTTCAGTAAAGTTTTAATTAATAAAAGAAGAGTAAGAAGGCTGAGTTGAATTCTGACATTCCTTGAAATCTTATCTCTAAAAAAGTATGAGAGATTATCTAAAGAGGTCGAGATTTTTAACATTCTTTACAATATTAAAATAATTTACTCATAACATCTTATAAGTACACAATTTAATTTAATCTCTTCGTTGTGAAATTATTAGAATAAAATTCGAATTTCTTATGTAAAAGATGAGTACCTAAAATAATTAAACAGCTCTCAATTATTGATAGCGCCTAAGCTTGGGAAATAATTTTTTTATCAAGTCATGGGATGTACTAATAATTCAAATTGGGACTGGTTCAAGTGTCTCTCTATCTTTATTTTCTAATTTGATTTATAATATTTTCAAAATTGATTTCTTCACACTCAGCACTCTCAGCATTTTTTAATACAAATAAATAAAAAATTGAACATTTCAAATAAATTTAATTCTTCTCCAGATTCTGATACTCGGCAATAATAAAAAAATTTAATTTTAAAGTGTTGTACCTACTTACCATTTTCTCTTTCTTTATCATTAAAAATTAAAGAAGATTATTTTTGGCCGAAATTATAGTATCTTTATAAATTTTTAATAATTTATAGTATAAATGTTCAAAGACTTTAACAAACTCAGTAATTATTATCTTCTTCCTACATCTATTTTGTGCGACAGATTTAGTTTGAGAAAATTCCCACGACGTGGTTTCAACAAAAGTGTTGAAATTTCTAAAACCAAATATTGTTGTCATGATTAAAAAGAATCTTCCATGCAATTCGTTGGACAGTTTGTGATGGGCATGATGGCTGTCGACTCACCTTCTCTAAGTAGCCGTGAACCGGGCTCGGGCACGTCTCGAAATTTTTCAAGCAAATCGATTTTTCTTTTTATTATTTCACATTACAACTTTCCATTATTTTTATATGCATTAGTCAACAGGCATGACACGTACCCAGATTTTTTTTTTTTGTAAGTTTTTATTAATATAATAATATTGAAATAAAAATATTGTATATAAAATTTTGAAACGATATATATTATATTTTCCTGAATTTACATTTGAATGTAGATTGAACTAATTGATTTCAATCAAATTTAGGGAACGCTGTGTTGGTTTATAGTGAAACATTGTTAAAATTAAATTAGGTTGGAGTTGGTGGTGTTCTCCTTGTGAAACACCACCAACTCCAACCTAATTTAATTGATTTCAGTAATTTCTAATGGATACCTAGATACTTTTAGTCAATATTCTAGTAATTTTATTAATTCCTTTACTTTGAAGACCACAATATTTTACGTTACAAGTTCAAGCAAGCTCAAAAAAGGGACTTATGTATGTTAGAGTATCCAGGTGCACTGCAGTGCGCCAAGCCAAGTTCTCACAGCGATCTGTCTGCCCTTCAGGAACCAACTTAGAACATACTTTTTGCATCCTCCATAATTACACTCCCCATTAAGCTACAAACACTAAATGCAGCTAAGACTAAAGCCCTCATGTTTTTGTGGAAATTTCAAGTTTTTCATCATAAGCGTTTTGAAGATAGATATGACCAAAAATCGCAAATTTTGACAGCCACTCACTCACCGAAATCTAAAGGGTATTTTTATAAGCTTGAAATTTGGTAGAGGCAGCTGTCTTAAATTAGAAGTAAAGGAAAAAATCAGAAAATGATATTTTTTCATTTTCGTGGGTGAAATTTAGGAACTTAAAGGTATTTTTAGACTATCTCCATAACTACACTTTCCATTAAGCAATGAAGAGAAGTTTTTTGTAAAATCGATTTTTCTTAGTAATGAAGCTATTGAAGCTTTTATTTTTGTGATTGATTTGATTTAGAGTTGAAATTTTGTTAAAATCACAAATAAGTAATTATAATTATTTATTTAACACGAACAAATAATACAATAAAACTACTACGTTTCGATCAATTATTCTGGGAACGTTCTCAAGTATGACCACCCACTCCGATAGCTACACCGCTAAACCAAAAATTATATATTAAAATCTTAAATTTAAAGCTTTTATGACAAAAATGTGAAGAAAGAAGCCGGGACAATTAGATACGAGTATAAAAAAAATTAGGGTCACGACTCTTCTGTAAAGAGGATTACGACGTTGAAGAAGATAAAAAAAAATATAGCTCTTAAACTATTTTAATTAAAAAACAAATCAAGATCACAAGATTTACATTTGCTTCTAATGATAAACAGCGCAAAAATGATTTTTTCTCAGATACTAATTATTATCTTAGGTAAAATAAATAATTAATATCTCGGAAAAATCATTTTTGCTCTTTTTATTATGAAAACTTTTTTGTAGCGTTGGCTTATTTTTATAAACATTCACTTATTTTCAAAAATTTTTAAAAAAATTAAAAAAAAATCAAGAATTTTAAAGTAAAACTGTAGAAAAAGGTAGTATCCTGTAGATGTAGGTAATGAACGAATTATTTATTAGAGATTAAAAATTTTGTAAAATATAAAATTGCATCAAAAAATAGATAATAAATCGGCCTTGATTTTGTAATGGGAATCATAATATTTGGGACCATATTTTTGTTTTCCATTAAAACGCCTCGTTAAATGAACTCTGATAAAAATAAACGGCGAATTGAATTGAGCCGAGTAAACAACTTTGAAGATTAGCCAGCGTGTCTGGTTATTTTTACTAAATGCAAAAGATTCGTTAAAAAAAATAGATAGATGTCATTCTTTGACAAAAATAACTTACTATTAGTGCTCGGGTTATTTTGAAATACAAATTCACTTATTAGTGAAACACGGTCATCTTTCGAATGCAATATTTATTTACAACTGATTGAGCTGCTTCCGCATCCACAGTTTGCTAAACGCAGGAAACCAAACTTATTTGAAATTCTTTGTAGGCAAAACACTAACTACACAAGAGAAATCCGGGATGCAAATTGGAAGCAATCAAAATGTATAATCCAATGCTTTTAAAGATTTTACAGCTACAAAATTTTTAACATTTCGTCTCACCCAGTCTCATATATTAAGGAGGTTATATACTATATTATGATATTGCTCCATCTTATTTATTTATCCCGCAAAAACATGCCAAGTTAATATCTCACATACCAAATACGAGGTTCAGTAACAGTTTTCGTTTTGTCCTCCTTATGAAATACGGACAACAATTTTGGAAAATTAAAAATAAAGTATTTCCATGAATACTGGGATTAGTTTTAGCTTATTAATATTAGATATTACATCCCAAAAATGTTGCTTGTATTTCACTAGAAGAGATGATGCGTCTTAAATGTTCTCAACGAGAGGATATTTTATTTTACTATAAGCTAGAATAGATGTTATGATAGTATTTCTAACAAACGAAAAGTATGATGCGCTTCAAGGGACTTTTTCAAATTTTATTTTCCAGAGACCTAAGTTTCATTTAACCCACGAAATCATTACATTTGTTTTGATTTCAGCTCAATCACAGAAAATGATGAGTTTTACATTTCAATGATTTATTACAAGCTTTTTAATTCTCAAGATTATGTCTTTATAGATCGCAAAGATAGTTTTGATATGAGGGTATTTAATGGACCAGGGGTTCCGCAAAAGGTGGGAGAAAAACCGAGCATTTGACGAATTGAAAAAAGTTAATTACTTTTGTAAACAAGGACCAGTTTGATTCCTCTCCATATCTACTAATGAGTGATGAATGAAATGCGAATTTTAAACTAATAGTGAAACACATTTTTCACTAAAATAGAACTGAAAACTTTACTAGCCCGTAAAATTTTCCGGAGACCTCCATGGACTGATATACCTTTCTTTTAGATTTTCGATAAATCTTAGTGTTTATTCATCCAATAACTAAAAGAAAACCAATTTAATAAATTTCGGATATTCTAGATGTTATACTAGTCTTGTTCTTCTTTAGATCTCCAGACAAAACCAGATCAAAATTTTGAAAATTCTTTATTTACATATTTTTTATATAATTTAGACACATCAGGAACTGTTCAAAAGGAAAGTTATCGAAAGTCCTGGCTCTTTTATTTATAGATCATATATCACATTTATAATATATGATTATAATCTTCTTTATTGTGGAATATTCTAATATGTCAATGGTAATCTAAATTTATCGGAAGATTATGAAAAGCTAAATGCCATTTTTTTATAATAACCATTTGTAATATTTGTTGATTGATTCTCATTATGGTGAGTAAAGAATTTCCAAATTATTGCATTTACAAATATTTTTTTTTAATTTAGCATAATTATTCCCTGAAAGGAAGGTTTTGATTTTCCCTCTATGATTGGAATTTTACATATGAATATAAAATCCTTAAGGTCTCAAATATCCGAGTTCTCATTTATAATCCTTTTCATTTCGCGAGGATAATCGAAAGTCGAAAGTCCATTTGAGACATGCAAAAATTGGACCATCCCGAATGATCGATCGGTGAGTAGAGCTTGGCTGGGAAAAATCATTCAGTGAAACTATGCAACAATTTTATTTCATTTCTAGAACCAATATACTTTTCTAAACAAAAAAATGTTTTTTATAGAAATATTTGATATAACGGATAATAATTTGAAAATTTAAAGATCCTCCTGAAATTTTGAATTCGATATTTACGAAAATATTCTAAATGTTTGAAATTTTAGGGATGCGCCGCATCCACAGCATCCATGGACCGCACGCCACTGATATATACATTATACATATTATGAGTTTGTCATGAATATGTCAGTTTTTACTTAGACTTATAAATTACTTCGGAGGTTGTTTTCTATAAATTATTAATATTAATATATATTGGATATCACGGGAAACCATTAATAGCTTTTTGATTTATAATTCTTTGATCTTTCACAAGCACCGAGAGATGAAAAATATGTTGAGCAATATCTAACGATATTTTCTTTTACATATAAATACACAGTTTTTTGTTTTTAATTCCAGATTCCTTAATAATTGTTGATTAAAGTATTAAAAATCAATTTGTTCAGGAGATATGACAATTCTCTTTTTTTAAGTAAATCAAATAGAATTAAAATTTAGGAAAATTAGATTTTCAAATTTAATATTTCTCAATGGATTTACTTGATCAAAATAATTTCTGATCCGTTCGTCAAAAATAATTTCCAACCATTTTTTATTGTTGTGCTTGAATTCCGATACCCATGATAAATCTAGAACTCAAGAAATTTCACTTTTGTTTCAACATGTTTGTATCTCCAAACAGTTCAAAAATGTACAAAATCATAAAAAATCTAATTGTCAGATGGGAAACTATCCAATGATTAAAAGTATTCTCACGAATTGAATAAAGTTTAGGGAAAGCGGTGTTGGTTTATAGTGAAACATATTAAACAAAGGAATTATTATTTAACGGGTTATAGTGGTGCCTCACAAAGAGGGAAATAAAATTAAAAAAATTAAAAAATCTTTTTAAATTATTTTTAAGGTAATTTTTTTTACAATAAAATCTCACAAAATAATTTAAAAGATTTTTTTTTAATTTTTTTAATTTTATTTCCTACTTGTGAAACACCACTATAACCCGTTAAATAATATTAATTCCTTTAATGTTTCGGCTTTAATTAAATAATGCCATCATGAGTTCCTAAGAGTTGATGAGTCCTTGAAGACGAGCCCCATATTTAGTGTATAAGGTGTCCGAGCATGATGATATTCCTCAATGGTTATAACGTTGATACAATTTGATGGCTGTATATGTATATAATTAAGTAATGGAGAGGGATTCAGCCAATGGGTAGCCTCTGCTGAATAAAACTCCCAATTATAGAAAACGTTTCGGCTTTAATTAAATAATGCCATCATCAGTTCCTAAGAGTTGATGAGTCCTTGAAGACGAGCCCCATATTTGTGTATAAGGTGTCCGAGCATGATGATATTCCTCAATGGTTATAACGTTGATACAATTTTGATGGCTGTATATGTATATAATTAAGTAATGGAGAGGGATTCAGCCAATGGGTAGCCTCTGCTGAATAAAACTCCCAATTATAGAAAACGTTTCGGCTTTAATTAAATAATGCCATCATCAGTTCCTAAGAGTTGATGAGTCCTTGAACTGTTGAATAGTATTTGTTGGATTTTGAATCAAACACTTTTGGCGTTTGATCCTTCCATGCACATTTTTGGCGAACATTTTTTTACAACTTTATCCTATGCGCAGTAGCAGCAGTCTCCAGGTAGATCAAGAAAACAGCCGATTCCCTACTCATCTATACTATTAATACCTCTAGGTAAAATATCTACTTGAATCAAACACTTCATGAAAAGTGGGTCATGGGCTTTTGGACTATAGAGAAGTGCATTCGAACCGTCCGACTTAATTCTAAAATGTTTACTTTTGAAGGAACAAACCTGGTCCTTGCATATCAGGACGATATTGATGTCATTGGTCAGAATATCTTGACTATTAAAAGAACCTTTGTAAATCTAGAAAAGGAAGCTCAAAAAATGGGACTTAGGATCAATGAAAAATGCACATGTTCCGAAGTCCGAGAAGAAATCTAATACAAAGCATTGTAGTAGGATCTTATGCATTTGAGGAAGTGAGTGAATTTAAGTATCTGGGTACTACGTCAGTTGATGTACGAGCAAGATTTTTGTATATACAACCATCAACCGTTCTGTTGCCATGTATGGATACGAGACTTGGCCATTGACAAAGCATGACGAGGAATCTCTGTTGAGATTTGAGAGAAAAATACTCAGAACAATCTTTGGACCAACTTTCGACATGGCTGGACACTCAGGTAGAAAAATCACTTTTCCCAAAATCGAGTTGGGCGATTATATTTTCAAAATTTGGCGACACATTTGTTTACAATAACTGATCTATCTACCTTATGTTTATTTTAATTATTTCAATAGTTAATTGTTAATATAAAGAAATAGTAATTTATTATTTAAATTAAATCTTAATCCACTATAGGGGGAGAAAAAAGCAAGCGAGACAAATTTTTATCTTGATCATACAAAAAAAAATAGTAATAAATAAATAAAATAATAATTATCCTTTCTACTGGGGGGGGGAGGGATTAAGAAATCCTAAATTTATTCCCACGAAGATAATATTAAAAAGTTTAAAAATCTAAAAAAAAAAAAATAAATAAAACGTAAAAAAGTTAGCTAATAAGGTAAAAAATAATATATATCAGATTTTTTCCACCTATTATTTATATTTTTAAAAATCGTTTATTTTTTGTTCTGGCTCTTATCATAATAATAAACTGAATGTATAAATAAACTATAATTTAAATAATCTTTTATTTTGGCGGATATCTCTGTTTGATATTTAAGGCGACAATCTTTGGAAAAATTAAAAAAAAAAAAAAAAATCACGAACACAAAATACGTATATATAATCCTTGACATGAAATACTCCAATTAAAATATATTATCATATCGAAACTGGTATAATAATTTTTTTTTTTTTATTATATAAATATGGATCTAAAACATCAATGTTGCCGATAAGGAGCGCGTAAATGGTAAATGGACCGACCGAAACAGCCCCAAACAACACGCATACATGCGAGGGCATCGATTCCACAAGCAGAGGGTGGCCGCCACCCCCCACAGCCACCCCCACAGGCATCACACTGGGAAAATTAAAAAAAGAGAGCGCTAGAGATGCTAATTGGGACAAATGATAGGATGTTGGATTAAAATACATTTAAAAAAAATGTTTTTTTCTTTTTTTTTATTATTATAAATGAATTTTAAAATGGAAAAAGCAACAGCGATAGACAGAGAGGGAGAAAGTGGCCATACACTTGTTGAATGAGTAGCTCTTTTCACTGCCCAGCACATAACACCCTGGCTTCAAGTAGTTCATTATTATGTTGTTAAATTGGTTTTCAATTGGGTTTGAGAAGTAAAAGGTAGTCTAAAAGTCATCTGAACTAAAAATAAAAGTAAAATCAATTACAAGAAAAATTACAATTTCTTTAATCTGTAGTGATTCATAATAAATAAATGTGACATCTATTTATGTCAACAATGTCAATAAGTTTTATTTATTACAGTAACAATTAAAAAATAATTTGCCTTTGATCAATCAAATTTATACGATTTTTTAAAAATTTCGGAAAATTTTTCATTGGCGGGAATGAAAGTACACTCCTGTTTGCTCCTGGTATCCGGATACAAAATTTAAAAACTTTAAGAAAATCAATGCTTAACGTTTGATTTCAAGGCTCCACTTGGCTCGCTGTAATAGTAGCTTTATTGCGAACCAAATTTCACACGTAGTTTTGGTCCATTGAGATTTTAAGAGCTGATTAGATTTTGGTGCATATCGACCCAAAATTAAGGGGGGTGGAGGGGGGGTTAAAAATTAAAAATCTAGGCCATTTGAGCAAATTTTGTATGCATAATCAGTGGAACCCCAGAAGTCTAAAAATGCAAAAACTAACCGCCCGAAATGGGGGGGGGTGTAGGGTCAAAAAATGTAAATCTAGGCTCTTGTACCAAACTCAACCAAATTTTGTATACATAATCAGTGTGCCCCTAGGAGTCTAAAAATGCAAAAACTAACCCGCCCAAAGGGGGGGTGTAGGGTCAAAAAATGTAAATATAGGCTCTTGTACTAAACTCAACCAAATTTTGTATACATAATCAGTGGGACCCCAGAAGTCTAAAAATGCAAAAACTAAAATATGGGGAGGGGGGTGTAGGTTCAAAAAATGAAAATCTACGTCATTTGAGCAAACTCAACCAAATTTTGTATACATAATCAGTGGGACCCCAGAAGTCTAAAAATGCAAAAACTAACCGCCTAAAATGGGGGGGGATGTAGGTTCAAAAAATGAAAATCTACGTCATTTGAGCAAACTCAACCAAATTTTGTATACATAATCAGTGGGACCCCAGAAGTCTAAAAATGCAAAAACTAACCTCCCAAAATGGGGGGGTGTAGGGTCAAAAAATGAAAATATAGGCTCTTGTACCAAACTCAACCAAATTTTGTATACATAATCAGTGGGCCCCTAGGAGTCTAAAAATGCAAAAACTAACCCCCCCCTACATGATTATAAATAATTTTATTAAATATAATTGAGGGGCCAGGTTGTATGGTAAAGTCATGTGGATGGCCACTTCAGAACACGTCAGCTTATTTTTTTTTATTGATAATAATATCCGTATTGAGAAATTCAATCGTTACTGTAATTATTTTTTTTTTCTTGAGAAAATCAAGAAAAGGAGGAATAATAGCTTTTTAAATTTCGTAAAAAAAATATTTCATTAATATAAAAAAAAAATGAGAAAGATAGATAGCAAGGTTAAATTAAATGAGGAAACACTTTGATTAAAATAGTCAGTCTATGATGATTTAAAAAAAAAAAGTTGAGTAATTTATAAAGTAACAGCCTGTGTTAGAGTGAGATAGCAAGATTTCGAAATGATTTAGATTGCAGTGGAATTTGAAAAATCTAAAAAGAATTTCGTTTTTTTTTTTTTTGACTTTTTGAGGCATTAGAAACAAAATCAGATGAATTCCATTCGGATGATATCATAAAATGGAAAGAGAAATAAAAAATGATCTAGCCTTTAGATATGATATTAATAGGGAATATTAGGAATAGTAATAATAATAATAATAACATATAATCTATAACATGGATCGTTATTCTTTTCTTTTGTCCCTCTTTTTTTGATGATATCATCCGAGAAGAATTCACTTCAATTTCTAATTTCAATCGATATCTGATTTAACACTAACATCAGGTGAGTCAAAAAGAACAAAAAAAACATCCTGAAGAAAACGTTATTAATTTTACAATTGATATTTTACGTATGTAATCGAAATTCACATTTCATGTTTGAGACCAGATCATAATGTTTTGCTCAAACTTTTAAATCGGTTAAGAAGAGACCAACCATATCCATTGTCCAAAAATCCAACCTATACATATTAATAATATTTTATTTATTTGTCCCGATAATAGAGAAGCCCCTATTATTATATTTTAATTCATTCAATTTTAGATTTTATTGAATAAACTAATAATATAGTAGAATTCCGATTTATCATATATTTAAGGAGACAAAGGATAAATACCAAATATCGGAGAAAATCCAACATATTTTGCATTGTAAAGTCCACTAGGTTTATTTTTCCAATTTAAGATAAATTTTCCATATTTTTAATTGTATACATTTATTGTTGCACTCATAAATTTTTTAACGCCGATTTTACTCAATTTCATATTTTTTCAATTCAAATAATCTACAAAAAGTCAATTCCGTCCCCTGTCCAATTTGGTTGTTTAAATCTTCAAACCCGTGTATTTACTTGAAAAATGTTCAAATATGACTGAATAAAATATCACCTAAATAAAAAAAGATAAATGAAGACTATATAATTTAATAGTTAGTAAAATTTTGTTAGAAAAAATTATTAAAATTGTTCAAAGGCAGTGTGTCAATTCCGTCCCCAACATAGTTTTAGTATTTAACTAGACTCACGCCATTACTGCAGTGGTCAAGAGAGAAACTATTGTCCTTTGGTGAGTTGGTTTGTTAATAGCAACCAGTGGTGTTAATTTTATTCATATGATAACACAGAAAAATGACTTCATAAAGGTAAGTGATTAATTATGTCGTTCATAAGTGTCATTTCCGCCCCTGCGATAAAATTCATATAAAATTATATATTTAAAAAACCTTTCTAGTTTTGTTTTACTTTTAGTGAATTGTAACCAAAACTCTAACCTTCTATATGTTTAAGCCCGTCTCTGCCTACATTACCTAATCACAATTCTCTAATGTCAATTCCGTCCCCTTGATTGTCACACCTGAATGGGAAAAATCATAAAATATTGAAAAATATTTTTTAATTCATTACCATTATTAGAAATTGGTCTATAGATAGTTTATTTTTTTTTTTTTTATTTATTAAAACATTGTATCTATAGGGCCATCTGGCCCCTTTAATGTACAATTTTAGACCAAAATATTTACAAAAATAATTAATTAAAACAATACAAGAAAAAACAAAAAATCAAAAAGAAGAAAAATACATACTTAATATATGAAACAAAAATAAAAAAGATACAAAATATATAGAATGAGAGGAGGAGAAAAAGAAAAAATTACAATATATAGGATATAAGAACAAAACTATATTATTATTGTTGGGGTGGATAAAGTTGTATTTTCAGATTTTTAGGTAAAAAAAGCTGCAAAATAAGTTGGATGTACTCATCTACATGTTCGCTATATCGAGGGTAAAAATACGATATATCGAAAGTTTTGATTTATTTTTATTTTATTTTAAAAATATTAATGGGTTATACCGAGGGGATTGGTTTTATACGAATTAACGAGATTTTTCCAAAACCTGACTCTAATTCAACAGAAAAATACGAATTATGAGACGTTTTATCGATCTTGGAGAGGAAAAAATACATTATACCGAGGGGACTAAAGTGCTTTGTTTTAAATGAATTAACGAGATTTTTCCAAGGGACTAGAACTTTCTTACAATTTATCGGGACATATGATAAATCGGGACTCTATTGTATAAGGATATGAAAAGATGTATAGAATATCGTCGCCTAAGAGTGTAAACCTGCTAAATCCATATTTTATCATATATGACATATTAATACCGTTCGAAAGAAAAAGAGATGTAGCATCGTCCAAGTAAAACTGATATTTAAAATTTTAATCGTAAGTAGTATAGTTTTTTTCCATAACAACAATATTAAATTTTGTTTGCTTTTTCTTTGCCCTGTAAAATTTCCATGTTGTGAATTAGCAGGTTTACACTCTAAGGCGACGATATGTATTAGTGATTTAAGACAAATTAAGAATGGTTGAATTTCCGAAAAGATGGTGACCATGTGAAGCTAAAATAATTATAATAATATTATTATTCAGATTTACACTTATGACTAAAAAGCTTGGAAAAATAAAATATTAAAAGAAATAGCGCTCACCGAAACGTTAAAACTTCTCTTAGATGAATTATTGCGAAAGTTGGTTGGATTATTTCCTCTCATGGCAAAAGAAAACATTTAAATAATTATTTGTTTATATAAACAATTAATTATTAAAATTATATATATACATTTATATATATATATATATATATCCCGAATATATTTTTTTTAACATGACATCGATTTCACTAAAAGAACTAAATAAAACTTTCTTGGTATTAAACTACTATATTTTTATGCCAAGTTTTTCTTTCTCTCCAAATCATTAAAACTTGCAGGAGACTATTGAAAAAGCATTATTTTCTTTTGTCTTCAATTTTTATTAAATATAAATTCAGTGTTGGATCTTTTGAGTCCATAATAATTTTTTTGACAGGTATAACAGGAAATTGACAATAAATTAAATACAGTGTTATTATCAAATGGGTCAATTTATTTTGACTTCCTCAGAGGCCCATTTAATCACTCTCTTTGCCAAAAAACAATTTCACTATTCGACAATAATAATGTTTTGACAAAGAGTGGTTAAATGGGCCATCGAGGAAGTCAAAATAAATTGACGAAACGTTTGTCCCATTTATTAATAAATCTGTTTTTAATTTTTTGTCCAATTTCCTTCTATTCCTGTCAAAAAAAAATATAAATTCAATATTTTTTTCAAACTCTTCTCCTTAAGGGAGTTCGAGACAGCTTACCTATCTGGTTGATCTTGGAAAAAATCTTTTGTATTTCTGCAGAGTGACAACTTCTGCTTACTAAATTTTTTAATAAAAAAATTATTAACAATGAAGTTTTTTTTGGCTTTTCGGCCTTTCTAGCCATAAGCCAATTTACGATACTATTTATTTTATTTAAATTTGTTCCTACCCCGGGGGAATAATGAAGTTAATTTCGAATTAAAGTCTTTGTTTTGATAATATTAATAAAAAGAATATTGAGATACATTTTTTCTCATTATAAAAACATTTATTTAACACAAAAACGATTTAAAAAAATAGAGTTAAAATTCTACACTAGTGCTTTTGTCATATTCTGTTTGCTGCAAATAACTTTTTATTTTTTACATTTATGAATAACTTATTAACTAGACTGTCAAATCTATTAAAAGATGTATCATACGATTCATAAAAGTTAAATTATTTATCTGTATAAATTTGTTGAAAATGGTATAATTTGTATGTTAAAAGGACAATTTTCAATAATTTATTTCTCGGTAATGGGACAGACGATCAACTATCAAATTTCGGTAATAAATATTTAATACATCAATTATTCGATTGTAAAAATTTGAGAATTATCTTATAACCCCCTTAAATCTCAATAACCAATCAACTTATTTTTTAATTTCTATTATTTTCTGACAAAATACCTAAAAAAAAACTACCCTACAAGAATAATACTAAGATAAGAATGTGTGAATAAAAAAAGAAGTTGGTGTAGATTTTATTCAATCTCCGGAGGGGTAAGTTGGGATCACTTCCCCTCTCTTTCCGGCTTTCTTTCTCGCCCCCCCTCCTCACTCCCACCTCACCCCTAGTACCTTTCTCGATTTTAGATTCTTCTAACCCTAAAAAAGAAAAAGCGAGCCACCCCCGATGCATGTATTAAATTTTCTTGGCTTGGATCTGGAAGGAAATGGTGTTGGCGAGAGATAGCAGCCCCCTGAGCCCCGTCCCCTGATCCCTGCCAGGCTTGCCAACATCCACACTTGATTTCCCTTGAAAGATTTGTCATCTTCTTCTCCTGGCGCCGTGCAGATAGCAAACGGAGATTCTTTCAGCCAGCCACCCCTTCTGCACCACCTACCCTTCAAACTAACCACCACAATAGCCCTACCACCCGATAGATATACAAATTTCCAACGAGAGAAATTGAAAAAAAAGACCCGATAAAGTCAAAAGAAGAAAAAAATATACCTCTTAGTCTTTTATCTTATAAACTACTACTACTACTACTACACATTTTCCAATTTTATTTCAGAAAATCATAATTTTATTTCAGAATTAGGAAATCTCACTTGTATTTCAGGATTCGGCTCAATTCACGAGGGCGTCAAAACAACCCTTCGGACATGTAATTTAACATAATCCACTTTATTTCGGATCTAGTATATGACAACCTCAAAATAATGATGACAAACGTTAAAGACTAATGTCCAATTTCACCAACTATATTTCAACATTAGTACCTACTTCAAAACTTCACCCTTCTTCTTCTTCTTTTCGGGCCAACCCAGGCCTTTAGGGATGCACCTTTTTGGTATAACTCCTTCTCTCATCATTTTCATTAAAAAAAAAAAAATTTAATTTAAATTTGATTTCACCATTGATACGTAAGAGAAAAGTGATTTTCTTTAACAATATTCTTGGTTGCCTACTGAAAAAGGAAACCCTATCGAGATAGCCAGTTTCATTCACTTTCATCTAAAGAATGATATATATGCGATCCCTTCTAACATGAATAGTACATTTTTGATTCTTGGTCTTTAAAACACAATTGGTAACAATTGGTTGAAATTATAGTCTCATTACTGAACATTAGATTTTCGAGAAAAACTCTCGATTTAAATCTAAAATTTCTAAATATTTTTTAATTGTTAAATAAATAGTAAAATTAATTGTTAATTTATGTATTTATTTACTTTTTCTATTTATTTATGAAATCACCGCTTACTATATAAGTTATTTGTTTAAGATGAGATTTAAAATAGGTAATAAGATAGATATATTTTCTTTATACAACATATAATAATATATTTTAATTTATATTTATACTAATGTTTTTTTCTCTCTTTTTCAGGTAAGTGCAACTTTTTATCTACCATTCGCCCTCATAATCGTTCTACTACATCGAGTTTTGCGTGCAAAGGTAGATATTGGTTTTTTTATATTTTCCATTTTCAGTTAAATGTTTCAGTTATGTATATTTTTTTCATTTGCACTATTTAAAATTTACTATCAATTAAGTATTTCAATCCAAATTCTTTTAAACATCTAACTCCGACGTTTCCATGGCTTAATTTGCGATCGTTTTCATAAAATATGAGCTCCCATTCTGATTTTAGATTAAATATCTGGATCTCTAATTACAATTAAAATCACTTATTATTTAAATCTCACAATAATTATATTTAATCAATTCATTTCTCTAATTAATAATCAACAATTAAAATATTAGTAATGAAGCTGTTGAAGCTTTATTTTTGTGATTAATTTGATTAAAGTTTGAATTTTTATTTAAATCACACATAATTAATTATAATTATTTATTACACACGAACAAATAATACAATATAACTGACGACGTTTCGATCGACTTATTCTGAGATTGTTCTCAATTATGAGCATCCACTCCGATTATGGGTTGACTGAGCCAAGCACGTGTCGGTCAGGCTTATATAGGCTCCATGTACAGTCCAGTCAAAAACCAACACACTGACGACCTCAGCGCCCACTGTCGGACTGAGCATTACATGTATTTAAAAACCATAAAGTGAAAAATATTGGAGTTTTTTGACGTGTTATAGTGGTGTTTCACAAAAAGGAAATAAAAATTAAAAAAAATGTATTTCCTCTTTGTGAAACACCACTATAACACGTCAAAAAACACCTGTGTTTAATATGTTTCACTATAAGCCAATACCGCTTTCCCTAAATGTTTGTGAAAAATATTAACAAATCAAATGATAATAATAATAACAATGATAAATGGCAATTAATCCACATTTTATAATACAAGGTAAAATTCATCTATGTAAACTATAATATTCTTGATATGTCGATTAAGTGTTATTTATTATTGTTATTATTATTATCATTTGATTAGTCAAAATTTACTTTATGGTTTTGGTTTTTAAAAACATGTAATGCTCAGTCCGACAGTGGGCGCTGAGGTCGTCCGTGTGTTTGTTTTTTGACTGGACTGTACATTGAGTCTATATAAGTCTGACCGACACGTGGTTGGCTCAGTTAACTTATAATCGAAGTGGGTGCTCATCTGCATACCTGAGAACAATCTCAGAATAAGTCGATCGAAACGTCGTAGTTGTATTGTATTATTTGTTCGTGTTCAATAAATAATTATAATTAATTATGTGTGATTTAAATAAAAATTCAAATTTTAACAATTAAAATAAATAATTAGTTCAAGATATTATATTTTTAATTATTATTTAATTATTGTTCAATTGTTAAAACAAAACAAAAAAATGTTAATATTCATATTCATTTCTGATATTTTAAATTTTCGAAAAATATATTTGATATATCGAATTTGAATGTCGTTTGAGACTACAAAAGATGCTCAATACACTGTGGGAGATAAAACTGGTTTCATTTCAATTACAGTGAAAGAGAGTATATTAACCCCCATGGGATTCAAACTTAATAGTATATAATTTTACACTTCAACTTTCGATTATAAAAGATTTTATTCATGTATTAAAAAATCACATTGCCTCTAAATTCCTTCTTTGATTATAATAATCATTTAAATATTTAGAGGAAGAGCAAAAAACTATCTATTAGAATAAAAAAAAAATGTTTCTTTTGTTTAAAATAGCAAACCATCTCTATTTAAAGTCGTCAAAATAAATAAAAATTGTTAATTTAAATCAAAAATTAATCTGAATAATCAAGAAATCATTAGTTTTATAAAAAATCTCAAAACTTCTATTACAAATCCAAAGTTTTTGAGAGAAATTCTCTATTATTTATCAATGGATAATATTGAAAAAAATAGTTGCTTTTTTAACCCTAGGATGCATAACATGGGTATTTTATACCCACGTTGTAATAAAATTCTGTTTTTTACATAAGATGTGTAAGAATTGTAATCAAATGTCATGAATTCCTCTATTGGTTAGTTATAAATGAAATAGAAATGTTAACTTGTACCGTAAATTTATTGTTATTTAAATATTTACATATGAGCTTTTCGTGCGTGCCGAAGGCACGCCCTCGAAGCTCGGCCCTCCGGGCTGGTGCCCTGGCGGGCAGCGTCTCGGTCCAAAAATTTTATTCCTCTTAAAAAACCACACTCCAAATGTATATCCGTAAACTACCGAAAATACATCGTCTCTTAAAAGTTTCGCATCTTTAATTTTTGAGTGGCGAGGGGGGGGGGGGAGGAACAATTATCAATATATTTAATGTTTCTTAATTTAAAAAGAATTGGAGTCTTTCATTTCAAAATTCGAATATATATATTTCAAATTTGCCTGGTTAATGAAAATCGATTGGAGCCATCAGTTTAAAATCAGAGCTGAGAATTATATTTCAAATTTGCCTCGTTAATTAATATATATTTAATGTTTCTTAATTTAAAATCTATTGGTGTTTTTACATTTTCATTCGAGTTCAAATGAATACAATATTATCTAGACACAAAGTCTAAATCAAAAATATATAGTTTTAGTAAAAGAAATCAAGATATGAATATTAATGTGACATTGGTCTAGTGGTTAGAGCTGATGACCATAGTTCAAGAGTTCGTCGGTTCGATTCTAGGCAAGAGGGTAATTTTTTTAGAGAAATTTCTCTAAGCATTGTTACAAATTATCTAGATGAATATATATAGTATTATTATTTTTACCATTATTTACATGACATGGGTATTTTGTACCCGACCTAATTTGTGACATTCAAATTCACCTTCTCTAGTTTAAAATTTGGTGCATTCATTTAATTTTGGTTGGTAAACTAATTATTAGTGATTTTCCACTTTTATTCTTGAATTTGTGTCCTTTACTACGTTAGTTAGTTGTAATCTGCCGAAGCTGTTTTGTGTTTTGTGGTTGTGTTTTCAATAGTAGAAAATATTTGTAATTCGGTAGGTTTCTATTCTATATTATATTTAAATTAGCTTTAGATGCAGCCTATTTTGTAGAAATGGCATAGACACGTGGTAGGAAAAGTTAATCTGTCAAATATACCGATCCTGATTTTGAAGAAACTGTGCTGCAATAGCTCGACAAAACTTCGTATGTTGGATCAGAATCAAGTGAAGATTCTGATTATGGAGATGTTGAAGATGTAGCTCTCGATGAATATATAGACCCAAATTATAATTCATTGCCAGGAAATGCAATTGATAGTGATAGTAGTAGTAGTGGGAGTGTGAATAATATGGATATGGAGACATAATCTGTGGGTCATTAGAAGGCTAGAAATGAAAAAACTGGGTACAGGGGTGGGGTGGGGTGGGGTTGAAGGGTGGTGTGGAGGGTTTAAGTGAGGGTCCATAGGTATAGTGGGGTGGTGCACTTGGGGGCGATCGTCCCCAGGTTGGGAACCACTGTTCTAGGCCTTTGAACCAAACTCAACCAACATCAGTAAACTCTAGTTGCCATAAAGGTATTTAATAAAACGCGTTTTTACTAAAAACGGGTTTTTACTGCACCATATATACAAGAATTGCTCGTATAATATAATAAGATTCATCTCACTTGTGTATGAGAAACTACGAGAAAAAAAAAAGTAGGTGAATAAAATATTTACTATTGTCTAAAAATCGGAGAAAGAAGAACCTTGTGGAAGAGTCTGAAGAAGAGAAGAGGTCAGATGATGGGGCACACACTGAGACATGGGGGACTGCTTAGGGATATCTTGGAGGGGGAGGTGGGAAAGAAAAGGGGAAGGGGAAAACCCAGATTAGAATATTTCAACCAAATAATTGGGGATATGGGATGCCAGACATTTAGAGAGGTTAAACAGCTGGCGGGGGACAGAGTCGAGTGGAGACGGATTGTTGCATCAAACCAGTCTTAGGACTGTATACTCAATGATGATGATTGTCTAAAAGTAACAAACGCCGGATTCCTGATTTAATCAAAATTTCAAGGTGTATAGTAAAACCACGTGGTGTATTTTATTCCTTCTTTTTCTACTCCTACTAGGTATATTTATAAAATATAGTATATAGAACGTAGTATACGTATACCTACGTTAGATGATCGTAGATAAATCATTTTAGTTTTCATCTAACGGATGACGTTAATATTAATTAAAATATAAAAAGAAATGAGAAGCGAGATTAAATTAATGGTGGATTTTTTTCCTCTCTACCTACTCTCTACACCTATTAGCATGCGGTTAGAGTAAAAAAAAAAAAACCGACCTTTTAAACATGCTACAGGAATAAATTAGTATAAACAAGAAATTAACTAAACGCAGACCTTCCCTTCCCTTTCTCTAGTTTCATATTAAACGTAAAATGAGACGAGAAAGGAAAAAAAACATCTAAGAGACGGGGGGGGGGGGAGTTGATTGTTTAATTCATGGAATGAAAACAAAACAACAACAAAAAGTACCTATGGGAATATACCATAGTCAAATAGTATTATTTTTGCATGCTTTTATTTTACTTTATACCTTGTTAATATTGTCACGAGATTCGGCCCACTTATACCTATAGGTATTGGCTGGGTGCATGACTGGTATCGCCGCCTGGTGGTTCTAAATAGGTACTTTTGCCTCATTTAGCTCGGACTATTTGTATATGATAAATGTTATAAACTAGTGAATAAATTATTTAAGCTACTTTGTGAACTTTATTTGACTAGTGATGAGAATTATTGATTACCAGGATTGAATAAAAAATATATATATATAACATATACATATAGTCGACCGTGGGTCAGTGGCTAGAGTGTCGAGTCTTTGACTAGAAGTAAGCTGGTTCGAGACTGAGTCTCAGATATTTGCAGCCGTCCCCTCTTGGAAAGCAATGGCAACCTACCAAGAGTATAATTGCATAGTAACCTCTCCAAACTAGCCGTTTGGAACCGGCGTTAAAAAGTAGGTCCCGTATATCTGTGTAAAACAACTAAACACACACATCACAGGTATATGTGGAGAGGAGCCAAAACGTCAGGGAGACCTGATATCGCACTTAAAAGAATATACATAAGTATCTCGAAAAAGGTTCCAATGATTTTGACGAAAATGCTGGACTAGAGTGTAAATGGATCTGTCAGGGTCTCTCATCTTTCTGTAACTTTAATTTGATTGGTTCTTTCTTAATTAAAATAAAAATTCACAGGTGGGTGTGTCAATTTTTTTTATTTTTAATTTCATTTTATTTAATTATTTGTTTGTTTTTTAATTTTAAAACCCACTAATAGTTCATTACAAATATTATTTGTTATTTGTTGCGTTTGGACCCTTGGGATCACGCAAAGCTTGATGTTTCTTTCTGGTTAGACCTTCCAAGTCTCTATCTTTTTCCGGAAAGTGTTATCGAGTTCCATGGTCAGGTTATGTAATTTTTCCTGGCCGGATGAGTGTGTTGATGTTAAAGGTGCCCAGCCAGGTATGTATGGATTTTTGGCGTTATTCTTCCATTGTTTCTTCCTTGACTTCGTGATGGTCCGGGTCCTCCAGAATCTGAATGCCCGGTTGCCACTCAAGGGTGGGTGGATTGGTTACCACCTGGGGTAATCTTGTTTTTGCCTCCTCTCACGATTCATGGTTGCTTGTTACGAAATTTTGTCCTGAGCATGCGCGAGGTTTTGTAGAACCAGAAATTGTCAGTTTCTGGAGCCGAACAAATAATATATTAAAATTTTATTTGCAATTAAAAGTATACGCAAATGAATGTTTATCGCGCACACAAGTTTTTGAGCGGTTTAAAAGGATTAAAGAGAGACGTGAAACAACCGAAGACGATCACGCGCCCCTCAACGTCAAAAACGGACTAAAACATCGAACAAATTGGTAAATTTATTCTCGAAAATCGTCAAAATTGGTAAATTGATTCTCGAAAATCGTCGTCTAATTATCCGAGGTCTTGCTGAAATGACAGTATTCGACAAAGAAACTGTTCGTGAGATTTTGCATGAATCATTCAACATGCGCAAAGTTTGCGAGTCCCACGGTGCTTAACCAAAAAATCCACCAGCCCATTCTGCTCTGGCTGTGAAGGCGTTCCTTGCAAAATATGGCATAACCGTGTTGGGCCATCCACCGTACTCGGGCCATTTAGCCCCCTATGGCTTTTTTTTATTTTCCAGAGCCAATTGGCCCTTGGATGCGGCAAAATCAAAAGCGATGGAAGTTCTCAGAAGCGGACTCCCAGAAGGGCTTTGAACTATGGAAAATTCGTATGAAGCAGTGTAGGGGTTTCCAAGGGGAGTACTTTGAATGCGATAAAGTTTCTGGAGTAATTGGTGACGAATAAAAATTGTTATGAGACAAGTCCGGTTTTTAAATTGCCGTTCCATCATAAATTATATTTGTTTACTATTTTAATTAGCTCTTATTGTCAAGTTAATTGTTGCCGTTTCTAGTAACAATATAATTTTAAACCAAAGTTACCTCCGGACTATTATTATTAATAGTAAATTCAATACCATTAAATTTATTTTTTATGAATTCTAAACTCTTTCTTTTTTTCCTCTATAAATTTTCTAAAGATTCATATCAGAAATAAATTATTGATTTTTTTATATATGTAAGTAATATCAAATTTTATCTATATTCTTATGTGTATTCTTATGAGTAGATCTATAGATGTAGATAAGCTTTAATTTCCAATATACATATCATTACAGACTCTTTTACACCCATGCACCATGATCTTTTCTTTGTCTAATACAACAACTAAACAAAAAATAATAATTTCCATAAATAAATAAAAAAAAATTAAATGGAGAAAAATATATAGGTATATAATAAATAAATAAAATAAATGGAAACCGGATCGATAACTCTGGTGTATCAAATTATAAATATTAATCAAATTAAATATTATATTAATTAATATTTATTTATCTTTTTAAATTATTTTAATTGGATCGGTTTTTGATTGTTATATTTGATTTAATTGGTTATTTTTATTTATTTAGGGAAAAGTACTAATTGTTTATAACAATAAATCAATAAATATTTATATTGAATTAAAAAGAAATATATTATGGATAATAAATAAATATATATAATATTTACAGCCTTCTTGATTTCAACTGTGTTGCGTGCATCCCAATGAAATTGAATGGGAAAATTCTAAAAGGAGATAGATAGTATAGAAGTTGGGACCATCTATCTTCGTTAGAAACGCAAAGGCTTCTTAGTAAGAATTATTATTATTATTCCTATATTAGATAATCCTCATTTGATAGTCACCGACGGATAAAACGTGAATTTTGCTTCAAAAAATAATTTTTAAGAAAAAATAAAAACCGACTTCAAAAAATTAAATGCAACAAATAAAATACACTAAAAGGTATAAAATAATTATTATCTTATTTAGTTACAACTAAACGACGAAATATTAACATGAAATTGCTTTTTGAAGTCGGTACCAAACAAACTATACCTATAAGCGAGCGTACCCGCCAAACGTACTAAGTGAAAAGGCGAAATCTGCAGCAAGGAAGATTGGCTTCTTATTCAGGTCCAAGCGATTTTACAAACCCCCACAACTTCTCACCATCTACAAGGCCCAAATCCGCCCCTGTCTCGAATACGGCTTTCATCTGTGGAGAGGAGCCTCAAAATATTCTCTTGCTACCCTTGATGCAATTCAGAAACGAGCCGTCAGGCTAATTGACGATTCTACCCTCACCGACTCCCTCGACTCGCTGGCTCATCGAAGAGATGTCTCTGCCCTTTCCCTTTTCTATAGATACTATCACGGCAGGTGCTCTGATGAGATAAAATCAATAATTCCCCCCAAAGCATGCTTTGCACGCGGCACACGTTTTGCCGACTCCCAACACTCTTTTGCGGTCAAATTGGAAAAGTGCCGGACCACTTCATTCGCGAATACATATATCCCCATGACTTCAAGGAACTGGAACTCCCTCCCAGCCTCAATCTTTCCCAGCACTTATAATCTTCAAACCTTGAAAACCAGGGTGCATAGACACCTACGTCTACACCCTCTCACTTAATCAACTTTCCCTTCTCTTCGGTAATGCAAGGGTCTTTCGAGATCCATAGGGGCTACATCTTTACTGGTGCACCCCTTCTTGCATTCGATTGCATTAAAAAAAAAAAAAAAAAAAAAAGTAGGATCCGTCGAGTGCGATTCATAAAAGGTATATGTTTGGCACCGACTTCAAAAAGTAATTTCATGTTAATATTTCGTCGTTTAGTTGTAACTAAATAAGATAATAATTATTTTATACCTTTTAGTGTATTTTATTTGTTGCATTTAATTTTTTGAAGTCGGTTTTTATTTTTTCTTAAAAATTATTTTTATTTTTCTCTTTTAGTGATGTTATTAATAGTGATCATATCAGCAGAACTTGACCAAATTAATATGACACCATCCCTAAGACACCCCTTTCGGATAAAAAAGAACCATCGAAATCGGTTCATAAACAAAGAGGTTAGGTCTAAACAAACCTAATAAAAAAGGTCTAATACCTTTGAAAAAAAACGAAAAAAAATGGGACCAATCGGAAGCTAGACTGGACCCAATGAAAAAAAAAATTCAAAATCGGTTGACAATTGGCGGAGATATGAGGTAACATAGGCAAAAAAAAAATCAGTCGAATAGAGAACCTCCTCCTTTTTTGAAGTCGGTTAATAATATAAACTAATCTCTCAAATTATGCCATTTTTTGAAATCTGTTATTTTTTATGTTAAATATCGCAATTTTTAAATTAATTTAATAAGTTATTATAGGGAAATAAGAACAATAATAGCTTATGCAAGTATTTTTTATTTTATGCCAACGTTTCGTCAACTTTGTTGACTTCCTCAGTACTCAAACAAATTAATAAAAGGAAGATAATTTTAGATTTAAATAGGAAATATTTTCAATCTGTGCCTATATGTGTTTGCTAAGAATGAATATTTATAAAATGAAAAATATCCAAAGAAATTAATTTTTTTGAGTCCTGGGGAGGTCAACAAAGTTGACGAAACGTTGGCATAAAATAAAAAATACTTGCATAAGCTATTGTCCTTATTTCCCTACAACAACTTATTAATTTAATCGATGGACATAAATAATCAAAATTTTAAAGTAATATTAGAAATCAGTTTTAATAGGTTTCGTAAGGTATTTACCTATTTTTGTAAACAATACTTACTTTATTTTACTCTTTTCTAATAAATGGATCTGCTTCGCTGGTGGTGTAACTCAGGGTGATTCTCTTTGTCTTAAATTGGTTCCTATGAATTTACTGATTTTAATTGAAATTTATGGATATTATAAAAAGAATAAAAAAATAAGAAAAATAAAAAGGATGATTGAAATACTAGAGGGGTTGAAGTGAGTTTGGGAAGGGTAGGTAAGGTGATTTAACGACTAATGGAGGGGAATTAAAATTTTCTTTAAGGTGTACTCGAAAGAATGATATAAAACAGAGATTAATATATGACAATTTATTTATAGTAGCAGTTGGAAAATTAATTTATATAAAAAAAACAAAACAAAATGAAATGTGTAAAATTAGAATTGATTTATGATTATTGGACTTGCGCTGGTGTTCAGATGGAGAGCAGGTATTATCGCAATGGGTGCGAATCCAATCAGTTGTAGAACGGAGGTATGGCTCGTCTTTCGGTATGGTGACCAAGCAGGAGGTGGTCACGTAGACGTCCGGCTGTATTTCAATATACCGTCAAAACGAAGACGCCAGGCCAAGATGAATGATAGAATGGCTCGTATGCAGAATGAACGCGATGGAGCGTGTAATATATTAATAATAAAATAGATTATATATATATATAGTGAGCATATATTGGTAATCCATACATAAAAGGTAATGTATTATATAGTATATATTATTGATGTGTTTTATACTATAGCAAAAAAATAGTATTGTATAGTAAAAATATCGATGTGCTAGTAGAAGCAGTAATCATCTGATAATTGCTATATAATAACAGAAGCAGCAGTCATCTCATAGTGGTTGCTATATGATGACAGAAGCAGCAGTCATCTGATAGTGGTATGGTATGGGCTCGCTCTGTTGTCACGAGATTTCTCCCTCCTTCATCGCTTTTTGTCTGCCTTTGTCCGATATCTTTTTCCATTACCGTTTCTCGAAATATATTCCAAAAATACACATCTCATTAAGAATTTAAAAATAACAAAATTAAATTTTAATATTAATATATTTTCTCTGTTTCTTTAATTCCCATTGATCAATTTATATTCTCTCTCTTTCGAATTTATACTCTAAAAATAACTCCTTTGATGGATTGTGCTTTTCTTTCCTGAATCTATTTCACCCACAATGTAGGATACTGCTGATGATGGACTAATAATCCGAAATATATTGAGTTTGTATAAACCTCTTTGAGTTTTATTTCATTCACTGTGAAACTACACACCCTTTACTCTATTAACTAACATCATGTTTCACCTAAAACCTACACCACTTTCCATAAGTAAAATATAATTACATTATTTATTTAATAATTAAATAATTGATCATTATTATTTGATAATTAAGTTTGAATGATTGTTAAAAATAATTATTAGGATTTTTTTTGAGATCTAATTGATTTGAAATTTTTTCTTATTTGATATATAAAAATACTTCTTATGAAAGTTAATTAATAAAGTAAAGGGTGTGTAGTTTCACAGTGAAACTACACACCCTTTACTTTATTAATTAATATCATTTTTCACCTAAAACCTACACCACTTTGCCTAAGTAAAACTTATGAAAGCTGTTTAGTTTTTCTTCGTAAATTAAGAATATGTACAGAAAACTATATAGGTTTCAATTTAAAAACAAAACTTGACCTCGAAATACCCTTGAAAGCTTGTTCTAGGTCGTCAAATGATAGCGTAGTTTAGTTTCTTCCCTGATATAAATAAAGTTTTATTTGAAATTTTTTTCATATAAATCACTGTTTTTGAGTTATATGGTAAGACTCAAGATTAAAAATAAAAACTCACCCGGTATATGGGGGGATGTAAATTTTTTATATTTTCTGTTTCCAGATTTTCCTGTTAAAAAAAGCCAAAATAATTGAAAAAGTATTATCTATTAATTAGTATTATTTGTAAATTCCTTACAAGGTGTTGAACTTGAATAGTTGTTGTTATTGTTGTTGTTGTTTGATGATTGATTGGCCTAGTGCTTTTGTGCTCTAACTAGCCTTGGACAAGCCAGATCCTCTGAGGGTTGGCGAGTGGAACCGCCTTCGTGTTTACTACCAGGGCCAAGGGTACAAGGGTGCAAGGGGGGTGGATACGGACGGAGGGGCTGTTTTCGAGGGCACCTGTTGCTATTAGGTGGCGACACCCCCGATTATTAGCACCCCCTGGGCTTGCTAATCGATGATCGCAGTTGACCCCCCTGGCCCCCACCCCCACCACCACTACGCCCGACATTTTCTTTTAAATCATGCTGGCTGGGATATTAGAAAAGTAAAATCGGAAACGGAAATTACCCAGCCATTACCATTTAACATTTACCACTCAACTCACTAACCTGCTTGCTTGTTCAATGCAAATGAATTATTATCCCTTTTTCTAGACTCTATAAGAAGTCGCTTATTTGCTGCTTGCTTTCCTCAAGATAGGGGAAATGTTTTATTAATTATTATTTATTAATATTTGAAAGACCGCGAAATACGCTTGTTTTTAATTATTGTTTATTTACCATCAACCACTTATTTTGTTTTGATCCAAACTCATGATTTCTTTTTATTCAACCAACTTTTAATTAATAGTTTAATTAAATAACTAATCAAAATATTTTTTTTCCGTGAAATTGAGACCTATAGTCAATAGTTATTATATATAGGTATGCATTTTAATCCTTAATCTTTGATTTACAACAAAATTATGAGAGCTGTTTTCGAGAAATCAATTCTATAAATCTATGTAAATTATGTGTTTTCTTGCCAGGAGGGAGTTTTTAAAAACAATCGCAATATTTATTTTTACTTTATTATTATTATTATTTATTTATTTTTTTATTTTATTTTAGCTTTTTACCTGAAAACGTTTTCTGGAAGTACAAAATCTCGATCTTGAAACGTTTTAGTTAGTGAGCTGAAAATTTGTAAGCAAATTTCTTAGAATGCTCATAATTTTAGCTTTTTACCTGAAAACGTTTACTGGAAGTACAAAATTCCAATCTTGAAATGTTAATGAGCTGAAAATTGGCACGCAAATATCTTACAATGCACCAAATTTTAGCTTTTTACCTGAAAACCTTTCCCGAGAGTTAAATTAAATTAAAACTTTTTCTTAACTATAATTCTTTTCTATTTTTTCAACTGTTTATTAATAAATTCTGAATTTGATTTGTCAAAGTCTGATTTTGATTTTTAAAATTCTGAATTTGATATGGAAAAGTCCGAATTTGAAGTTAAAAACTTATATTCATTTATAAATTAAACTCTTTTTTACAATAATGAAGAATACTAACAAAAATACAAAACAAACATAATATACAACTCTTTTATAATCAATTAATCGTGGAGACTTTAACCCCCGAACAAAAATACAAAACAAACATAATATACGACTCTTTTCTAAAAAATTAATCTTGGAGACTTTAACGCCCGAACAAAAATACAAAACAAACATTATATACGACTCTTTTATAATAAATTATTCTTGGAGACTTTAACGCCCGATCAGAAAAACATATCGAATGACTTTAATAGATAGGTTTCTAAATTGAAACTGATGATGTGATGAATTCATCTGTTAATATAATTATAGACTCTCTAAGCTCTTTTTCTCATCTCCTTTTATGAGTTAATTGCCTGAACAAAGGTATAATTAGAACCGGTGTAATGTGAAACAGAACAAAACAACATCAACAAAATATTCATTAAATATTATAATATAATAATAATAAAACAAAAATGTTCTTCATCACTATCATTAGATATGTAAAAAAAAAAATTATTATAAAGGGTCAACGTGTGGGTAAAAAATAAATTAAAAATTAAAAACGTGTAAAAAAATTATCATAACGAGATTTGGGACATTTAAATGGGGACAGAGTGACCTGGCTATAAGATTAAAAGACAAGGGCTATTTATGCAGGATTCGTCCTAGATTACGTATACGCAAACACCGTTTCGGTGTCGGAAATATATTTCAAGTTATTATGACTTTAAACGAGGAGTGAACCGCGATTGGAATTAGGTGTACACCATCTTTGGAATTATTTGGAATTACTTTGAAATTCATTAGATAATCTATTGTCATCTATTGTCTTCTACTTGGAAATGAAAGTGGAAGTGGAAGTAGGTGTACACAATTTTAGGTTGCGGTTCACCTCTCGACTTTAAATAAAGCCTGCTCTTTGACAATTGAATCACCTTTAATATACAAAAACAGACATTAGACGGTCTGTTGATGTCTATAAGCATTTAAATTATGTATTACCTGGCCACCGAGCGATGCTCGGTAACTTTTTGCTTCAGTTAAAAGCTATATATATAATACACGCCCCCTGGACCCCAATCCCGAGCCCCCGTTAATTAAATAACAATTTATCGAGTTTTTTTAATCAATTAAGTTGGCAAATTCTAATATATACTAGATGAAGGAGGAGGTATCAGCCAAAGATGGAATCACTGGGTTCAATAAAACACCTTTAATGAGACGTTTCGGCCTAAATTTTATTTGGCCATCTTCAGTCAATTAGGAGTTATACACAAAATGCGGTACACATATGTGATCGAACCAAGCCTTGTCAAAAATAAAAATTTCTTTTAGCTTCATGCGAATTTTTAACGTGCCTCTTTGGCTGATACCTCCTCCTTCATCTAGTATAGTTTCATCACAGCCACGAACTCTTACAAAATTCTAATATATAATAATATTTGTGCGATTTAAGTCTAGACTTATAATTAATTAAATTGCCTACTTTATGGTAATATATAATAATCTTTTTGTGGAATTTAAATTTTAAAAACCAATTATAAATTAAAAGGAAATTGAATAAAAATGTAATTATACCTACATTTTTATCGAGACAACTACCTGTGAATAATTATTTCAATTAACAAAAAACCCATCAAAAACAATTTAGCCGAAGATGAGATTGTGACAGATCAAAATGTCAATCTAAAAAGCCCCTAATCTGTGAATTTCATCCAAATCGTTAGAGCCGTTTTCGAGAAACCGATTCTATATATATATATACAAGAATTGCTCGTTTAATATAATAAGAAAGATAAGATAAGATAATATATGATTAGTAAATTAAAGTAGACAATAAAAGAGTGTGTCTTCTCCTGGAAAAATACATTTTTTTAAATTTATTTTACCATTAGAGACACACTTTTTTATTGTCTACTTTATTTTATAAAAATTCTTCTACTCTCGGCAAAAAGAAACTTTCAATTTATATATTAGTAGTAGTTGTACTTTGGTTTTCGACTGTAGAATTTTTTTTTTAAGACTTTATTATTAGATTCTCTATTTAGTTGTTTTTCGGAAAAGATACATATTTAAGCTAAAATCACCACTTTTTAATGGGATAACATTATCAGAATGCACGACGTTTCGACTTCTATTTTTAACAGTCTTTTTCAGGTGAAAAAACTTTTGAAGCTTTGGTTGGCATTTGGACATATTTACTCATAAGTACAGAATTTCTAAAAAAATCCAAATTTTGTAAATTTTCTAGAATATTGAATTTTAAAAAATAACACAAAATTTTAAAATATTAAAAAAAAAAAAATTGTAGAATTTACAAAAAATGAAAATTCGCTGAGTCTGGTCATTTTTCGCAAAGAATTTGGAGAGATTTTATTTCAAAATATATAATACCTACATAAATTAACCAATTTAGGGATAAAATATTTTAATTGGTTTTTAATTAAACTAATTATTTACAGATTGTTGAATAAAATTAAATAATATGGTTGAATCAAAACAAAACAAGTGGTTGATTAAATACCAGAAACAAAAAAGAAAGTTATCGAGCTAAGCTCGGCCTTCCATGTAATTAATTAATGTGTTTTTAAAGATGATGATAATTGAAAATCGTGTGGTCTACATTCTGAGAGACTCCTTTTATATTTTTTATTATTAATTCTTGTTCTTTTAAATTATACAATATATAATAACTCTCTGAGAATAAAAGAATATTTTTATTATTTCCTTTTATTCTATTCTATTCTCTCACCGATTCTCTTTTTCTAATCTCTCTGATTCAAAGAATATAAATCAATTCTATCAAAAGATGATAATTGATAAAAATACCCCCCCCCCTGATTATTTTTTTTTTAATTGAAAATGAAAAGGAAAACACTTGCATTTCTTATCTAAGATCTGAGATATTGAAAGAGAGTAGGCTAGCCTAGCTCTAGAGCTAGAGGTGTCCACTAGAATAATTAAACGGTGACTTTCAAATTTGAATTAACAGATCCCCCCCTGCTGAGAACGGTCTTTCTTTTTTTTAGAAATACAGGGTGATTCAAAAATTAGTCCCAATATGGGGATCTCTCTTACTACTATAATACATATTGCATATAGGCTCAAATTTGGAAAATAATTCTTATTTCTGAGCACTTTAATAATATGAAAAAATTATTTGAATTCAATTGAACGGTTTTAGAAATACAGGGTAATTCAAAAATTAGTCCCAGTATGGGGATCTCTCTTACTACTATAATAGATATTGCATATAGGCTCAAATTTGGAAAATAATTCTTATTTCTGAGCACTTTAATAATATGAAAAAATTATTTGAATTCAATTGAACGGTTTTAGAAATACAGGGTAATTCAAAAATTAGTTCCATTATGGGGATCTCGCTTACTACTATAATAGATATTGCATATAAGCTCAAATTTGGAAAAAATCTTATTTCTGAGAGCTTTAATAATATGAAAAAACATTTGATTTCAATTGAACGGCTTTAGAAATACAGGATGATTCAAAAATTAGTCTCCATATGGGGATCTCTTTTACTACTATAATAGATATTGCATATAGGCTCAAATTTGGAAAATAATTCTTATTTCTGAGCTCTTCTATAATATGAAAAAACATTTGATTTCAATTGAACTGTTTTAGAAATACAGGATGATTCAAAAATTAATCTCAGTATGGGGATCTCGCTTACTACTATAATAGATATTGCGTATAAGATCAAATTGGGAAAAAAATTATATTTCTGAGAGCTTTAATAATATGAAAAAACATTTGATTTCAATTGAACGGCTTTAGAAATACAGGGTGATTCAAAAATCAGTATGGGGATCTCGCTTAGTACTATAATAGATATTGCATTCATGCTCAAATTTGGAAAAAAATTCTTTTTAATAATATTAAAAAATAATTAATTTAAATTGAGCGGTTTTCGAGAAAATCAAATACCTGAAAAATGACATATTTTATTTTCGCTTTTAACTTTTTTATTAATAATTATTTATCGTTTCTAAAAAATTTTTTCACTGAAACTTTTTATTTATTTATTATTTTTATATGTATATATAAACTTATTAGTGTGTAAATCGATCTCTCTCATCTTCCTGTAACTTTAATTTGATTGGTTTTTTCTTAATTAAACTAAATATTCACTAGTGGGTGTGTCAATTTTTTTTATTTTTAATTTCATTTTATTTAATTATTTTTTTTTTAATTTTAAAACCCACTGATAGGTCACTACAAATATTATTATAATATATTAAAATTTTATTTGCAATTAGAGCTAACACGGACTAAAAACATTATCGCAAGCACGAGAAGATCAAGAACAGTCGATGGTGGGGATGTAATCTCCGAAGTCGAAGCTCAAATAAAATGTATACGCTAATGCATGTAAAATAATTGGTTCAATAAATTTATTATTATTATTATTATTATTTGCAATTAGAAGTATACGGAAATGAATGTTTATCGCACACACAAGTTTTTGAGCGGTGTTAAGGAGTCGGCCCTAATCGCCAGATGACTGGGGGTCGGGATTCTTAAGGCCAATTAACTTTGCAATTAACTGACTAATATCGGAGAACGTGTTTACACCTTAAATGGACTTGCTTCCTTTGAAGTCTAGCACTCAACGCTTTGGATAATGCAAACAGATTCTCGGATATCAACCCCTTTTTGCTAAGAAGGGTATCTTACGGGGCCAGGAAGCATTAGTTAGAAACTACCCTTGAAAGCACTTCCGATCCGAAGACTTCAAAATAAATAAAGTTAAATGAATTGATTTGACCGCAGGTTCGAATAATGTACTAGTAATCAAAACTACTTCGAAAAATTGGAAACGTTCTGGAAAATATTATTATTTTCAAGATTCAAATTAATTATAATTTTGTTTTTAATAATAATTAAAAACAGAATTGGTTAAATAACTTAAATTAAACCTTTTTGATAAGAAAATTGTAGTATTAACTTATTAAAAATTAAAATATATATCTCAGAGATGGAAAACTCCTTATTATTTTATTTTTAAAAATGGCGGAGGAAGCAGTATAAAAACTCAAATTTAATATTTTAACTAAATAACAGCTTTTTATTTTATTTTAAAAATCAGCAGTGGGAAAAAATATCAAATGAACATGTTAAAATAACATTATGTTTTATAAAATAAATACAGTTTTGTATGATTAGTATATTAATTGTAACATAGAAAAATTCAATATATTAATTGATAATTATATCAATTGAGAAATACAATTCTGAATTAAAGAGTGAATTATTTTCAATATAATAGCAAAATATTTTAATATTTAAACATTAAGATATAAATTGTTTTACAAATAATTATTAAAACTACTTAGCTTGTTTTTCAAAACGATCGTTCCAAAAGAAATTATTTTTCAATAATAGAACGCCTTCAATGTTGCCTTTTTTCTTAAAGAAGATGTAATTAGCTCTCGTTCCAACTAAAATCTTGCACTAGTTGGAAGCAGACAATGTGAGAAATCCTTTTCTCTGGAGTTCCTTTGAACTCGTCAATTCAGGTTGATAATTACCACGTAATTAATCAAACAAAATATTTTAAGATAACGGTTTAACACCACAACGGATGAAAAACGCAACAGAACCAGCCTCTGTATATGGGCTGTTCAAAATGGCCTCGCAGGCAATAAGGATCTTTCTCGCTTAAAAGCCGAGAGAAGACTCCTGAGTCCGTTTCTTATAAGAGACAAAACGCAACAGAACCAGCCTCTGTATATGGGCTGTTCAAAATGGCCTCGCAGGCAATAAGGATCTTTCTCGCTTAAAAGCCGAGAGAAGACTCCTGAGTCCGCTCTAGCTAACAGGTCGAACGCAACTGAAATCACCCCGATTCACTCGACGTGAAGAGGCCGCAGACGGTCACGTGATCAAAACGAGCATTTTGATTGGTGAACGTCATATGTTTTTTATGACTGTATTTTGCTTTTTCTAGAAGGCTTGCTTAAAAGGCGACTAGAATTAGTATATTTCTCTAAATAAATTTCTTTGGAACTACAAAGTAATGAATAACAGCGAGTATAATTAATTTTTCGATTGAAAAGATATCAGTTTTGTTTTGAAATTGAATCTTTTTCTAGAATATTTTAAATAAGAATTTTAAAATATCCTTTACAACAGGAGAATGAAATGAAATTTCTATAATATTTTTAATAAAGTGAAAACTTAAAACTAATGAATTAATTTTAATTAAATTAATTAACATAAAAAAAAGGCTGAAAACTCTCAAGTTTGAACATAACTCCCTCAATTTTTGTTAAAAGATTCTCTTTTAACGAATTAAAACTAAAGTCTTTAAAATGTCTTTGACAGTTGGGTGAGTTTTGACATTTCAATGTTTTCAGAATATAAACTTTGTCACTTTACATAATAATAAACATTTTTTTTTTTTTTTTTAAATAAAATTTAATGATCTTAAAACTAATTGCTTAAATACTAATTGTGTTTGTTTTGGTTTGACAAAATCATTTTGTTTATTAACTTATAAACTAAATTTCTATTGGCAATGGGGCCAATTTGACAACTGGTCTTGTTATTATTCCCATCTGGGTTTTTAACTTAACCACTCTCACACTACCATCTTTGCCTGGAAAGACTTCCAGTACACGTCCTAACTTCCACTGGTTAGTTAGTGTATTTTTGTCTTGTATGAGAACTAATTGGTTTACAACAAGGTTTACAATTTTGGTTTTACCTTTATACCGTTGTTGTAAAGTGTTTAGATAGGTATTGGACCAAGCTTTCCAAAAGCCGGCTTTTAAACTTTCTAAAAATTTAAACCTCTGATTTAATTTACAATTTCTTTCTTGACAATGTTCTAACACTGGTAATTGCACAAGTGGTTGACCAACTAGAAAATGTCCGGGTGACAAGTATTCAAGACTTTCACTGTCATCGGAGAGAGGGGTTAAAGGCCTTGAATTTAAAATCGATTCTATTTGACACAAAAGAGTTTCTAGCTCCAACAACGTTAAAAAGCTCTGTCCTACAATTCTTTTAAGGTAATGTTTACAAACACGCACCGATGATTCCCAAAGTCCACCGAAGTGAGGGCTGTAGGTGGGTATAAAGGACCAACAGATTGAATTCTCTGATAAGAACTTCATTACTTCATTATTTTTCATCTTTGAAATCAATTGGTTCAATTCCGACCTGACAACTTTGGAAGCGGAGACAAATGTTGTTCCATTGTCTGAATAGATCTTTTTGGGAAACCCTCTGCGGGCAATAAATCTTTTTAAAGCGTTTAAGAAACATTCTGTACTAAGATCCGTACAAATTTCAAAATGACAAGCTTTCGTTGCGAAACACACAAATGTGGAGACGTAAACCTTTTGTGGCTTGGAACCTCGTCTCAGATTTAAGTGGACCATGAATGGGCCGAAAAAGTCTACTCCTGTATTCTCAAAGGGTCGTGAAGGATTGACTCTATCACCAGGTAAATTTCCCATTAAAGGTGTGAAGGTTTGCGGCTTCTGTTTGAAGCATGTAATGCATTCACGGCAAACTTTTCTAATTAACTTTCTGCCTTGTACTATCCAAAATTTTAGTCTGAGCAAAGCCGAAATAACATTAGGGCCTGCATGTAAGTACTTTAAATGATAAGACCTAACTAATAATTTAGTTATATAACAACTTTTTGATATTATTAAAGGATGCTTTTGGTTGTAGGGGATGTTAGCTTCTTCTAATCGACCTCCTACTCTTAACAACTTGAATTTATCCAAGAAAGGGTTTAAAGTTAGGATGTTAGATTTTCTATCTAACGGCTCCTGATTCTCTAAGCTAGTTATTTCTGTAACAAAACTTCTTTGACTGTATTTAATCAAATTTAATAGTGAATTTTCTCTATCCAAAGGACGTATAGTTTTAAAATTTTTAAACTTTTCTTTATATTCGTCAGGATATTCCCTTTTTATTTTTAAATAGATACAGAACTTTTTGAGTATTGAAAGGTGAGAAACTAATCTTTCCAATGAAGAGAATTGTGATAAATATTTATCTATTACTTCTTCTTTCTTGAGAAGTGAGTGCACAAAACTTACAACTTCTTTTTTATCTTCTTCCTCTGGGGTTTTAACCTCGTTGAGGAATTTAAATGGGGTGGGTTTGGATAAAAAGTGTGTTTTGTAACCCTTTTTCCAAAATTCTGTATTTAAAAATTTTTCTACTGAAACCCCTCTGGTGCCCAAGTCTGCAGGGTTTTCTGCTGTTGGGACATGTGACCAGGAGTGAGGAAAATCTAAACTCTGTATTTCAGTAATCCTATTAGAAACGAAAGTTTTAAATTTGTAAGGGGGGCTGGAAATCCAGTTCAAAACTATTCTTAGGGGACTATTTTCACCCTTGTATACCCCGAAGTGTGGGAGGTAAAACTGTTGATTGTTTTTTGTTTTATCATGCATAGTAAGAGGACCTACTAATTCAATAAAATTTGATTCTTTTAATGTATCAAAGTACTGAAAATATTCTTCCTTTAATAGAGGATTGCTATTTAGTTTAACTTCTTGTCTTTTTAACATGGTAAGAGCTTTGTGCAGAGAGTCACCTAAAATTGGGGGGTCAATTTTGAAAGGTAGTGCCACTTGTAATTGGCCACTTCCATTCTCTTTAATACTAAATTGGAATTGTAACTCTGCATTTGAAATGTTATTTGCTGTATGGTCTGGCGTCGAATCCAAGTCCATCAGCTTTAAAACATTAGAATTAATTTCTTCTAGCGTTGTTGTTGTATGAGCATTTTTATTATTAAAATTAAAATCGTTTTTGTATAATGCTTCGGCCTTTCCGAAGACAATCCAACCTAACGAGGTATTTTGAGCTACAAGATTTTGATCTTGACTTTTCCTAATGTCATTTAGCATTAATTTTGAAAATAAGTCTGCCCCTATTAGGATTCCAGTGGTGTGGGGTGTATTGAACGTACCATCTGATAACGGTAACCCACTAATAAATTTAAATTGACTTCTCTTTAGAGGGACTGAAGGGATAGTTAAATTTAGACTGTTTACAACATATAATGGTGCATCTATTTCAAAGTTATCATCGACAACTGAACCAATTTTCAAATTTACTAAACCCTTGGATGAAGTTACGTGTTGGCCTTTTAAACCTTTTACATTCAAAAGGGCGTTTTGTTTTTCTAAACCTAATTGATTAACGATTTCCTCTGAGATTAGAGAAATCTCACTTCCGGTGTCAATGAAAGCACGAATGTGTACCTCACGTCCAGAAATGTCTTGTGTTTTGATGAGAGCTCGGCTTAATAACGTTGTGGATCCGTCCACTCCGCAGTGCGCTGTCGTCTTGGAGGAAGACTTTGTGTCAGTTTGTTCTCCGGCCTTTTTATCCTCTGGGTCTTTTTGGACCGCTCCGCTCTCCGATTTCAGTGAAGAGTTCGTTTTTGAATTACTGCAAAAATGTAAAAGTGGAGACAGTTTAAGGCCGCAGCGACAATTAAAGCGTTTACAATCATTTACATAATGAAAAGGAGAAAAACATTTTTTACACAATTTGTTCTGATTCACAAACTTTGACCTTTCTTCTAAAGAAAGCTTTTTAAATTTTTCACATTGCCACAAGCCATGCTGTTTTAAACAAAGTTTGCAACTTAGGTCTTTATTAGAAACCTGTACATTTAAAGATCTTGCACTGTTGCTTTCTTTAAATTGTACTTTTTGCTTGGTAGCATTAAAACTGTGCGAATCTAAATAAGAATCTGCTTGTCTTTCTATGAAAATTAAAAGAGTGTCTAGACGAGGTATTTCGTCGTGATTTTCTAACGTCAGTAACCAGTCCTGATGTACCTTTGCATCTAATTTGGAAGACACTAGTCTTACCAGTATGGGATTCCATTGATCGGTATTAATATCTAAATTTTTTAATTGCGCAATGGTTTGTCTAACCGTGCTGGTTAAACTTTGATAAAACTTTGAATTAGGAGATGTGATATTTTTCAAATTTAATAATTTATCTATTAAATCAAAAACAATTTTTCTATACTTGTAATATTTACTTTCTATTAATTCAATGGCTACTTGGTAATTTTGATTAGTCAAATCTAAGTGCCTAATTAAGTTTAAAGGTTCCTCAGTCAAAAAACTTTTTAAGTACTGAAGCTTTTGACATTGGCTGAGTGAATTATTTGAATCAATCGCTGCATCAAATTGATGTTTGAATGCAGGATAACGTGTGTATACACCATTAAATTTTTCCAACTCAATTTTTGGAAGATTTATGTGTATGCTTTTTGGTTCAGAATCTTCTGAACTGGTTTCTGAATCATTTGACGATTTAGCAGTTTTTAATTTAGATAATTTATCTAAGAGTTTATATTTAAGATTATTGAGCTCGCGTGAAGTTGTGGTAATTTCCGTAATTATCGGAATAATGGTTGCTTCATTTTGTAACTCGTGTTCATAAATGTATTTTAAGCTATTATCTATGTCCAAAAAGATTTGTGTTACTTTTTCTATACTATGATTGTAAGAATCTGTAGAGCTAAATTCTTTTTCCGACATAAATTCTAAAAATTCACTGCTCTTTAATTTTATTAAGGCCCACCTGGCTGTTATTTGTTTTATTTGCTTCTCCTGAGCCATCTTGAGATATTTATTTTATAGCTATTTATTTAATATAGTATTAGATTTGTTTTATTATCGGTCGCCACCAGAATTTATAACCAATTTTTCAAAATAATAATAACAAATTTGTTTTGAGAACTATTGCTAGATGTCTGGGGTGTGTCCTTGTCACGTGATCCAGATGTTAAGGGGTCCTGTCACCGGTCGACAGATGTTAAGGAGTCGGCCCTAATCGCCAGATGACTGGGGGTCGGGATTCTTAAGGCCAATTAACTTTGCAATTAACTGACTAATATCGGAGAACGTGTTTACACCTTAAATGGACTTGCTTCCTTTGAAGTCTAGCACTCAACGCTTTGGATAATGCAAACAGATTCTCGGATATCAACCCCTTTTTGCTAAGAAGGGTATCTTACGGGGCCAGGAAGCATTAGTTAGAAACTACCCTTGAAAGCACTTCCGATCCGAAGACTTCAAAATAAATAAAGTTAAATGAATTGATTTGACCGCAGGTTCGAATAATGTACTAGTAATCAAAACTACTTCGAAAAATTGGAAACGTTCTGGAAAATATTATTATTTTCAAGATTCAAATTAATTATAATTTTGTTTTTAATAATAATTAAAAACAGAATTGGTTAAATAACTTAAATTAAACCTTTTTGATAAGAAAATTGTAGTATTAACTTATTAAAAATTAAAATATATATCTCAGAGATGGAAAACTCCTTATTATTTTATTTTTAAAAATGGCGGAGGAAGCAGTATAAAAACTCAAATTTAATATTTTAACTAAATAACAGCTTTTTATTTTATTTTAAAAATCAGCAGTGGGAAAAAATATCAAATGAACATGTTAAAATAACATTATGTTTTATAAAATAAATACAGTTTTGTATGATTAGTATATTAATTGTAACATAGAAAAATTCAATATATTAATTGATAATTATATCAATTGAGAAATACAATTCTGAATTAAAGAGTGAATTATTTTCAATATAATAGCAAAATATTTTAATATTTAAACATTAAGATATAAATTGTTTTACAAATAATTATTAAAACTACTTAGCTTGTTTTTCAAAACGATCGTTCCAAAAGAAATTATTTTTCAATAATAGAACGCCTTCAATGTTGCCTTTTTTCTTAAAGAAGATGTAATTAGTTCTCGTTCCAACTAAAATCTTGCACTAGTTGGAAGCAGACAATGTGAGAAATCCTTTTCTCTGGAGTTCCTTTGAACTCGTCAATTCAGGTTGATAATTACCACGTAATTAATCAAACAAAATATTTTAAGATAACGGTTTAACACCACAACGGATGAAAAACGCAACAGAACCAGCCACTGTATATGGGCTGTTCAAAATGGCCTCGCAGGCAACAAGGATCTTTCTCGCTAAAAAGCCGAGAGAAGACTCCTGAGTCCGCTCTTAGCTAACAGTTCGAACGCAACTGAAGTCACCCCGATTCACTCGACGTGAAGAGGCCGCAGACGGTCACGTGATCAAAACGAGCATTTTGATTGGTGAACGTCATATGTTTTTTATGACTGTATTTTGCTTTTTCTAGAAGGCTTGCTTAAAAGGCGACTAGAATTAGTATATTTCTCTAAATAAATTTCTTTGGAACTACAAAGTAATGAATAACAGCGAGTATAATTAATTTTTTGATTGAAAAGATATCAGTTTTGTTTTGAAATTGAATCTTTTTCTAGAATATTTTAAATAAGAATTTTTAAAATATCCTTTACAACAGGAGAATGAAATGAAATTTCTATAATATTTTTAATAAAGTGAAAACTTAAAACTAATGAATTAATTTTAATTAAATTAATTAACATAAAAAAAGGCTGAAAAAACTCTCAAGTTTGAACAAGCGGTTTAAAAGGTTTAAAGAGGGACGTGAAACAACTGAAGACGATCCGACCCCCTCAACGTCAAAACCGGACTTAAACATCGGAAAAAATGGTAAATTGATTCTCGAAAATCGTCAAAATTGGTAAATTGATTCTCGAAAATCGTCGTCTAAGTATCCGAGGTCTTGCTGAAATGAAAAGAATCGACAAAGAAACTGTTTGCCAGATTTTGCATGAATCATTCAACATGCTCAAAGTTTGCGAGTCCCACGGTGCTTAAACAACAAAAACTTAATTACTTCATGTAGTTTTAAAGACTAGCTTCACTATTTCTTATCGGTGAAATTTTTCATAAATTATATGTCCACTAAATAGAATATTTCATTCTGAATTCAATAATATATTACACTTTATTTATTATCACTAATTTTAAGTAATTTTGAATTATCAACAATTGTTATATTTATTTATGTTTTATTATAGCTACAATCGTTTTTATTATTTGATTAGATAACAATTAACTAAAAATAAACAAATTGTAGGTAGGTATAATGTTGAACTTTGATAAAACTATATATATCGATTTTAAAATAATTCATTTTAGAAACGAGGAAAATAGGCACATTTAGAGTAAAACTAGGTATAAATTATTTTTTATATTAAATTAAATAAATAACTAAAAATAAAAATTAATTTAATAACTCAATTATAAATCAATAATGAATAATATAATAATTAATATTAGTAAATATCAATGATAACAATTAATATGTAAGAATCAAAATTTAAAAATAATTAGTTTTTAATAAAACAAAAATATTTGAAAGTCTCAATTTTTTTTCTGAATCCAATGATATAAATATTATGAGGCTTTCAAATATTTTTGTTTTATTAAAAACTAATTATTTTTAAATTTTGATTCTTAGATATTAATTGTTATCATTGATATTAACTAATATTAATTATTATTTTAAAAGAGAAAGAATTGAATCAATCTTTTTCGGACAAATTCTAAGATTTTAGTAGAAATATTATTAAAATATTTTCAAAAAACAAAAAGATGCTCAAAACTTTAATTATACATTAATTATTATATTATTCATTATTGATTTATAATTCTATCTATTCTAATCTATCTATCTATTTAGTGACCCTTAAATTAAGAAATAGTGCAGTTAGTGTTTAAAACTATATAACGTAATCAAAAATCTAATATCTACATTGATAAAAAAATAAAAATTACTGTTGAGAATTTTTTTCAGATCCGAAAAACATTTATTAATCAAAAAATTATAAGCAAAAAAAAATGTATTTTTTCACTTTTTTGAGTTTTGAAGGAGACAATAAAAGAGTGTGTCTTCTGCTGGAATTATAAATTTTATTTATTTATAACGTGACTAGAGTTTCGAGCGCTTTGCCCTCTTCATCAGTCTATTACAATTCACAGGAATTAATTTATGATTCATAAATAAATAATAAAAACGATTGTAGCTATAATAATTTAAAAGAGAAAGAATCGAATCAATCTTTTTCGGACAAATTCTAAGATTTTAGTAGAAATATTATTAAACTATTTTCAAAAAAAAAAGATGCTCAACACTTTAATTATACATTAATTATTATAGAAAGAATTTAATTTTTAGGACAGAATCTAAGATTTTAATAGAAATATTATTAAATTGCGATATCAGAGGATTCATCCCCCAGGAGTCGAACCTGAGAACCAATTTGCTTTCCGGGCAGTTAGCTCACACCCTCGAGACAAAAACTCCCTCTGAATTCGCAATATTTGATATAAGCATAGAAATCTTTCACTCCATTAATATATAACGGAAATTAAAAAATTTAGCTTAAAATGAAAAAAGTTTTTCATACAAGTCCTGCTATTTTAATAAATATAAAAGTAAAGTTTTGAGCATCTTATTTTTGAAAAGAGTTGGAATGTTTTTCAAAAATGAGCTCGGGTTTAGATTAACAAATCAATTTTAAACTAGAAAGAATTTAATTTTTAGGACAGGATCTAAGATTTTAATAGAAATAATATTAACTCTTTTCAAAAATAAGATGCTCAAATCTTTACTTTTATATTAATTATTATATTATTATTCATTATTGATTTATAATTCTATCTATTCGTAATAGACTGATGAAGAGGGCAAAGCCCTCTAAACTATATCATCATCATCATCGAGTATACAGTCCTAAGACTGGTTTGATGCAACAATCCGTCTCCACTCGACTCTGTCCCCCGCCAGCTGTTTGACCTCTCTAAATGTCTGGCATCCCATATCCCCAATTATTTGGTTGAAATATTCTAATCTGAGTCTTCCCCTTCCCCTTTTCCTTTCCCACCTCCCCCTCCAAGATATCCCTAAGCAGTCCCCCATGTCTCAGTGTGTGCCCCATCATCTGACCTCTTTTCTTCAGACTCTTCCACAAGGTTCTTTTTTCTCCGATTCTTCCAAGAACTTCTTCATTTGTAATTTTATCCATCCATTTTATATTCCTTACCTATTCTTCTGTAGCACCACATTTCGAAAGCCTCTAATCTCTTTCTCTCCGTTTTTCTAATTGTCCAGGTTTCACACCCGTACATGGCTATGCTCCATACATATGTCTTCAATAGCAACTTCCTGTTTTCTAAGCTGATTGAGGAGGAGCATAATAGTTTTTGTTTTGAATTAAACCCCATTTTTGCTTGGGCAATTCTTGATTTAATTTCGTTTTCGCTCCTCCCATCCCATGTTATTTTACTTCCTAGGTAGCGGAATTCCTTAACTCCTTCTAGGTTTTCTTGGTTAATTTTGATGCATTCCTGTCTCGTTTGTTCTTTTTTTGTACATACTAGGACCTTGGTTTTATTCTTGTTTATTTTCATTTTGATTTCTTCTATTATGATTTGGTTAATTCCATTCAGGGCGTCCTCTAATTCTTTTTTATTGCTTCCTAGAAGGGCAATGTCATCGGCAAATCTTAACATAGCGATCTTTTGACCTTGGATTTCGATACCTGTATCAATTTTGTCTTTGAATTCTTTAATCGCTTCTTCTATGTATAAGTTGAAAATCATGGGTGACAGCACACATCCTTGTCTTACACCTTTTTTTATTTTGGCTTCTCTTTGCTCATCTCCAATATTTATAATTGCCGTCTGGTTTTGATATAGATTGTAGATTAGTCTTCTCTCTCTGAATTTTATTCCCTCCTGTTTTAATATTTTAAACATAATTTCCCAATTGACGTTATCGAATGCTTTTTCTAGGTCTATGAATCCGATGTAGACAGATTCTTCCCTGATAAAACTATAGTCTCTTTATAAATAAATAAAATTTATAATTCCAGCAGAAGACACTCTTTTATTGTCTCCTTCAATATATAAAAATTCTGCTACTCTCGGCAAAAAACTTTCATTTTTTTGAATTTTTCTAGAAAACTGTACAACATAATTAAAATTTTATATATATTATTGAACAGCTCGGAAATTAGCAACTTTGCATAATTTGAACCCTACGTTCTATCGACGTGGGTCTCAAACTAAAAGTACCTAGAATATTCTCAGATGGTATTAGAAATTATATCAAATTAAAAAATTATTTAGTAATTAGGTATTAGGTTCGCAGAAAAAAAAAAAAAAATAAAACTAAAATTCAAAAACCAATTCTATATATACCAGCAGCGAATTCCGTTTTCGGCGGGCATCTTTCTGACCAGGAAGCTACCTTCCCTAGACTCCGTAGTGGGTTTTAAATTAATAATTAAAATCTCCTAATTCTAATAAATTTTATTTGTCATAAACTATTAGTGGGGTTTAAAATTAAAAAAATTAGGTCGTCGCGAAAGCTGATTATTATTAATAATAGCGAAATATTTATATTTGAAATATATTTTTTGCATTAAACAAGGGACAACTTCATTGATTTCTTTTTATGATTAAAAAAACGTTTAACTGTGAACTTGAAACTATTTATAAAATAGAGACAGGACTATAAACATTTTTGCATTTTGTATAGAATATTATATATCTTACATACACCAAATTTTAGCTTTTTACCTGAAAACGTTTCTTGAGAATAGAAAATGCTAATCTTGAAAGGTTTTAGTTATTGAGCTGAAAATTGGTTCTCAAATATCTTATTATGCACCACATTTTAGATTTTTGGCTGTAAACGTTTCCTGAGAGTACAAACTGTCAATCTTGATAGGTTTTAGTTAATGAGCTTAAAATTGGTTCTCAAAAATCTTAGAATGCCCGAAATTTTAGCTTTTTACCGGAAAACTTTTTCCTGAGTGTTAAATTAAAATAAAACTTTTTTTAACTATAACTATTTTCTATTTTTTCAACTGTTTATTAAAAAAAAAATCTGAATTTGATTTGAAAAAGTCTGATTTTGATTGTTAAAAATCCTTAATTTGGTTTTTATTATCCTGAATTGGATATGGAAAAGTCCGAATTAGAAGTTAAAAACCTATATATATTGGTAGTGGTACGCGTGAGAAAATTAATCAAAATCCCCATACAGTGGTACTAATTTTTGAATCACCCTGTATACCATTTGAAAAAAATAATATATCTATCTTCTAATAATCAATTACATTTGGTCCATTTCTTTGATATTAATAGAGTGTTAAATAAGTGTTATTTCTCTTCTGCTTGATCGTTTATTAACTTCTCTCTCTCTCTCTTCTTTTTCTCTCTGTTATTCCTTTTGATCTGTTTCGGTGGACTTTTTTGGTGTTTGCCACCCACGAACACGATCCATTGTCTTATCCAGCGTTGAAATCTCTTTTGCGCGTCGTGTCTTCGTGACGTCACAAACTCTGTGATACCAGTCGTGGCAATGCCAACTCCTCTACTCCGCCTCTTCTTCTTATCATCTCCCACCCACAGTATAATCTCTCTTACCTTTATATACATATAATAAATTCAAACCAATCAATCAATCATTTATTTATTCACGATTTACGGGATAAGATGTATATATTTTTTGTGCCATCTTCTGGAAAATATTAAAGATTTGAAAGTGGAAAATAACTAATTTAATTAATTAAAATAAAAAAAAAATGTTTTTTCTACTATCTACTCTCATTAAACGAGCAAAAATTGTATATTTATTTATTTGTTTGTATAAATATTTGTTTGTTTATATATTTGTATCTTGGTTATATTTTGAAAACTACTCTACCGATTTTGATGAAATTCACGGGTTAGGGGGTTTTTGGGGTGACAATTCAATCTGTCACGGTCTCATCTTCGACAAAATTGTTTTTGATGGGTTTTATCGTAATCAAATTAATTATTCTCAGGTAGACAAATCCCATTCTTAGGGTTTTAAAAAAAGGTTTCCTTTTTCCTTTTATACCCAGGCAGACAATGGGTTGCCTTAATTCATTGTTCTAAAAGGCCTTGAAGAAGTATTGTGATTGTGGATTTTAACATATTTTGTTCTCCCTAAACGTTAGAAATATTAATAAACGTTTTATAATTGTTTTTATAAAGAACTTTATTTATTTAATAGAATAAAAAATAATCAAAAATTTATTTAAAAATACATTTTGCATAAGCAGGTCTCTATTTTCTGAAAAAACAACACATTTTGATAGGTTTTATTTATTAACAATTGGATGAATAAAAATGAATCATATGGTTGAATCAAAACAGGTGCAGAAGGTGGGGCGCAGTGGTGGGGAATCCGGTGGTAGGGAGAGGTTTCGGGGGTGGGGTCGAGCGGGGTGGAGGTGTGGGGGGGGTGGATACATTGGGCGACTAATATATATTTTTGTATTTTTTTAATTTGAAAGCGGCTCTCAAATAAAAATCGACCTTTTTATCAGAATTTTAAATTAAAAATAATATTAAAATAAATTTTTTAACTGAAGGAAGAAGTTACCGAGCATCGCTCGGTGCCTTCAGGTACTTATTATTAATATTAGTAAGTAGTACCTGGAAGACCTGCTTGGTAATTTTTTATGATTGTTTATTTAACATCAACCACTTGTTTTGTTTTGATTCAACCTCATTGATTCACTATTATTTAACCATCTGTTAATAATTAGTTTAATTAAAAGAGGCGAATTCAAAAATAATTAAAAATCCTGATCTCTAAATAGAATCTGCATTATTAGACTTCTGGGGTATACAAAATTTGGTTGAGTTTGGTACAAGGGCCTAGATTTTCAAGTTTTTGACCCCCCCCCCATGCATATACCAGACAGCAAGAAAGGAATTGTGGTTGTCCTGAGTAAAATGGATGATGAGACAGGTGGTTATATTATAAATTGGTGTAAGTAAAACTCGATCTCGTGTCTTCTCGGGTCGTGTTAGCTTTTAGGATGTCTCTCTCTCCCTATTTAAGTAATCACTCGATTCATAATCCATTCTCACCCGACCACCGAGGGGCATCGCTCCAATGCTTTAATAATATTTTCTATCAAGTTGCTTTTGTTAGTAATTATTTTATGTTTGCAAATTTTTTTTTATGGCCGCTATACGTTTTTAATCAAGTTGAGGTCTGGCGTAATGTTTTTGAGATATTTCTAAAAAAAGAAGTAAAAAAAAAATTAAAATAAATCCATATATACTATATATAAGAGCCTAGATTAATTTGTAACAACGCTAAGAGAATTTTCTTTAAAAAAATTACTAACTTGCCTAGAATCGAACCGACGAACTCTTGAACTAAGGGCATCAGGTCTAGCCATTACACCAATGCAACATTAATATTTATAACTTGATTTCTGTTACTAAAACTATATATTTTTGATTTAGACTTTGTGTCGAGATAATATTGTATTCATTTGAACTCGAATGAAAATGACAAAACACCAATTGATTTTAAATTAAGAAACATTAAATATATATTAATTAACGAGGCAAATATGAAATATAATTGTCAGCGCGGATTTTAAACAGATGGCTCCAATCGATTTTCATTAACCAGGCAAATTTGAAATATAATTGTAATTTGGACTCCAATTTTGAAATGAAAGACTCCAATTCATTTTAAATTAAGAAACATTAAATATATTGATAATTATTCCCCCCCCCTCTCGCCACTCAAAAATTAAAGAGGCGAAACTTTTAAGAGACAATGTATTTTCGGTAGTTTACGGGTATACATTTGGAGTGTGGTTTTTTAAGAGGAATAAAATTTTTGGACCGAGACGCTGCCCGCCAGGGCACCAGTATGTGGTGGGCCGAGCTTCGAGGGCCTGCCGAAGCTCGTTAATAAATAAATAAATAAATTTGTGAATTTGAAGATGTTTAATCCAACATTAATCCTTCGTATAAAAGTTGTTTATATTTTCTAAAAACAACACTCTTAAATGATTAAATAAAAAAAAACATCTCCCATAGTTGAAATGATTTTTATTCAGTAAAAACGAAATTTATAGTAAAAAATGTTAAAACGACAGGTAACATGATAGATAACAAACATTTCAAAGTTAATCGTATACTATAAAAATATTTTATTAGCGTTGTTATTTTTATTACTCTTGTTGTTGTTGTTGTTGTTGATTGATGTTAGTCTAATTTACTCAATTCACGCAAAACTAATGAAGAATTTCTTTTCGTTTTTTAGTAGTTAGAAAAACTAATAAAATCAAAGAATTTAATCAGAAATTTGACTATAAAATATTATAAAAAATGTATGTCTTTTTGATACTTTATACTACACTGTCGGCCAAAAAAACGTAACACTTAGATTTTTTTTAAAATAACCAATAAAATGTATTTTTAATGCAACGAAATTGAATAGACTTTTAATATGATATATTTTTAACCTTTCTTAATAAGTGTAACATAAATTTAAAACATTTTATTTAAAAATTACAATTTAAATGAAATAAAAATGGATAATTTGATATTTATCGATTTTTGATGAAATCTAATATCCATATTATAATCTTTCAATGCCTGTTTTTCTTTTGATAATATGCTTTAAATCCATTATTTGAGTGTCTTTTCGACTAAACAGATCCAAATTATTCCGCTTAGCATTACAGATTCTGCGAAAGCCGTTGCGTTAATCCAGGTTGGGCGCAGCTACAAATACGTAGCCAATCTTCTTCGTACGACACCAACAAGTGTTAAACACTTATTAAAAAAGGTTAAAAATATATCATATTAAAAGTTTATGCAATTTCATTGCATTAAAAATACATTTCATTATTTAAAAAAAAAAAAAAAATAAAAATAAAAAAAGAATTAGAGGACGCCCTGAATGGAATTAACCAAATCATAATAGAAGAAATCAAAATGAAAATAAACAAGAATAAAACCAAGGTCCTAGTATGTACAAAAAAAGAACAAACGAGACAGGAATGCATCAAAATTAACCAAGAAAACATAGAAGGAGTTAAGGAATTCCGCTACCTAGGAAGTAAAATAACATGGGATGGGAGGAGCGAAAACGAAATTAAATCAAGAATTGCCCAAGCAAAAATGGGGTTTAATTCAAAACAAAAACTACTATGCTCCTCCTCAATCAGCTTAGAAAACAGGAAGTTGCTATTGAAGACATATGTATGGAGCATAGCCATGTACGGTGGTGAAACCTGGACAATTAGAAAAGCGGAGAGAAAGAGATTGGAGCCTTTCGAAATGTGGTGCTACAGAAGAATGATGAAAATCAATTGGATGGATAAAATTACAAATGAAGAAGTTCTTAGAAGAATCGGAGAAAAAAGAACCTTGTGGAGGAGTCTGAGGAAGAGAAGAGGTCAGATGATGGGGCACACACTGAGACATGGGGGACTGCTTAGGGATATCTTGGAGGGGAGGTGGGAAAGAAAAGGGGAAGGGGAAGACCCAGATTAGAATATTTCAACCAAATAATTGGGGATATGGGATGCCAGACATTTAGAGAGGTCAAACAGCTGGCGGGGGACAGAGTCGAGTGGAGACGGATTGTTGCATCAAACAATCTTAGGACTGTATACTCAATGATGATGATATTTTTTTTTAATCTAAGTGTTACGTTTTTTTTTTTGGCCGGCAGTGTATTTGTATTTTTTTATTTTTATTTTTAAATCAGTAGACGGACAAAAGTGTCCTTATACATAACAAGACAAGTATAAAATAAATTTACAAAAATATAAGGTGATACGTTAATCATAACATAAACATACAAGAAATACAAAAATATAAGGTGATACATTAGTCATAATATATATATTAGGGTGGGTCAAAAAAATCCATTATTATTTTTTTTTACAAGTGACACGGAAAAATGGGTTGCTAGACACCTTGAAAAAATTCTTTCTAAATATGAGCACTTAATTTTAATAGGAAGATCCTCCGCATCGCAGTTTCTTATTTTTTTCTCAGTCCAATAGAAAAAAAATCATATCTCATCATTAATTGATTGTACAGAAAAATGTTTTTGAAGAATTTCGTAGGAAATTTGATGCTCTATAAAAAAGGTTTCTTATATTTTTTCCGTAAACCTCACCATTTGAAAGATATTGAAGATTTAAGTTTGATTATTTTAAGACAAATTTCATTTTTGTTTATGAATTTTATAACTCGACAATGAATGGCTATTATAAAATTCGCAATACAAATTTTTATAGGAAATTAACTGCTCTATAAAAAGCGTGTCTTATGTTTTGGCGATTAAATTAAGCGTTCAAAAGATATTCATCATCAAACTTTCATGTGTAAAGATTTTAAGAGTTTTTGATTGGATATTCGAAAAATTTCAATTTAATTTTTTTTCAATTATTTTAAACATTTTATTTTTAATAATTAGAAATCACGATCATGTTTTTTTTTCGATAACGTCTTTAAAACGTCTTTAAGCATTTTTCCACTATAGCTGTATATTGCCCTAGAGAAAATTTCTTCTCTAGAGAATTTTAAATTTGTAAATGTTCTCAAAACTTATAAATTAAATTGAAATTTTTCGAATATCTAATCAAAAACTCTTAAAATCTTTACACATGAAAGTTTGATGATGAATATCTTTTGAACGCTTAATTTAATCGCCAAAACATAAGATACGCTTTTTATAGAACAGTTAATTTCCTATAAAAATTTGTATTGCGAATTTTATAATAGCCATTTATTGTCGAGTTATAAAATTCATAAACAAAAATGAAATTTGTCTTAAAATAATCAAACTTAAATCTTCAATATCTTTCAAATGGTGAGGTTTACGGAAAAAATATAAGATACCTTTTTTATAGAGCATCAAATTTCCTACGAAATTCTTCAAAAATATTTTTCTGTACAATCAATTAATGATGAGGTATGATTTTTTTTTCTATTGGACTGAGAAAAAAATAAGATACTGCGATGCGGAGGATCTTCCTATTAAAATTAAGTGCTCATATTTAGAAAGAATTTTTTCAAGGTGTCTAGCAACCCATTTTTCCGTGTCACTTGTAAAAAAAAATAATGGATTTTTTTGACCCACCCTTTGGCATACACATACACAAATTTCGAAAATATAAGGTCCACCAATCACAATACAAACACACACACAAGATACAAAAAGAGAGTGAGAAAAAAAAGAAAAACACAATAACAAGTATCGCAAGTACAAAACAAAACATCACGGAAATTTAACATTGACAGACCGCAAGCAAGATATCGCCAATCACACGCAGTTCGATTACTTAAAACAGATTGAATTTAGGAATCCCAAAAGAGTCATGGAAGATATCAAAGCGATGTGAGATCCGATTAGTAGATCTTTGTATTCGGTCAATCGCATTGGCATAACCATAATTTGTGTTATGGAAGTGGATTTCAAATAGATTATTAGACCTGGTTCTATGCATGGGGAGTCTAAAGTTAATCATGCCAAGCAATACAGGACAATAAATTTTACCGTTGACAAGATTTTTAAAGAAAGGTTATATCAAATATTGTCCGCCTCGGTGGTGTAATGGGTCCGCCTCGGTGGTGTAATGGTCAGAACAACTGACTGGCAACCCGGAGGTCTCGGGTTCGATTCCCGGCTATACCCAGACATTTTTTCTGTAAGTATAGGGTCTGGTAATAAAAATTAAGTGGGAGATAAATTTAACCGAATTTATCGCGTGGAGGATTTACCACTGCTCGAAGCCCCTAAAACCTTGGTAAATTGGATATTGAATTGTATCTAAGTTTCTGAGATTGGCTCCTGATCCCGGCTTCTTTTCCTTCTACTCTGTTCTTTTCACGATTGAGGGGCCAGTCCATACAGGCCTTTAGGGGATCCACCTTCTGGTGTATCTCCTTCTCTCATCAATATCATTAAAAAAAAAAAAAAAAAAAAAGATTTCCAGTTACAGAGGCTGTATTAGCCATATATCAACTTGTTCGTTTCCTTGGATATTATATTGACCTGGTACCCACAAGAAGGCAAATTGGGCGAAACCATGGCATTTCGGTCTATAAAAACCCCTAATATGTGAACATAGAAAAAATTATATTTTTCCAGATAATAAATGTGAATGGCCACATCAGTTTATTTTTTTTTGCTGGGAAGCAAAATGCCCACCGAAGGTGACCTTCGCAGCTGGTTTATTTATTTTTGAATTAATTTATTTATTAAGACGGCAAATTCGATCTTACCCTCTCAGCAAAAATAACTTAAACGCCTACTATACCCTATACCCAAAGAGCCACTTAAATGCAAATTACAGCTATACGATAGGGTAATTGGACAGGTCATATCATTTACGTACCTTGGTATTCAGATAACTTCTCATCAAGATCTAGAGACAGGAGTAAAAACACAATCTACGAAAGCCCTAAGGGTATCAGGTTGTCTTAATAGCGCAATCTGGTCGAATAAGTTCCTAAGAACAGAAGCCAATATATAAGACCAATACTGACCTACACAGCCGAAATAAGACCAGATACAGCCAAAACTTTCCAGATGTTGGAAACGGCCGAGATGAAGACCCTCAGAAGAATCCATGACGTATCGCTGTTTGATAAACAAAGAAGTGAAGATATCAGGGAAAAATGTGGAATTCAAAAGATCGATGACTGGATCAAATGTAGAAGAGAAAATTGGTACACACGCGTGGAATAAATGAGCGAAGACCGAATTCTCAAGAAAACTTTGACGAATAAACCAGCAGGCAAGCGAAGCAGACAGAGGTCGAACTAAAAAACGCTGGCACGACGAGTTAGAATAAACAGACCATAGGTCTATTAAGAAGAAGAAGAAGAAGATTAAGACGGCTAGCTCCGAGGGGTGGACCGCGATCTGAAATCGTGTACATCTACTTCCATTTCCAGTTTCATTTCCAAGTAGAAGACAATAGATGAGAATAGATTACACAGGTCGACAAATTTTTTTTTCCTTGTCCTAAGATTTATTTCATGATTTTTCTATTCAGTGTGCATCAAAATAAAGGAAAAATACCTATATTCCATATAAAGTTTGCTTTTGGAGTGGTTATAATAATAATAAACGACGAAAAAGGCCATTTTGACCTATTTTCTAGTCCCATTAGATATTAAACAGCAATATTTGAAATCAAAATATTTTGTTGATGTAATAGAAATACAGCTTCCTCTTTGATTTTCAAATTACCACTTGTTTTTAGCTCAATTAGAACTCGAGTTATAACTAAAAAACTAAAACTACGTGATTATAAAGGACAATAAACATAGATAATAACATATGGTCTTAGTTTTTTACTGATAACTCTGGTTCTAATTGAGCTATAAACAAGTGGTAATTTGAAAATCAAAGAGGATGCTGTTTTCTATTACGTCGATGAAATATTTTGATTTCAAATATTGCTGTTTAATATCTAATGGGACTTGAAAATAGGTCAAAATGGCCTTTTTCGTCATTGAGACCGATAATATCTCGAAACTCTGACCTGTTGTAAAAAATCGAGAAATTGAATGAAAATCAACTTATGAAATTCTACTGGAATCTATTGTTAGGTTTACCGGTACAAATTTTTGTCAACCTGTGTTATCTAATGAATTCCAAAGTGATTCCAAATAATTCCAAAGACGGTTTACACTTAATTCCAATCCTTTTTTTTTTTTTTATAATGATACTGATACAAGAAGAAGTTGCACCAAGAAAGTACAACCTCTGAAGTCCGTGGTGGACCCTTGTAACGTGAAGATAAGGGGATTGGGTAGCAGTCGAAGGTATCTGTGGATGCTGGTCATGAAAGATTGAAGGTTATAAGTTGCTGGAAAGACGGTCGGGGGAAGAGAGTTCCAGTTTCTAGATGTCATAGGGATAAATGAATTGGCGAATGCGTTTGTTCGATTAGTATCTAGTTTAAGCGTGTAGGAGGGGTGTTGAGTTTTAGAAAATCGTGTATTTTGCGCAAAAGAAGCCTTTGGTGGGATTGTCGATTTAATTTCGTCAGAACAAAAGCCATGGTAATATCTGTAAATAAACTGCAACGGATCGTTGCTAAACTTTATCCAATTTCATTTGAAATATTAATATGTTCTTGAGTAAAGTACATTAAAATATAATTTTACTAAAAACTTTATTTAACCTTTTTTGTGGTCCCCAAGGTACTTAATTAGGATATTAAATTTCATCAAAATTGGTTAAGTCATTTTCAAGATATTTAGAAAAAACTAAAAAAGTACTGAAATAAAGTACTAATGTTTGTGGACCGATATGTACCAAAAACTAATCAGCGCTTCATTTTGTTAAACTAATGGTAGGTTTTCAATTTCATTTCAATCAGCGCAAAGGTGTGGAAAAAATCGTGGACGAAAAAAACGATAACACACATACATACATACATACATCCATCCCCACGCACTTCCAAAAAAAATGGCACTTTTTGGCCTCTCGACGAGATTCCAGGTAATTTTTGGCAAAACCGTCACGTGCTAAAATTCAATCTCATTGAATACTTCAATTTGTGACCTTAATTGAGTCTATGGGTTCCGTAGTCTTTACCTGAGGACCCTTTGAAGTCGCGCTTGCCTCGAGAGCGATTCCAATACTTTCTCCCATGCTTCGCATTGATAAAGTATAAAAATTTTAAGAAAAAATAAAAACCGACTTCAAAAAATTAAGTGCAACAAATATAAAAATACACTAAAAGGTATAAAATAATTATTATCTTATTTAGTTACAACTAAACGACGAAATATTAACACGAAATTACTTTTTAAAGTCGGTGCCAAACAAACTATATCTATAAGCGAGCGTACCCGCCAAACGTACTAAGTAAGATCCGTCGAGTGCGATTCATAAAAGGTATATGTTTGGCACCAACTTCAAAAAGTAATCTTCGTGTTAATATTTCGTCGTTTAGTTATAACTAAATAAGATAATAATTATTTTATACCTTTTAGTGTATTTTTATATTTGTTGCACTTAATTTTTGAAGTCGGTTTTTATTTTTTCTTAAAAATTTTTATTTTTTCTCTTTTTAGTGATGTTATTAATAGTGATTATATCATCAGAACTTGACCAAATTAATATGACACCATCCCTAAGACACCCCTTTCGGATAAAAAAGAACCATCGAAATCGGTTCATAAACAAAGAGGTTAGGTCTAAACAAACCCAAACAAACCTAATAAAAAAGGTCTAATACCTATGAAAAAAAATCGAAAAAAAAATGGGACCAATCGGAAGGTAGACTGGACCCAATGCAAAAAAAAATTTCAAAATCGGTTGACAATTGGCGGAGATATGAGGTAACATAGGCACAAAAAAAAAAAAAAAAAAAAAAAATTCAATCGAATAGAGAACCTCCTCCTTTTTTGAAGTCGGTTAAAAAAGGGAAAGGGCGGAGACAGATCTACGATCCTGGTTCACCCCTCGGCTAGCTCTAACCCTATCTTACTTGAATAACTACACTGTCCATCTACAAAATTTGCTGAAATATCGTATCAAGTCTTGAAAGAATTTTCACTTTTTCACTCTAATCTAAACTTTAAAATTTGTTTAGACAAAAACACATATATTTATGTATATAATATGTAATCCATACAAGTGTCCACAATCTATCCCATATATAAATTCTATTTTTCCTCTCCTCTGTCTTCTTGTCTTGTCCGTTTTTTTTCCTGTTTATCTTTTATATACAATATATATATTTTTTTTTCTCAAGCGTTTAATTTATTTCGATTTTAAGGTCGACAAGTCTGTCTGTCTGTCTGTCTCTCCTTCTTTTTCTTTTAGATCAAGGGTTATGATTTGTTTTCCTCTTATCATATCATCTTCATCCATCTATTGTTCATTCTGCACATTTACATATTCTGATTTTCTTAGATATCGCCCCCCCCCTCTCTCTCTCTCTATCTCTATCTCTTTCGGCCTATTCTTATTCATATTCTCCTTCTTTATCTTATTATTATTAGTTTTAGTATTATTAGAAGTAGTAAATGTACGAATCATTTTTTTTTGTTTGTTTTAAATAGGACTATGTTTAATTCGTGTAGCCTTCGTTTATAACCCCGACATAAAAAACGGATGGTACCCATCAAGGGACGAATTTCAATTAAAGACTACAGAGGATGTAACTTTTTGGTGCAACTTCTTCTTGCATCAATATCATTATAATATATGTAGCAGTCCGGGGTTGCTTTGGCTACGAGCTTTTAGACACGGCCGCTAGATGACTCAATCAGATCGTTGCGACACTTTGCATGACTGATAATATTTTAGTCATGTATTAAGCAAGCCAATTCGATCTCGACTAATCATCGAAGGAGGAGCCATCCACCAACTAGGAGCTCCTCACTCGCCAACTAGGCGGGTGGCGCCCTGCCCGGCTCTTTACCAGGGACGAACATCGCCCTGTCCCAATCATTGTTAGGTCCCCACCAACTAGGTGGTCAGCGCGGACACGCACCGACGCAACCAACCCCCTTAACAATATATATAAAGAATAATTTTATTTTTTTATAAGCACCTGATGGACTCAGCGTTGCTCGGTTATTTATTTGATTTAGTTAAAAACTATATTATTTTTAATATTAAATTCAGGTAAAAAGGTGGATTTTTATTTGCTGCTAATATTAAATAAATCGTAATTTATTTTTTTGCCAACAGGCACCCTCTATATGCACAAAGTTTTAAGCTTGATTGCAATTAAAATTAATATTAATACACAGGGAGGTTCCGTTCATTGATACTGATGAAGGAGGGATGATTCTTCGAATAATCGTGAGTTTGTTTTTTAAGAGGATGAAACTCGACTCTCTAATAAATTTATTTTTCCTAATTTTTGGGTTTCAATATCCTAGGGCGGATTTTGTATCAATTCACCATTGAGTTTTACCACTTCATCATCAATAAAAAACATAATTTATAATTTTAATACAAAATAATATTTGTAATAAAATATTAGCTGATTTTAAAATTAAGAAAACAATTAATTAAAAATATTTGTCGACACACTCACACCTGTGAATAATTAGTTTAATCAATAAAAAAAACCTTTCAAATTAAAGTACCCGAAGATGAGACCCTAATATATCGATTTGTCGACCCCGAAAACCCCTAATCTGTGATTTTCATCGAAATCGTTAGAGCCGTTTTCGAGAAACCGATTCTACAATGTATTCGAGAATTCCTCATTTAATATACTACAATAATACAATTTATTATATTTACGTAATTATTTAAATTATTATTTCAAAGAATAAGTGATTATAGATTTAAAATTCTTGAATATTTAAGAGTTATTAGTCACAATAAAATAAATACAATAATTTAGTAAATTCTTCATATTCCATACAACAAAATATTAATCAAATATCTATATAATAAAAATGTATTAAATTACTATAATCATTGTTTTGTTGCTATTTCATTTTCATTTTCTGAATTTATTCAGTTAACTAGCTACTGAACGTGCAGAAATTAGGTTATAAAATCAGTTAATTTTAAAATTAAGAAAACAATTAATTAAAAATATTCATCGACACACACTCACACCTGTGAATAATTAGTTTAATCAATAAAAAACCTCTCAAATTAAAGTATCCGAAGATGAGACCCTGCCAGATCGAATTGTCGACCCCGAAAACCCCTAATCTGTGATTTTCATCGAAATCGTTAAAGCCGTTTTCGAGAAACCATTTCTATATGTATATAGGAATTCCACATTTAATACCACAAGTGCCTGGAGCACTGAGCGATGCTCGGTAACTGTTTGCCTCTAAATAGCTTAAGTTTCAAATTTCAAGGCTCTGCGACTTATCGAAGACGAGATATGACGAATAAAATATTTATTTTGCGACATGACTAATTTACACCCCCTTCCTTTATTTCAATAGGATTAAAATCTATACAGGACTAATAACTCATGAGACTTGATAAGTTTACCAAATTTTAGCGAAAACGTTAGAGCCGTTTTCGAGAAACCGATTATATATATACAAGAATTGCTCATTTATTAATATACAATAATAAAATTTATTATATTTTCGTTATTATTTAAATTATTCTTTCAAAGTTTCACTGTAGATTTAAAATTTTCCAATATTTAAAAGTTATTACGTTATTAGTCACAATGAAATAAATACAATAATTTAGTAAATTATTCATATTGCATTTTGTATCCATACTACGAAATATTAATCAAGTACATATAGTTAAAAAAAATTATTAAATTACTATAATCATGTTGTTGCTATTACATTTTCATTTTCTGAGTATATTCAGGTAACTAGCTACTGAACGTGCAAAAATTGTAGGTTATAAAATCAGTTAATAAAAGCCAACAATCATTATTTAATAAAGAATAAATAAATAATAATGTAAACAAAATAGAAATCTAACCATGCATTAAAGTCTCCAATTGAAAATCGATAAATTAACAAATTTCTTTTGAAACAAGGTGTGTTGTTGTTAATGTTGTTGGAAATAGTGGTGTTGTACAAATCCCTTATGTTGATGGTATTGTTTGATATCAGTTCGTTCTCTTCTTGTAATCGTTAATCGCTAATCGCTCGTGCAATGAGGCGTTTTCCAACATTCAACATTTGATCCTGATATGTTGTTGTTGTTGTTGTTGCTGATGATGATTTTTTTCCTCATTTTCCTTGTATGTTGCATGTGCGTGTGTGCATATATGCGTCATAGCCTAGCCAAAGGGGCTTTAGAACTGGTTTTTCGAAGTCATATATGCCCGCGTCTCTTACCGCCCCCCTCGTTCTGGCCTTAAAACAAACAACACATGGATAGATAGAAAGAGAGGAAGTGGAAGATCAGATAACAACCAGATAAATTTATAATTAAATTTTCGTCAAGATTATTATAAGTAACGAAGAAGAAGAAGAAGAAAAAATTAAGAAAGCAAAATAGATTGAGAATTTATTAAGATTTGTTGCTGTTGTTGGTGGTGTTGTTGTTTAATCTGATATAATAATCAGGTAAATTAAAATAGACACAAAAAAAATTAAAACGAAAAATAAATAATAATAAATGGTTGTACTCCAGGTAACCACAATATCCTAAGAATATTCTAAGGATATTCTAAGGACATTTAAATCTTCTTAGAATATTCTGAGGATATTGTGTGTTACCTGGGTATCGTATGAAGAAAAAAATGGTCAAATAGATAACCATTTTGTAGCTTTTTTGTAAGCATAACTTTATTTTTACCTTATTTTCAAAATGTTGCACTTTCTATACACGATTGTTTTTGGAATCGATGAAAAATTCATCCCTTAATGAAGGAATAAAATTCAAACGTACACTGAAAAACAATTTCTTTATAATAACTATATGATAGAGTTGAGCATTTTTAATGAGCTCTTATTTATTCCAAAGATATTTTATTAATAATCAACATATATCGAAATCATTCCAAATATGACCAAATTTTTAGATATTTAATTCAAATATATTATATACTTGAGTTATCTATTTTATTCTATTATTAGATATCTCTTAATATCAAATGAATGTCTTGTTTACTTCTAGTGAAACCTCTTATTATATTTAAACGAATGTTTTTTTATCATAAAACGACTTAGATTTTCTGCAAATAGTCATATCTTAATAATTAAGATATTTAAAGAAAATAACAAAAATTTTGTTTACATTATTAATTCTTTTTTATTTTTAATTTTAAAACCCACTATAATATTATAAGGAATATTAATATATATTAAAATTAGATTACCTTATACCTTTATTGAGACAATATGGAGAATTGGATTGTTTATTGATTTTATGTTTATAAACTCGCGAAATTTTTTTCCTTTGTTTGTTTTTATTTATTTCCCTTTTCGTTATTTTGTTTTCTTTGATTGTCACTATTAAATTTAACTATTTCAGTATTTTAATCAAATAACAATATTTTCATAATTTACTTATTGATGTTTGGTTCAAATAGCGGCATCTTAACTATTAATATATCTAGAGTTGCTCCAAAAATATGAGAATACTTAAAATACGTAGGTATATCATTTATTCATATTTAACAGAGATCGATTTCGCCATAATTAACTTCACCATCTATTCATATCAAATATAATTTCATAAATATAAATATATCGTTTGTTCAGTGTAGATAGTTCTCTTAGGGCCAGTTGTATGTCGGTTGGTAAACACTTTTTAAATGTTGGCAAAGGGTTAAAATTCACCTTGTGTCCGGAGATCAGATGACAGGCACTTTCATCTGATTGGCCATCCCACAGGGCACAAGGTGAATTTTAGGGGTTACCCTTTGCCAACATTTAAAAAGTGTTTACCAACCGACATACAACTGGCCCTTAGGGGTCGTAAAAAATTGTGGCTAAAACGAAGATCAACTGCCCTCTGTGAAAAAACAACTTGAACATACCACATTGTTTTTTACATGAATATAAATATATGTATGGCTAGTGATAAATAAGTAAAGTTAGTGAGGTAATGGACATTGAATTAAGTAAACAATTGTTGGTTGTTCATCAGTTGATCAGCCGATAGAGCAGATAACCAGCCCCTACTACCTCTCTATTCCTTCATTTAACGAAGGGAAATAGTGTGGAGGGGGTGTGGTGGAGGGAGATGTCTATTTAGGTGCGTGAGTTCGATCCCCGGGCATCCACCACCAGCTGATTACCATCGGTAAATTGGCTCTCTCTGGCTTTCCTATCGGCTGACGAATCGGCCCAAAGGACTTTCTTGCTTCCTTTTTATCTGAGCAAACATCGCACGAAACCTCTATCTCTATCTCTTTTTGCTAAATTTAGTGAGCCCCAGACAATTTCTCAATAATATTTATTTATTTATTAAATTTGGGTTCCATTGGATTATTGTAATAAGCATTTGCTTGACAATGTTTTCATTTACAATTGTTTAATATTCTTTGTTAAATTATATAATGTTTTATTTGTGTTTTTCTTTTTTGTCTGTAAACACTACTTTATAGTCTAAGATCCATTAGGTGGACCTTCACCTATCGAGTATCTTAATGAAATTAATATTTTGATAAATTAATGTATTAACAAACAAAACTTGATAGGGTCGACATCCAATTTCCCTGCATAGCTATTTTTAATAAAAAAAAATAAAGTTTTTAATATTATTACATAAATGTAGTTATCGAGTTTCCGGATAATATATTACCAATCGAGATTAAAATATGTATATAAAATGCCAAAGTTGGTTCGCCATCTTTTTTCCCTGCACAAGTCCAGGTAGACAGGGTATCAACAGGTAACTTCGAATTAGTATTTTGTAGTTATAGAGTTTCCTTTATTGTTATATATGAAAATGTAGATAATTTTATTGCGAATTAATTAATTTTATATAAAAAATAGCTATGCAGGGAAATTGGATGTCCACCCTATCAAGTTTTGTTTATTACCTAATACATTATATTACTAAAGTATTATTACCTCCGTAAATAATGGTCTGAGAGCCTTAAAACAATCAAATTTATAAGATTTTTTTTTTAAATTTCTGAAATTTTTTTTTGTCTTTCAAATTTTTAAACGTCTCTATCTCCATAAATAATGGTCTGAGAGCCATAATTAAGCAATGAAATTTTCTTGACTAGTCGGGACAAAATTTAGAAATGAAAAAACTAACCACGCAAAATTGGGGGAGGGTCAAAAATGAAAATTTTAGCCCTTTTGACCAAACTCAACCAAATTTTGTATACATATTCTGTGGACCACCAGAAGGCTAGAAATGCAAAAAATAACGAAATTTTGTATACATAGTTTGGTCGAAAGGGCCAGTATTTTCATTTTTGACCCTCCCCCCATTTTGGGTGGTTAGTTTTTGCGTTTCTAGCCGAGGGGACAGGCGATTCTTCAAAAAGACACCCCTCGGCACGTGCCTCAGGCTAGTTTCAGGTTCCTGTCATTTCCAGGGGCTGACTACACGAATGGATTTCAGGAAGGCAGCGACTTCATGCCATCCGTCTCCACTCTCCATCATGAGCACAACCACGCTCTCTCTATTAAAATCGGGTGCCAAATCTCGGCAAAGCCTATTCCTTTGTTCTGCCCATCTTGGACATTAAAATACAGTGTGTTCCGCGGTGCTTAAGATAATTACTTTCGAAGTCCAACACCTCAACGCCGTCAAACTGAAAACAATGCCCATTCTCGAAGTGATAAGCTGCAACTGCTGTTTTGTTGCTCTTATTATGATTTTCAGGCTTGCAGTTTGTTCTATGTTGCCCAATTCTTGTCTTCAAATTTTCCCTTGTCTGTCCAACGTAAAAGACCTTCCACAAGAACAAGGTATCCTATAAACAAGATTCTTCATAATTCATCACTATATCTTTAAGCCCACTGTATAACAATTTATATATAATATGCGAAGTTCTACGGCGTTTGCAGCTTTTCGCATTTCAACCGGCAATATTCTCTGTCCTGCCAGTCTTCATCCTTTAGTCCTCTATCCTTTCTCATCTGACGGATTTCGGCCTTCCAGCTTTTTGCTGGTCTCCCACTTTTTACTCGTTCAGGGGGGACCCAATTCACCTGTCTTCTCCCATTCGTTGGATATGACCATACCATACTAGTCTCTTTTTTTCACTTACTTACTTATCGCGGACTCGCTACGTCTCTCGACGCTTCTCCGCACCCAGTCTCCATCTTTCTCGATCCTGACTATCTTCTTCGTTTAGGTTTCTGGATCGCATAGCCTCGTTCACGTTGTCCATCCAACATCGTCTGGGGCGACCCCTCCTCTGTTTCTCCGGCGGTGTCCATTATAGAACCCTATTTGGGATTCTTTCCTCATCCATTCTACACATATGCCCATACCTACCAGCACTTCGTCCACAATATCTCTTTCCATCCCCATCATATTCCTGATCGTCTCGTTTCTCACTCGATCGACTCTTCTTAATCGGCAGCTTCTACGAAGATAGTCCATTTCGGTGGAAAGCAACTAATTTTTATTTTTGACACTCACATCTCATACCATTGCACCATATGTGAGTCTCTGTACTATGCTTCTATATATTGTTGTTTTCATTTTTTCTATCTCATAGTACTGAGTTCAGTGATTGTATTAGCTTCCTTCCTTTAATTATTCTTCCCGCAATCTATTTCTGATTATTTCCATTTGTGTCAAATATCACCCCCAGTTATTTGCATTCTTGGACTCCCCAGATCATTTTTCCATTTTCCAAAGACAGATCAGAAACCTCCTCTTTTTTTCAATGGTTGTTATTATATCCTGGTCCACCTTCATGATCTCACGTATCCTTTCGTTTCTGATATGGTCCAGTTTAGAGACTCTTGCACTGCTTCTCCAAAAATCTATCTCAAGGGATATTAGTCTCCTTTGGTTCTTTTTTCTTAGTTCCCATGTTTCAGAACCATATGTTGAGATGCTCTGAATGGTTAAGTAGACCCTGGTCTTTGTTCGATTTAATTTAACCTAAGATAAATTATACTGGCTTGAAGTTGGTTTGCCTCAACAAGGAACAAATTCTCGGCGATAAGCCCTTGACCTACGGAAATCTACAAAATGTCCAATTTTTACTATTGTTTGTTGTGTTATTATTAATCCTTGTTCTTTGTAGTTAATATTTTAAATCTATTGTATACATATATTATTATTATTTCAAGGGTATAAGGGACTGAAGGGAAAAGGGTGGTGAGTGTGGGCGGATAAGGGGTAGTGTTGGGTTGCCATGGCAACTGAACTGACTGAGCCTCTAATCTCGTCCAGGGATCGGCAGGCGAGGATATTTGGAGATTGTATCTCGTTAACTAGCTGGCAGGGTGGGAAGGGCGCAAAGGGGTTTCTCATTAGATGCCTTATCAGTTGAACAGGGAGTGACCAAAACTCAAACCTAAAAACACCCCCCTCTACCCCTCTCAACCCCTTCAATATATATACACTTCCCAGCTAAGCCCTTTCACTCTCGAGACACACGACACATTGAAAGTCACTAAACGTTTCATTTAACGATTTTTATATTTATTACTAATTCCTTTTCCATTGAATTTTAATAGATTTCATATCAGAAAACAATAAATATATTAAAGTACTTATATTGTACTAGCTTAGTGCCTACTGGATAGATTTACGTATTTATAAAGAAGGATGTAATTAAAAACTTGCTTGTTTTTAGTATTTTTTTTTTTTTTTTAATGATTAATAGATAAAAATATTTTGAGGGCTTGCACCTATTCCGCATGTGTACTGTAATCCCTCGAAATATTTGAATCTATTTAATCACGTAATTAAAATGAAATTACTTGGAACAAGCAAGTTTTTAATTAAATGATTCACTATACTTAAATAATATTTAATTTAACTTGAAATATAAATAATTATTCCAGGTTACAATGTGTAGAACCATTTATATTTATTGATGGGTTCACATTCAAGATATCTACTCTTATTAAACGAGCGAAAATTGTTTGTATATTTATATATATATATATATATATATATATATATATATATATATATCATTGTTCTATTTTGAAAACGGCTTTACCGATTTTGATGAAACAAATTCTATTAACAAGTTTTGAGAGAGATGGACTGACTCGACAAATTTCATCTTAATTGATCTTTTCTTAATTAACATAATTATTGATAGATGAAAATCTCAATAAAAAAGTTTGTTTACATTTTTTCCAATTATCTTTTATTTTTAATTGTTTTTTTAATTTTAATACCCACAAATACTTTATAGGAAATATTAATATATTATATTAAAATTAGGAAATTTTTGTTTGTTTTTAATTAACAGGTGTCTAAATCATAACAAAACAGGTTTGTTTACAAATAAAGTGGTTGAAATGGCTTTTTTTATATAACTTGGAAACAAATCTTATTTTTTTTTTTTTTTTTTGACTTTTTTTTGACTTTTTCGGCCTTTCTAGCCATAAGCCAATTTACGATACCATTTATTTTTCCAAATTTGTCTCTACCCCCGGGGTCAGATTTTAGCCGGATGCCTCGAGTCGGATTCGAACCCGGGTTCACTTGGTTAGCAGGTTGTTGTGCTAACCCCTAGCCTACCTGACCCCCCCCCCCACAAATCTTATTTAATTTTATGTTTTTATTTCAGACCCTATACGATTATTTATTTTATTATTATTTTCCTATTTATTTTTTTATAATGTTTATCAATATGAACGAATGTGGGCAAATTGGTGTACGAGTAAACAAATATACACATAATATATATGTGGACCATTAGAAAGCTAGAAATGCAAAAACTAGGTGCGGGGTGGGGTGGATGTGGGAGGTGCAGGAGGTGGGGTGCAGTTGTGGGGGATCTGGGGGTGGGAGGCGCGGTTGGGGTGGCGTGGGGCGGGGTAGGGATGCATTGGTGGGGGCGAGGTGTGTGGTTTCGGGAGGTGGGGTCAGGGGTTACCGTGCATCGCTCGGTGGCTCCAGGTACTAATATATAAAATTATCACTAAAAATCCAAATATTTTATAAAAACAAACTAGAAATGTCTATAAAAATCTATCTCCTTTTATCATTGGAGATTTAGATAAATAATTGGCTTAAAAAAAAATGAAATATAAAGAAAAACTTAAAAACAAATAAATAGATATTTTTTGGTTATAGTTGCATGGCCTCCATAAAAAATTTATAAGAGGCGGGGGGGGGGGGGTTTAAAAATTAAAATTATAAGATTTTCAAACTAAAAAAAAACAAACAAGAAAAATAAAGTTATAATAACGAAAAAGATGACTATATTTTTCTGGGGCCAAAATCGGGGCGGGGGGGGGGGGTCAAAAAATAAAAATCTAGGCCCACGGACCAAACTCAATAAAATATTGTATACATAATCAGTGGGCCCCCAGAAGACTAAAGGTTTGTTCCAAGGGCCTAGATTTTCATTTTTCACCCCTACCCTCTAAATCATTATAAATGATTTTATTAAATATAAGAGAGGGGCCAAGGGGTGCATTCATGTGGATGGCCACGTCAGTTTATTTTTATAAATTTCTGTGCAGAGAATAAAAATTTTCTGAAACAAAAAATTGATTTTTATGCATTGCTAGAGATTGAACGCCGCCTGGTAGAGGTAGGGTATGCATTCGAATTGACCGCTCTACCCTTCGGGTTGCAGCATCAGGCGTCTAACCATTATCACCACATGAAATTCGAGCCCGGGAGCCTCTTATTATGGAATAAGTTTGAGTTTTATTATGAAGTGGAAAAAGTTGGACACCCTATGCCCTTTTATTTTCTAAAGTACCCCCGTTATTTTATAAACTTCCCCCGTTAAAAAAATGGCCCGGGACCCATCTTTTTCTTCTTTTGGTGCTTATCCGCTCAGCGAATGTTTGCGATCATTCTGGCTATGATTGTTTTATTGACGGCGGCCCGAAACAACTCCAAGAGTCTTCCCGAACCATTGCCGCAGATTCTTTAAACCATGATGTCCTTCTTCTCCCAGGTCCTCGTTTACCGGCTATTTTCCCTTAAATAATAACCTGTAGAAATTGGTATTTAGAGTTACGTAATATATGGCCTGAAGTACGATAATTTTCTAATTTTGATGTTATTTATTAATTCTTTTCTTTTTTCATTCTTCTTAAAACCTCTTCATTTGTAACTCTATCCATCCAACTTATTCTCAGGATTCGCCGGTAAATCCACATCTCAAATGCCTGCACTCTATTACTTGTCGCTTCTGTAAGAGTCCAGGCCTCCATCCCATATAGAAGAACCGGAAACACGTAACATCTTACTAGCCGCATCCTCAAATCCATACTGAGGTTGTGGCTGCACAGCAGAGGTCTTATTCGCTGGAATGCATTACGTGCCATTTCAATTCTCTGTTTGATTTCCACAGAGTGATCCCATTTATCATTTAAAGTGCAACCTAGGTATTTAATTTGTTGCACTCTCTCAAGAGGGTTGTTACTAACTTTTAGTCCGGTGTCATAGGGGTTTATCTTCTTACTGATGACCATATATTTTGTTTTGGCCACATTCAGTTTTAGCCCATACTCTTCACTCACGACGGTTGTTCTATTTAGCAGCCTCTGTAGATCTTCCAGAGTACTAGCTATTAACAGCGTGTCGTCTGCATATCTGATGTTGTTGATGTTTATGCCATTCACCATGATTCCTCCCTCCTGATCTTCGAAAGCCTGTTTAAATATTTCCTCTGAATAAACATTGAAGAGGGACCCATAGGTGCACTTAAACCCCTTCTGTGGAGACCTTATATAGTTGCTTTATATTTCATTTTTTAAAGCAATTATTTTTCCAAATTTCTATTGATAAAGGTTGGTTGACCTTCTCTCGAAACGTTTGGATTTCTAAAAAACAATTTCAGATTGTTTTATAAAATAAAAGAATTAAATCATTTATCTAAATAAGTGTTGATTTAGTAATTTAAATGGAGAAATGTGCGTCCTCTCCTTGATTCAAATAAACACAAAATAACATAAAAATATACATATTGATGCGACTGTGGGTCAGTGGTTAGAGTGTCCGGCAGCTGTCCTGAAGTATCCTGGTTCGAGACTGAGTCTCGGCAGATATTTTCAGTCTCCTCCTCTTGGAAAGAAATGGCAACCTAACAAGAGTATAATTGCCTAGACAACCTCTCCAAACTAGCCGTTCGGAACCGGCGTTAAAAAGTAGATCCTGTCTATCTGTGTAAAACAGCTAAATACACTCAGCACTGGTATATGTGGAGATGCCGACACCCGTTCGGGCATGGCATCTCAAAGAAGAATACATATTGAAATAATTGATTGAATTTTTTATAAAAAAAAATCTCAAAAAGTTTATTAAAAATTCAAAAGTTATTGCTTATATGAATCATCAAGATTGCTATTCACGGCCTATTAAATCTTTTCATCAATTAAATTGTTTATTTAATTACAATTAATTTTTTCTTATTGTTACGTGATAATATTTTTCATGTCTTGTGCTTGATCTATTTATTATTATTATTCATTATATTCTTTGATTTATGATTATTTGATAATACTTTTTTACTGTAAAACGAAAGACTGAGGTGGTAGAGACAAAAAGTTGACGAAAAATGCAGGAAATTTTTTTTTTCATACATAAACGATATTCGTGGGCGAATATCTCAAAAATCATAAGGAATAGAGAAAAATTAAATAAAACCATTCTTGTAGTAAATTTTATAAGCTTTTATTTTGATAAGATTATTTTTTTCCCTTCGACTCACCGTTTTTGAGATATATGCGAAAAACCAAAAAAACTGGACATTTCTACCTTCCTTTCACCCTAAGCCCGGTAGGACTGGGGACTTTTAATATTTTTACCTCCTAAAACTACCCCAAACACATTCCATAAAAAAAAATTCTCTCCTCTTCAATGTTTTCTATACCCACGTTCGTTGAGTAGACTACTAGAACTTTCTTTCGACAAAGGTAATTACATAAAAATATACATATTGAAATAATCGAGTGGTGAACCGCGGCGTAAAATCGTGTACACCTACTTCCACTTCCACTTTCATTTCCAAGTGGAAGACAATAGATGACAATAGATTATCTAATGAATTCCAAAGTAATTCCAAAGACGATGTACACCTAATTCCAATCGCGGTTCATCCCTCAGAAATAATTGATTGAATTCTTTTATAAAATAAACTGCAACGGATCGTTATCCAATTTACTATCTTAATCTAAGGTAAAGTACTTTAAAATATAATTTTACAAGAAAACTTTATATGACCTTTTTGGTGGTCCTCACGGAACTTAATACTAATATTCAATTTCATCAAAATTGGTTTAGTCATTTTCAAAATATTTAGAAAAAACTAAAAAAGTATTGAAATAAAGTACTAATGTTTGTGTGCCGATATGTACTAAAAACTTATCAGCGCTTCATTTTGTTAAAATAATGGTAGGTTTTCAATTTCATTTTAATCGGTTCAAAGGTGGGGACAAAATCGTGGACGAAAAAAACGATAACATACATCCATCGCGCACTTCCTGAAAAAGTCGCACTTTTTGGCCTGTGGACGAGACCCCATGTAATTTTTAGCAAAACCGTCACGTGGTAAAATTTAATCTAAATGAATACTACAATTTGTGACTTTAATTGAGACCATGGGTTCCGTAGTCTTTACCTGAGGACCCTTTGAAGTCGCGCTTGCCGCGAGACCGATTACAATACTTTACCCATGCTTCGCATTGGATAAAGTAAAAAATCTCAAAACGTTTATTAAAAATTCAAAAGTTATTCCTTATGAATCATCAAGATTGCTACTCATGGCCATATTAATTTTTTTTTAATTAAATTGTTTATTTATATTTACTTAATTACAATTAATTTTTTCTTATTGTTCCGTGATAATATTTTTCATGTCTTGTGCTTGATCTATTTATTATTATTATTATTCATTATATTCTTTGATTTATGATTATTATTTGATAATACTTTTCATATAAATATATGTATATATTTTTTTCATTCTTTTTTTGATAAATCTAAAAGTTTGTTGAGTGTTATCAGTAGTTCTTGATCTGTTCTGCCACGCTTGGCGTGCCTTGGCGTGCATTGTGCAGCCCTTGATAAGAGAGCTCTGATAACAGTCTCTGGCGGCGGCGGCGGTGGTAGAGAGGGGCTGGAGGGGTGGGTAGGCGATAGCGCCGGGCGGCACCAACTGATAACGATAAGAGGATGGCACAACATGGCTGCCACTGCCACTGCCAAGGAAATGAACCAGCCAGCCCAGCCCAGCCACTACGAGAAAATATTTTTAATCGCTCCCTCTCTCTCGAAAGAGAAGATCTTATCAGCATCAGGGAATCCCCCCTTTTTGATCTTATCAGTTCCACGCTCACCCTCTTCCAACCAAACACAGCCTGCCATTGAAACAGAGACAACTAACGGGTGATTCCCAACTCAATCAATGAACCATTTACTTACACATTAGCCAGCATCTTAAGATAAGATTTTTTTAAAATTATATCTACTCTTATTAAAAAAATTATATATATATATATATTTGTTTGTATTTTTTCTATTTTGAAAACGGCTCTACCGATTTTGATGAAACTAACAAGTTTTGAGGATGAGAAAACGATCTGGCTAGGTCTGGACCTCGACAAATTTCATCTTAATTGATCTTTTCTTAATTAACATAATTATTGATAGATGAAAATCTCAATAAAAAAGTTTGTTTACATTTTTTTCAATTATCTTTTATTTATTAATTGATTTTTTAATTTTAAAACCCATTAATACGTTATAACAAATATTATATATATATTAAAATTTAGAATAAATTTAATTGATTGAAATCCAGAGGCCGAGACTGGGATAATTGGAACCAATCGACTTGATTGGGGAATAATGGAATTGAAATAATTATCGGAAAAGAGGTTTTTTTATCTAATTAGATTTTTCCTCTTATTAAAAACAAGGACTAAAGATGAATTCAAGGACACTCGATGGTGGAGAAGTAATCTCCGGAATCGAAGCAAAAATACAATGTATACATTAATTAATGTAAAATAATTGGTTTAATAAAATTTATAAAAAAAAAAAAAAAAATTTAATTGATTTTTTATTTCGTAAATTTTCCTCTCACTACAAACACGGACTAAAAACATTATCGCAAGCACGAGAAGATCAAGAACAGTCGATGGTGGGATGTAATCTCCGAAGTCGAAGCTCAAATAAAATGTATACGCTAATGCATGTAAAATAATTGGTTCAATAAAATTTATCACAAGTATTGCAATTTAATTGATATAGGTATATAAATCGAGTTTCAAATCCCAAAAAGTTAATAACAAATATAATTATTTATTCAAATTTATAATTAATAATTATAATTTTTTATTCAAACAAACCACCTGAGAATAATTATATTCGAATTACACTAACAAAACCTATCAAAACAACTTAGCCGAAGATGAGACCGTGACAGATCGAATTGTCAACACAAAAACCCCTAACCCGTGAATTTCATCCAAATTGTTAATGTCGTTTTCTAGAGAAACTGATTCTCTCTATTTATATTATACTCAGCTTCAAGGCTCCGCCTTCGGCGAGCGCTTCTTACCAGTGGGGGCTTCGCCCCCTGGACCCCCACGTGGCTGCTTTATTGATGTTTTATTAGTTACAGAGAATAAATATAATTGTTTTATTATAAGTCTTAAATAGATATAATTTAAGATTCTATTTAACTGCAATTTAAATGTACTTTAAAAAAATAGATAAACATTTTTCAAACCTATCTTCAATTAGTTTTTTCGCAAAAAACGAAAATTTCTCGATGATTACCATTTTTAATTTTTTTTTCTCATAAAAAAACTTTGACAAAATAATTATCATATTGTATTTATTATTTGGAAAAAATAAATATTTAGAATTTGAGAAAATCAAATAAAATAAAATAATCTATACAATAAAAATGTTACTAAATAAATACTTTTGTAAAAATGCAGTATTAAATTCTTCTTCAACGATAATGTGGTTAGAACTATTGAGAATGAATGACACTCAAAAATCTTACAAACAGGGCCGCCAACACTTGTTTTTTTTGCTAGTTTAGTTCTTTAATTGTTTGGCAAGCTATGTTGGCTAACCTGAATTTTTTTTAGTTTTTCCATGAATTTTCCAATTTTTTTTTACGTATTAACCTGAATTGCACTATTACGAACATTTAAAAAAAATTAGCCAAATCGGTCCAGGCATTTAAGAGATCTGCGCTTACGAAGAAACAGAAATTCATTTTATTATATATGGAGAGAGAGTACAAGAATTGCTCGCTTAATATCTTAATATATATAAATCTCGTGTCACAATGTGGCGTTCTCAACGGACTCCTAAAACCACTGAACCGATTATAATAAAATTCGCACACCATGTGCAGTTCGATCCAACTTGAGAAATAGGATAGTTTAAATCTCAAATTATAGTCGCAATTTTAATTTTATTGCTAATTATTTGTCTGTTATTATTTGACAGTCATTTGACTCCAAATGATTCTAACAGATGTCGATACCTTCTCGACTGGGTTGAGTAAGTAATCAATAGATGGCGCTGCTATGGCAAATCTTACGAACGTGTCATATAAGCTACATTTTAACAGCATAATTACCACGTGTTGTTGACGCTATAAAATTAATTAAATTTATTTTGTAGTGAACGAAATACCGTATAATTCAATTATTTCCACTTCTTACAATTTTTGGTGTATAGCATAGCTACGGCCACGTGTTACTTAGACTGAAGTGTAAATTGCATTCATATTATAATGAAGATAATACAGTTAAATTAAACCTGTTTTTTACTTTATTTGTGCTTCATTGATCAAAACTTTATAATTTAATAATTATTTGAATCATGAATGGCTCAGTCAACGGGCGATTTTGGCAGCCAAAAACGTTGAGTGTTGACGAAATTAACTTCCAGATACAACAGTTGTTACCAGGCGATCTGATGTCTTTTAAAATCAATCGATACTGTTGTTGATGAAAATGAAAGTATAAATTTTTCCGATTGAATTTTTAAATTCATTAGATATCCCTGGAATGCCACCACATAATCTTCGATTAAAGATTGGTTCCCCTATTATTCTCCTCCGTAATTTGAATCCACCTCACTTATGTAACGGTAATGCGTGTTGGTCATCAAAAAGATCACCGGAAACATTCTTGAAGCAACCATTTTGGCTGGGAAGTTTAAAGGAAAAATGGTCCTGCGCCACGTATTCCGATGATACCATCAGATTCTACCATACCCTTCAAAAAGGCTACAGCTTCCAATTCGTTTAGCTTTCGCCATGTCTATAAATAAATCTTCAAGGTCTAAACAATGTCCATTTGTGGTTTAGATTTGAAAATACATGTTTTTCTCTATGGGCAACTATATGTTGCGTGTTCACGTGTTGGGAAACCGTCGAATCTATTTGTGTTAGCTAAAGACAGGTTAACCAAAACATTGTGCACCGATTGATGTTAAATTAAATTGAAATTGAAAGTATTTATAATTCAAAAAATAGATATCAATGTTTAAAAGTTTAAGACTGTCTTGCTTTTGTCTTACCTCATTTATGAGTTTAAGCGTCACATGTTATTTACTGTATTATACTGTAATATACTTATTTGTTATAAAATTAAATGGAAATAATAAATCTGATAAATTTTTATTTTGTATTGATTTCTGCTTAATATCAAGTGTAAGAACATTTTAATTAATTGTGTTCAACGTACTTCCCTTCAAATCTCAATCCAGTGAATTTGTATACCAACATCAACATTTTCGTCTTTGTTCGTAAATAATTTCATTGTACTAAAGGGTTATAGTAGTAGAAAGTCAAATAAGGAGTCACCATATTTTTTTACAAATACTATCTGTGTGAAAAAGCATAGTGGACTCCGTGACTGATGTTCTCTTTATCGTTCCTCTTAGATTGTTTACTATAATGTAATATAACAAAAACTTTAGCCACAGCAACGCGTGGCCGGGTCAGCTATATATATATAAAAAAAAAAAAAAAAACAATTTACATAAAAAGGTAATCAATTTTGGACACCTCATACTTTCATTCCGAGACGCCGCCCGCCAGGGCAACCCGCCCGGAGGGCTAGCTGTAGACAGCGCGTGCCGGAGGCACGCCGGGTACAGCTAGTAATAAGATAAGATTCCAATGCCCAGAAAAGATATTGTAAAGATATAAATAGATTCTTCTTGTTCTGGTTGGGTATTAGAGAGGAATTAACAACTCAAAATCTTGCCTCTATTATAATAAATAATTTCTCAATCGAGTGAATGATATTTTTAACCGACTTCAAAAAAGGAGGAGGTTCTCTATTCGACTGATTTTTTTTGTGTCTATGTTACCTCATATCTCCGCCAATTGTGAACCGATTTTGATGATTTTTTTTGCATCAGGTTCAGTCTAGCTTCCGATTGGTTCCATTTTTTTTTTATTGGTATTAGACCTTTTTTGTTAAGTTTGTTCAGGACTAACTTCTTTGTTTATGAACCGATTTCGATGATTCTTTATTTATTGGAAAATGGGTTTCTTCCCAGGTAACCACAATATCCTAAGAATATTCTAAGGATATTCTAAGGACATTTAAATCTTCTTAGAATATTCTGAGGATATTGTGTGTTACCTGGGTTAGGGATGGTGCCATATTAATTTGGTCAAGTTCTGAAGATATGATCACTATTAATAACATCACTAAAAATAAAAAAATAAAACCGACTTCAAAAAATTAAAATGCAACAAATAAAATACACTAAAAGGTATAAAATAATTATTATCTTATTTAGTTACAACTAAACGACGAAATATTAACATGAAATTACTTTTTGAAGTCGGTACCAAACAAACTATACCTATAAGCGAGCATACCCTCCAAAGGTACTAACTAAGATCCGTCGAGTGCGATTCATAAAAGGTATATGTTTGGCACCGACTTCAAAGAGTAATTTCATGTTAATATTTCGTCGTTTAGTTGTAACTAAATAAGATAATAATTATTTTATACCTTTTAGTGTATTTTATTTGTTGCATTTAATTTTTTTCTTAAAAATTATTTTTATAAATGTAAAAAATGGTCAAATTTGAGAGAAATTATTTTTCTTTGAGAAGGTATTTGTCGCTTTAAAGAGCAATAAACTGTGTTTTCTATTTTTCTTAACGTTTGCCCCCCCTCTTATATACTTTCTTAACTCGTGTTGTTTTTATGTTCTATCTAAAAATATTTAACCTTTCTCTCTCTCTCTCTCTCTCTCTCTCGTGGTGGAATCTTGTTGCTGAGTTAATCGGTAGAGCACACACACATAGAGAGAGAGGCTGCACCGATTCACGACCTCATTTGCCGGTAATAAATCAGTTAACGGTTCCAGGTGGCTGCCTCTTGCAGGTGAGGTGAGGAAAGCCCCTCAAGAAGAGATCACGAGAACCCCTGAGAAACAACACTTGTGCCATAACCAATCATTCCACAAAAACATTGCAAACTTATACAAACATATCCAAAATATCCACTACTTATCTTATCAAACACAAAATTTGTTATATTAATAGTTCATATTGGCTGATAGAAATAGACTTTAAATTTCAAAGAAAATCTCCAGAGGTTGTCATCTATTCGATCCAATATGGAATGGATTATCTACTCTTATTAAACGAGCAAAAATTGTTTATACTATATATATAAACGGCTCTACCGATTTTGATGAAACAAATTCTATTAACAAATTTTAATGGATGAGATAGCGATAGGTCTGGGCCTCGATAAATTTCATCTTAATTGATCTTTTCTTAATTAAAGTAATTATTGAGTGATGAAAATCTCAATAAAAAAGTTTGTTTACATTTTTTTCAATTATCTTTTATTTTTTAATTGGTTTTTTAATTTTAAAACCCACTAATAGGTTATAGCAAATATTAATATATTATATTAAAATTAGGAATTTTTTGTTTGCTTTTAATTAACAGGTGTCTAAATCATAACAAAACAGGTGTGTTTACAAATAAAGTGGTTCAAGTGGCTTTTTTTTATATAACTTGGAAACAAAATCTTATTTAATTTTATGTTTTTATTTCAGATCCTATACGATTATTTTTTTATTATTATTTTCCTATTTATTTCTTATAATGTTTATCAATATGAACGAATGTGTGCAAATTGGTGTACGAGTTAACAAATATACACATAATATGTAGACCATTAGAAAGCTAGAAATGCAAAAACTGGGTGCTGGGTGGGACGGAGTGGGTGTGCAGTGGTGGGGCGAGGTGTGTGGTTTCGGGGGGGGGGGGGGGGGTTACCATGCATTGCTCGGTGGCTCCAGGTACTTTTTAATTATATGTCAGAAAGGTGCTCTTACACCTTTGAGATAAAAAGATTGTTCATTTATGGTACTACCCCAGGCAAATTGGACTTCTGATGGCCAATAAATATGCGGAAGCTGGAAATAATATTAATCCACGTTAGTCATCCCCGAGGGGTGATCCGCGACCTAATATGCTGTACCCCTACTTCCACTTGTACTTCCCAAATATTTCCAAGTACTTCCAAAATACTTCCAAAGAGGTGCACACCTGCTTCCAATCGCCGGATCACCCCTCGGGCACCCTCAAATAAGATTAATATGAGCTTGCGACGGTTTCTGGCTGATGCTAAATATTTTAGGGCCTAAAAACCACGAAAACTTTGGTCTTTTTTTAGATTTTCTCTTATAAATCAAAAACCATGCGTCCTACAGAAAAACTCACTCTTATCAAAATGAAAGATCACAAAATTTCGCCTCGAATAACGTACTTAAAAGTGAAAAATGAGATTAGGAAAGTTTCTTCTTAATTGGATAACGGTAATCCGTGCCGCAATGAGGTCTGATCATGTCGTGTCTTGGAAAATGCTGGATATCTTTAAATCTAAAAAGTGACTAAAGAAAACAAAATTTCCTAGAAAATAAGACATAAATCAAGTTTCTAGGATGAGTGATTTTCATTTTATGAATGAAAAATTGCAATTTTTTGCAATTTCTGAAATACTTCAACCTAATTGCAGCACGGGTTACCGTTGTCCAATTACGACGAAACTTTGCCAATTTCACTTTTTAGTTAATTAGCAACTATTATGGTCGTCAGAACCTAAAAAGTCTCAAGGTGAATGGTGTCTTGTGGCCCGATGAGCACAAATCATTTTTCCGCCAAGTTGTTAAAAATTGTCTATCTTTGGCGATCAATTGTGGCTAAACGGCTGAACCGATTTTAACGTTTACGAAGGCTATTCGACGCATAATTTTGTGCTCTTTTATTTTAGTAAGAATGAAACTTTCTATAAGACGCATGGTTTTCGAGTTATATGTGAAAATCTGAAAATATTTATCACAATCCAAAAACCGTCCCAAGCTCATATAACTCTTATTTGGGATTCCTAACCTGGATTAAAATTATTTCCAGCTTGTGAATATTTATTGGTCAGTTCGGTATAATTAGCCTGGGCTAGTTTAAGTTACACATAATTTGAATAGATACTTAGACAAAACCAACCAAAACTATAATCAGAAATCTTGGGAAAGGTTTGATTTAAGAAAAACCAGGGTAATGGTAAGTATAAGTCGTATGGCGCATTTACCATATGTTTTTATTTACTAAATATAGAAAATATAAATAAAAAAAGAAGAGATGGAGGGGTGGAAGAAGAGGGGTATTATAAATCTGAGAGCAAGAGGTGTCAGAAAATGTAACCAGACTCGCTGATCAAATTTCCATATTTTAATATCTCTCTGTTAGATTATATACATATAAATATTTTGAGTTAGGTGGGCATGAGGAGTCGTGACAGACAGACAGACAGACAGAGACATTTGATATTCAAAGATAGATTTTTATTTTGATATTACGTCAACCTTCTCCTTTTTTTTTTGTTTGTCTTTCCTATATTCTATTATGTTGTCTGTTTTTAGAGATTAATAACTATTTACATACAAATAAATAAATAAATGTTTATCTGGTGCCATGAATATTATGGTTAACGTATGTCTCAGGAATTTTTTTTTTCATACAAAGCTAATAATCCTTAGTGTGTATGCTGAAAAAAGAAAACCCTATCAAACCTACTACCTACCTTATTTTGTTTACATATGACATAATAAAACGCCGATTCTATATCGTTCTTTGTTCGAGTCGACATACTCGATCTCCAACAGTAATTTTCGTGTGGAAATTGTTCTCGTTGGCGTTGTTCTATATTTGCACTGCATTTTTGACATAAGTGCAAAAGTACAGTCTGACTGAAAGGAGATTCGATCTTGATTCGAGGTTGAACGCTTTTTAACCAGAGCACTACCGGTAGCTCTCGACTTAATAAAACTAAATATTTTGATCCATATCCGTCAGGTTAATTACTTCAACGATTAACAGAACTTAATCACTATCTCGCTAGCATTTCAGATAAGATTTTTTTATTATATAGCTATATTAACAATGTCAATAATTGATATCAATAATACTATGTTATTTTTTTAATAATAATCTCGAAATACTAGCATATATATATAATTATATGCATATCTCAATACATTTTTTTAACATAATGAAAATAGTAGTTTTTAGACATTGCTAATGAACCAATTTGGAAATTAATTCCATCTCATTTCAATATATTTTGAACTAATTTATTGATTGATTTAGTGTAATTAATAGATATTAATTTTACACTTCTTTTATAAAAAAATAAGAAGAAATTCTCCTTTATCAATGAAAATTTCGAAAAATTTTGCTTAAAAGGAGTTCGTGGACAGCTTATCTATCTGGCTTGATCTTCTCGAAAAATCTTTTGTATATCTGCAGAGTGACAACTTCTGCTTACTAAATTTTTTTAATAAAAAAATTGTTAATAATGAGGTTAATTTCGAATAAAAATTTTTGTTTTGATAATATTAATAAAAATAAATATTGAGATAAATTTTTTCTCATTATAAAAACATCAATTTAACACAAAAAAGATTTCAAGAAATAAAGTTGGAATTCTACACTAGTGCTTTTGTTATATTCTGTTGGCTACAAATAACTTTTTAAATTTTTACATTTATGAATAATTAATTAACTAGACTGTCAAATCTATTGAACAATGTATCATTCGATTCATAAAAGTTGAAATTCTAATTGATCTGTATAAATTTGTTGAAAATGGTATAATTTGTATATAAGTTATAGCCCTTTTAAAAGCTGGGTCCATTTATCATGTCAAAAGGACAATTTTCAATTATTTATATTCTCAGTAATGGGACAGACGATCAACTTCAAATTTCGGGAATAAATATTTAATACATCAATGTTAAAAATTTGAGAATTTTCTTATAAAAATGATAAACAGTCACGAACCCCTTAAAGAAGAATGAATAAAGTAAATATGGAAAAATAAATATAAATACTTTATCATCAGGGAAGGCCCTTCCAAATTTCCACTGATAAAGGGCGGATTTTTTTCCCGAAATGTTTACGAATTAGTTTTTATTACAAAAAACTGTATACAAAAAATCAATCAATCAATTAAATATTTCAAAATATATTAATATAGTTAAATGAATTGATCCCTAAAATATGTAGTTTTTTGTAGAAATATCTACATAAAAAATTATTTTCAGTTTGTTTTAATACAATTTAAAAATAGTATATTGGGGATATATATATAATTATATATAGGTATATCAAATATTTTGGAAGAAGAAGGTTGTTATTATTTTTGAAGCAAATGTTTGCCAGTGCAAAATCCCCTTGAAGAGGTCTCCACTGCAGTAAGTAGTTACCAAACCTAATGATTTCTCTCTGATAAGAGAGAGCTTGGCCTCAGGTTTCCTTGTAGTTCTTGTCTTTCTTGAGTTTTTTTAATATCTTCTGATCCCATCTGCTGCTTTTTCAGTCAATGACTCATCTTTATCTCTTTCGTTGAATATTTATTTATATATTCCAATGATGATAATGATAATGATGATTTTTATTTATCCGCCCCCCCCCTGCATCTGGTAGACATTTTGATTTAAGCTAAGTAACTCGAGTTTAGGTTGGGTCAATTTTATAATGAGATAAGAAACAAGCCCCGGTGGGGGGCTGGGGGTCGCAAAGGAATGAATATCTTTTAATGGCGCCATCGACTGACTTGACTTGTATTATCTCGATTTTTCTGCTTTCTTAAAAGCTTTCGATGGCCCTCCGCTTTGGAATCTCCGAGCCCTTGCCTTCTGTTATCCATGCACAGTGACTGATACACGGACAGACGGACAGACACACGCGCTATAAATGAACAGATAACATTTAAATATATTCTATTAGGCATGTTCTCTTTGTAGCGGCTATGGTAAATTTTACCATTAAAATGGAAATTGCCGTTGCTTTACTTGAAAAGATTGCTCTCCAATCATTCGTCAAATTAATTCTAGAAAGGTATATTCTACACCTAATTGCAAATGGGAAGGCTGTAATAATCTACAAATAGAAAAATATTATTATTACTACTTATAAACAAATAAAGATAATAATATCTTTTTTGTGTTAAATTGGATGCTTTTTATAATGAGAAAAAATTTATCTCAATATTTCTTTTATTAATATTATCAAAACAAAAAATTTCTTATTCGAAATTAACTTCATTATTAACAATTTTTTTATTAAAAAATTTAGTAAGCAGATGTTGTCACTTGCAGAAATACAAAGATTTTTTCGAAGATCAACCAGATAGATAAGCTGTACCGAACTCCCTTAAGCAAAATTTTTCAAAAATTTTCAATGATAAAGGAGAATTTCTCTTATTTTTTATAAAAAAAGTAAAATTAATATCTATTAATTACACTAAATCAATCAATAAATTAGTCCAAAATATATTGAAATGAATAGATTAATTTCCAAAATGGTTCATTGTAATGTCTAAGAACTACTATTTTCATTAAGTTAAAAAAAATATATTGGGGATATATATATATTTATTTATTTATTTGTATGGACAAGTTAATTAATTAACAATTAACAGAAGTTAAGTATCATCATGCTAGCATTTCAGATTATTATTAAAAAAAACATAGTATTATTGATATCAATTATTGACATTGTTAATATAGATATATAATAAAAAAATCTTATCTGAAATGCTAGCAAGATAGTGATTAAGTTCTGTTAATCGTTAATTAATTAGCCTGACGGATATGGATCAAAATATTCAGTTTTATTAAGTCGAGGCACCGGTAGTGCTCTGGTTAAAAAGCGTTCAACTTCGAATCGAGATCGAATCTCCTTTCAGTCAGAACTATTTTTTTCTATGTCAAAAATGCAATCAAATATAGAACCTCAAAAGTTAAATAATATGATCAATAATTTCCTATTATGTTAATTCTATATTAAGAAAATTATTTTATTATTTTTAGATTTTATTTGAAAAGGAAAAATAAATAGAGCATCCGACGGGTTTTCGAACCCGTGTCTCTCTCCTTGTGCGAAGAGCGGCTTATCCAACTAGCCCATGAACCCTCCCGCCGAATAAGCTCTTAAGATGGAATATCATTTTTCCTTTTCGTGGTTTTTTCTATTTATTCGGCGGGTGGGTCCGTAGGTTAGTTGGATAAGCCGCTCTTCGCGCAAAGGAGAAAGACACGGGTTCGAAACCCGTCGGATGCTCAATTTATTTTCCTTTTCAAATAAAATAAAAAAATAATAAAATAATTTTCTTAATGAAGAATTACAATAAGAAATTATTGATCATATTATTTAACTTTCGCGGTTCAAATTGCTTAAACAAAATAATTAAAACTTTCAGTTGAAAAATCAATTTGTCTAATAATAATATTTAATATTTTTCGGCTTTTTTTGGCTTTTGGGCCCTTCTGGCCATCAGCCAATTTACGATACTGATATTAAATTAAAGAATTCTATACAGGGATCAGATTTTTAGCCGGTTGCCTCGAGTCTGATTCGAGCCCGGGTCCACTTAATTAGCAGGCTGGTAAGCTAACCCCCGGCTAACCCGACCCCCAATATTATTGAATAGGAAATCAATTTATTTATCAATTAATTTATTTTTAATTGTTATTTTAATAAGCAATAGTAATAATTACGTCAAATATTATGTCAATTATTTTCATTGTTTATATAAATAGAGTTATAATTAAAACATCTAATATCAGAAAACGTTTTCTATGTACCTATTACCTAGAGTAATTTATATTTTTTTATTTTATGAATATTTTTCACCCAGAACTATAAAGATTTCTTATACTTAAGTCAAATGGTAAAGGATGAAATTCGCCCAAATTAAATAAACTTTTTAAAATTGTTTTTTATATATTAAAAGATTTGTAGGTACCTATTTTTTTTTAACTTATCAATAACATCTCAAACGATTAATAGAAAGAAATTAAACAATAACTAGCCAGAATTTAATATTAAATATTTTAGTTATAACCTTAGACCCTGAAATATATAGACACGCCCTCTGCTACACTCTACACAGAGTCAAGTGAGGCCAACACCGCCTACAGATGACGTCACGTTCTCGCATAAATATTTTGGTAATATCAATATAATATTAATTTGCGATTATTGGAATCCAAAATAAATAATCTAAACTACGATAAATTTATCTCAATGTATAATAATTCCTATAGTAGTCATGCTATTTCTGGGTGTTCCTACCTACAGATGACGTCTACATTCTCTAGCTTGATGTTGGCCTCACCAAATCGACACCAGGGCGTCTATTTATTTCATGGTCTAAGGTATATATATATATATATATATATGAAATTATATATATCCCAAATATATCATTTTTTCTTAATCTCATTAAAATTTCCAACAAATCAAAAATTTGTGAATAGGTCGTAATTTCTTGTGATTGCGGTATTTTAATCGTTTATATCTCATATACGCTAAGTTGCAGAGTTCTGGGATTTGAAACTTAAGCTATTTAGAGTTTAGAAGAAATACCTCGAGATTTTGGATATAATCGAACAACCTGTTTACTGGATGATTTTTGGTAATTTACAATTTCTTCTTTTTTTCCGGGTTTTCTCAAAACGACTCGGGAGAAATCCAAATTGAATTAATTTATATGATAATTCCAAGTAAGGGAGAAACTAATACGAAAGTCAAGTTGATTTCTTTTTTCAATATTTGAAATTCCATTGATAAAGAGTGAAATACTCCCGAAACGTTTCGGTTTTATTAAAATTGTTTTATAAGATTTTTATTTATTTATGATATACAACAATAAATATATTTTTTCAATAGTATATATCTTAGACCATGAAATATATAGACACGCCCTCTTCTTCTCTCCACACAGAGTGAAGTGAGGCCAACACCTCCTACAGATGACGTCACGTTCTCGCATAAATATTTTGGTAATATCAATATAATATTAATTTGCGATTATTGGAATCCAAAATAAATAATCTAAACTACGATAAATTTATCTCAATGTATAATAATTCCTATAGTGGCCATGCTATTTCTGGGTGTTCCTACCTACAGATGACGTCACATTCTCTAGTTGATGTTGGCCTCACCAAATTGACACCAGGGTGGGTCTATACTATATTTCATGGTCTAAGGTTATAACTATAGATATTTATAATAAACAATGACAATAATTGACATAATTTTTGACGTAATTATTATTCTTGTTTATAAAAATAACAATTAAAAATAACTAGAAATTTGACATAAATAAATAAATTCATTTTCTTTTCGATAATATTAGCATCTTTCTTCTATAAAATACACAAGTCGAGGTCTTGTCTTAAGGCATGGCATATCGTTGCATATTTTTCATTAAAAAATAGATAAATAAATAAAACAATCGGAAATTGTATTTTTTTTTTATTAGTATTTTCAATCTAATATTTTGTAAAAAGAACGGATTGTTTCTTTGGGTTTTCAGATATGCTAAGTGGCTGGCTGGCTGGGCTGGTTGTCGGTGAGGAAAAACAACAAAAGTCAGACAGGCAGACAACGAGATTAAAAGGGAAAGAAAAAAAAAACAAGAAATTAACTAAAAAAAGATAAAAACTGGAAAAAAACGTGAAGTTTGTATCCATCAATGAAGTGACTTTTGGTGACATGGGGCGCCACGTTAATTGTTAAGATGAGCAGAAAACAAAAAAATACTCCCCCTTTTTTTTGTAATTACCGCCGAAGTGGTGGGGGATCCGGGGCGAGGTGGAGGGTTTCGGGGATTAATATATAGCTTTAACTGAAGCAAAAAGTTACCGAGCATCGCTCGGTGGCTACGTACTTATAGTTATATTAGCAATGTTAAAAATAAAACGGTTTTATTTCTCTGTCTTTTGAAATTACAACGGTATGCAATCAGCAAGACCGAAATATAAACTCCTTAAAAATACCATTAATAAGAATATTATCCAAAAATCAGCACGTCACATGCTGCTTAACACTGGAGATCGAATGACCGGATATAATCAAAATGTCAATGAAGCAATAAACAAATATTTCAAATCGAAATTATATAAGAGAGATGGTAAACTACTAAATCAGACGTGTTATAGATTATCTTATTATATTAATCGAGCAATTCTTGTATATATATAAATATCCAATCGGTTTCTCGAAAACGGCTCTAACTATTTGGATGAAATTCATGGGTTAGGGGGGAGGATTGTGTTGGCGATTCGATCTGTCACGGTCTCATCTTCGGCTAAGTTGTTTTTGATGGCTTTTTTGTTAATTAAAATAATTATTCACAGGTGGTTGTCTCGATAAAAATGTATATTTACATTTTTATTCAATATCCTTTTAATTATTAATTGGTTTTTCAATTTTAAATCTCACAATAAGATCAATACAATTATTATTATATATTAAAAGTTGGGCAATTTAATTGATTAAAAATCGAGTTTTAAATCCCACAAATATTAAATATTAGAATTTGACAATTTAATTAATTATAAAACTCGACAAATTGTTATTTAATTAAAAAAGATAATTATACGGTATTTATTTATATGCCTAAATACACATAATCTGTGGGTCACTAGAAGACTAGAAATGCAAAAACTGGGTGCGGGGGCGGGATTTGGGTGTGGCGGTGGTGGTGGTGGGGGGGGGCCCAGGGGGCGTGTACTATATATATAGCTTTTAAATTGAAGCAAAAAGTTACTGAGCATCGCTCGGTGGCCAGGTATTTTTTATTATGTCAGAAGGGTTGTTATTTGTTACACCCCTTAAAAATACAATTCGTACCTAATAAACATAATACAAATAATCTTGTATTTAGTAGTTAACCATCTGCCATTACTTTCGTTTGTAGAAAATTTTAACGCTAGTACAATCTGCATTTGTTTTTTATATTCGAAATTACATAAATGGAACTGATGATTTTTGATTGGGAATCTCCTAATCTCTAATTACATGGAACAAATTTTAGTATTGTAAAAAAAAGGTTGAAAACATAGCTAAATAAACAAATTAAGTAAGTATTTTAATTTAATTGTTGCCATGGAAACGATTAATCAATAATATATTTTAATCTTATTTATTTTATAATTAGATGTTTCCATAGAAACAATTTTTAATTTGTTTATTTACTTTTATTTTTTTTTTTGAAAAACTATCAATTATTCTACATTATCAGTGAAAAATAGTTAAAGAATAAATTGATTTTCAATTTTATTGACGTGACATTGCCTAATTGCAAGGGGTAATTAGTACCCATTAAATATATATTTTTATTGACACTCCAACCTGTTATAAATTATTTTAATTAATAAAAATTCTATTAAATTAATATTACCCGAAAATTAGACCCTGACATGATTCGTCGACCTCCAAAACACCTTAATCTGTGATTTTCATCGAAATCGTTAGAGCCATTTTCGAGAAACCGATTCAATTAAGTATATATAATATTATTTGCTATTTTGAAATTAATTAAATTAATTGAACCGCGTAAATTTGAATAATTTCCATGATTCAGCCTGTGAATTTTTTGCAGTTCATAAATCATTATTCATTATTTTTGTTTTGAAAAGGAAAAATGAAATTTAGCATCTGGCAGGATTCGAACCTGCGTCATCCTCTATAGCCGAGGCTGCGCTAACCAACTGCGCTACAGATGAATCTATTTGCTATTTTCTAAAGATTAGCTCTTGAAAAAACTGTGCTAAAATTTAAACTACACTGAAAAAAACAATTTATTTATAATAAATTTATTGATAGAGTTGATAATTTTTAATGAACTCTTATTTATTCCAAAGATATTTTACTAATAATCAATATACTTTGAAATCATTCCAAATATGACCAAATTTTTAGATATTTAATCCAAATATATTATATACTTGAGTGATCGATTTTATTCTATCTCTTAATATCAAATGAATGTCTTGTTTACTTCTAGTAAAACTCCTTAATATATCTAAACAAATGTTGTTTTATCATGAAAACGCTTTAGATTTTTTGCAAATAGTGATATCTTAATAATTAAGATATTTAGAAAAAATTAACGAAAATTTTCTTTACATTATTAATTTTTTTATATTAATATATAATAAAATTAGATTACCTTAAACGTACCTTAAATCAAATATTATAATTTTAATTTTAATCTAATTAATTCTACCAAATGAATAATTAAATATTTATATAATTCATTTGATTAAATATAGTAGATTCTATATCAAATGAATATACTCATCTTCTAGTCAGAAATACATATATATTTATTATAAATAAAAAATATTCAAGTTTATATCATTTCTTGTCGTAATTACGTATAATTCCATTTAAATACCCAACTATTAAATTTAACTATTCCACTATTTTACTCAAATAACAATATTTTCATAATTTACTTATTGGTGCTTCGTTCAAATAGCGGCATCTTAACTATTAATATATCTAGAGTTGCTCCAAAAATATGAGAATACTTAAAATACGTATATCATTTATTCATATTAAACAGAGATTGATTTCGCTATAATTAACTTCACCATTTATTCATATCAAATATAATTTCTTAACTATAAATATATCGTTTTTCAGTGTAGTTTAAAATAAAGCCCTCTTAAATATTATTATGTATTATTTACCCTAGATATGACGGTCCGACTCGCACTTGTTATTTCTTGATAATATTTTATATCTCAACAAATAAAGCCAAGTTCGATTAATAATAACCGTTTGCCAAAAAAAAGTAGTGAGATATAATGTGCTGAAAGAAGGAAACGTTTCGATTTTTCAATTTCCTCCTTTATTAATGGGTCAAGCTATACCAGTATGCCAAATTTCAGCATTCTAGGTTCATTGAATTTTTAGTTTATGTTAATTAAGCCTACAACTTTCACCCCTTCATTTTGGGCCTTGAAGAAGTAAAAGTTTCGATTTTTGAATTTCTTCCTTTATTAATGTGTCAAGCTATACCAGTATGCCAAATTTCAGCATTCTAGGTTCATTGAATTTTTAGTTTATGTTAATTAAGCCTACAACTTTCACCCCTTCATTTTGGGCCTTGAAGAAGTAAAAGTTTCGATTTTTCAATTTCCTCCTTTATTAATGGGTCAAGCTATACCAGTATGCCAAATTTCAGCATTCTAGGTTCATTGAATTTTTAGTTTATGTTAATTAAGCCTACAACTTTCACCCCTTCATTTTAGGTCCTGAAGAAGGGAAGTTTCGATTTTTGGATTTTTCCCATTAATTGTACCCCAAACTCTACCTGCCTGCCAAATTTCAGCATTCTAGGGTTAGCGGAAGTACTCTAGAATTTTGATGAGTGAGTCAGTGAGTGACGAAAAAGCCTATCTTTGGCTTCTTGTAATTTGGACGGTATAAACAGTAGAAATATGAAATTTTGTAATTTAGTTAAGCTTATGGACCAGTATTCTGGAAAAAAATTTCAGCCATGTAGAGGTTTCCATTACGAAGTTACAGAGGCGTCAAAATGGCCTGAGTTGTTTCCTATAAAGGGTAGTCTGGCAGTGCACACATCCCCGCTCGAATCGAACTTGGCTGGGGCACTGCACCCCGGGCCCCCAGATAAGGAATCATTTATTAAGAAATCACATTTTTTCGTATTAATATAAAAAAAAATAAATCTATATCTATATATTTTTAAATTTCTACTTTATTTTTGCTCTTTTAAATTCCTATTTTTATTTTATTTTATCATTCTAAAGGGTAAAAGAGAAGATGAAGAGATTAATGCAGACTCTTTCATATATAATATATATGTATATATTTTTTTTACATAATTTGTTCTAAATCTAAATAAAACGCCATCTATATATATATCTAATATATATATATGAAGGGGTTTGCTTAACCAGCCAGCTATGAAGTCGCAGTATCAGTAGCGATGAGGCGACTATAGAGAGAAGAGTGGGCTTATCTCACTTAATTTCGTCCCGCCGGCTGGAAAAAACTTGGCTGGGCGTTTTTGGGCATCAGATAGCCCTAGTCAGGGCTGGCCAAGAGGAGGGAGCGTCATTTATAAAGCTGCCTGCCTCCCTGTATATATATATATATGATAGAGAAACGGCGCTGGGTTGGCATTAGCTGGGGGATAATTAGCAAGCGATACCCTTATCGCACCCCCCATACCCCTTAAAAACACCCCACAGACCCCTCCTCACCTTCACACACACATACACTCATATATAAACTGACATACAAGAAGTTATGAATACTGACACCTGGGGGAAAAAAATCAAAAGGCAAATTCATCACTACCGAAAGGGTGAAATAATTTAGTTTATATCAAATATAATTAATTGAATGATTTTTAGGTGATTTTTATACCCGGCGGCATTTAGAAATCGCTTAGCTTAAAATTATGAATTAATTATACATGTCTAATCAACAGACAGACAAACTTATAAATAAACAAGGGCGGATCCAGGAATTTTTTATGGGGGGGGGGAGGAGTGTATATAAGGTGCCCGATGTATATAAGATCTACTTTTTATCTCGAAAGTGTGTCGCGATCGAATTGTCCAAGCGGCGGGGAGGGGGTGGGGGGGTCAGATACGCCCCCCCCCCCCACACACACACATAGAACTTTATTTTCAATTTTAAAATTTAAAAAAAAAAATAAATGTTTTTTTTTTACAAATTTCATATCTCATATTTTAAGTTCATTAAAATAAAAAAATAAAAAAAAAAATTGTTATAAATTCCCTGTCGATTTGGCCGCCGTTTTTTGGCCTCTGCGTGCGACGCACGTGTTGCACTCCCGCCAGGCACGGGCCTCTATGGAAGGGGGCGGTCGCCCCTTCCGCCCCCCCCTGGATCCGCCCTTGTAAATAAATAAATGAATCTTTCTTAAGAATTTTGCTGGCTTGGTGTGTACTGAATATATTAATTTTTTATTGTTAAGGGATAAATAAATTGAATTGCTTCTTTCCAGTAATTTATTTTATTATTCAAATGGTTAATTCAAATATTTCGAGAGCGCTTTCGGCATCTCTTCCTCAGTGGAAACTGTGGGACCACACAATAGGCAAGTCAGTGAGCTATTATTAATTACATATGTCAAAAGGTACTCACCCACTCCCCCACCAATGTGCCGACCCCATCAGTTTGCACAGAACATTGATAAAAGCTTGATTAAACACCATACAGATACGATAAATATATATATATATATATATATATATATATATATATATACAAATTCACAAACTGAGATAACATACGAGTATATACAACTATTTACATCTATTCACATTGAAGTCCGAATGAAATTTAAAAAAATCAAAAAATAATCAGTACTTGAGCTGGTTTAAATTTAATATGAACCAATTAATGTTAATGACCAGTCAAGGGAAGGTCAACGACCACAATATTGTCTACATTTTGACACACGGAATTAATTAATAAAAAGCATAAATGTTTATTTTTTTGTCAATTCGATTAAAATTTTGTACTCCCTCATTAAAAAACCCGTATCTACCTTGTAATTTACTGTGTTTTTCAGGCTTTGTTGGATGAAACACGATTCCTTGAAAAAACGTTTTGTTTTATTTCTTTCATAATCATTTATACTAAAATTCTCAAAATTAAAATTATGAACCTCAGTCCGCGCATGTTTTGTGCTAATGCTGTATATTTATCCTTTAACACCTGCTTAGAGGCGCAAGTCCTCGGTGGCTAGGTCAACAAAATATTAATACAAATTAGCTACAGAAATTAATAAAGTGTTAGTAGGGTTAGTGAGAGAGCCGAGTTTTAGCCGGTAGAATTTTTATATGCTATCCAGGATCGAACCCCGGCCTCCCGCTTGAACATCGTCATCAACGATGCCGAAGCGGCGCCAGCGCCTTAGCCAGCTCGGACAACCCGACTCCCCGATATTTTTATTATATTAAGGAAAAATTTCTTTATAGAAATTAAAAGGGAGTTAGCTTTAGTTGTAAACTAAGGAGTGAACACCCCCTGGTCTCTACTCTCTAACATATAAAGTACTTATAGGTATACCTATACAAATACATACATACATATATATCTCCTACTTTAAAATAGATAGAGTTGTTAGTATGGCTGCATCCCTTTCCTTTGATATTATCATCTAAAAAGAAGAGATAACATAAACCTTCCCCTCCTCTCTTTTCCCCTCTTTCGATCTAATTCCACCCCTCCCTTTCTCCCCTCTCTTTCTTAAGTAATTAGCTTGCATGAATGAATAATCCATAGAGTTTAAATCTTATCTTTTGTAGGATATAATTATAATATATTATGGATATATTTATTGTAATCTAATATTAGTAATGAAAAATTAATCTAGGACATATTACTAAAAATATCATACCTCTCGCGAAGAATTTAATTTAATTTTTATTTTTAAGTTAAATATTTATCTATCAAAAAATCTAACCCTAAAGGGTGAAGGAAAAACTCGATATAAAATTAAGTAAAAAAAAGTATTTAGCATGCAATTTATACTTAAAACGGATAAAAAAACGAAAAAGAAAAAAAAATTCGTCTCGTGTCAAGTATAATAACCAATGAGTGGATATTATATATCCATGCTTGATATCTTAACATAATTGGTAGAAAAATTCTGATATTCTTTGATTAAAATAAATCGTTCCTAAATGGGGTTAATTATATAAATATCCCCCTCTTTTTTCCTTAAAGAAACCACCCCCACCCGCTCCACTTTCTCACCCCTTGCAATAAAAAACAACTAAGCTAAAAGATAACATCTTATTTCGCTCGCTATCAGGATATTTGATTTGACTTTGAAGAGAAATACTAACGAGAAACAAGCTAAGGGAATTTAAATAATAAATAAATAAATAAAAGGAGACACTACACTGTACCTGTACATATATTAATAAGTAATAAGTTTTTTTAACCGTTTGAGCCCGTATAATAGTGACTTTAATTATTTTAACTACGTCTATATCTATAATGAAATATGAAATAAATCGATACTTACAGTTCTTTTATAAAATCACTCAGAACACGGTTATTAAATAGCCAAACGTTACCTGAAGAAATTTCCTTTTTCAATGAAAAAACAAACATACATTGTGACGTCATATATATAAAATTATATATGTATCCCGAATATATTATTTTTTAAATTGTATTAATACAAACTGAAAATGATTTTTTTAGATATTTGTACAATGAATTATTTCGGTAATTTATTGATTTATATTAATATAAATATTTGAAATATTTAATTGATTGATTAATTTTTGGTATTAAATAAATATACAGTTTTTTTTTAATAAAACTAATTCGTAAACATTTCGGGAGAAAATCCGCCCTTTATCAATGGAAATTCGGAAGGCAAAGAATGATAAAATATACATATATTTATTTGTTTATCAATCTTCCTTAGGGAATATTTTTTCCAAATTTTCATTGATAAAGGAGAATTTCTTCTTGTTTATATAAAAGTAGTGTAAATTTGATATCTATTAATTACACTAAATCAATCAATAAATTAGTTCAAAATATATGGAAATTAAAAGATTAATTTCTGAAATGGTTCATTGTAATATCTAAAACTACTATTTTCATTATGTTAAAAAATATATTGGGGATATATATATAATTTTATATATATGGAATCATTAAAATGGCTGCTGTTTTTCTACTTATAATCATTTTAATATTTTCCAAATTTTCATTCATAAAGAGAGAATTTTCTCACACAAACGGTTGGGTATTTAATAAATGCTATTGTTTTTATTGTAGTAGCTACTATTTAAAATGAGTTTAGTTTTTTGAAAATTAATATTTTTTTTCTTTGAAATTTACAATCAAGTTGATAAGGGTCCCCCTTTGTATCAACTACCCATCAAAAATAGGTTTAAAAAAGTAATTTTTTTCGAGATATTCAAAACGAAAATATATATTTCAAACTCCCTATAAAATCTACTATTTAAAATGAGTTTAGTTTTTTGAAAATTAATATTTTTTTTCTTTGAAATTCTCAATCAAGTTGATAAGGGTCCCCCTTTGTATCAACTTTCCATCAAAAACAGGGTTAAAAAAAGTAATTTTTTTCGAGATATTCAATCGAAAATATATATTTCAAACTCTCTATAAAATATGGGTAATATCAAAAAAATGCCATTTGCATAATGTATTTGTACAATTAAAAAAAAAAATTCTGGATATATATAATAGTACCTGGCCACCGAGCGATCCTCGGTAACTTTTTGCTTCAATTTAAAAGCTATATATATATAGTACACGCTCCCTGACCCCCCCAAAACCCCCGCACCTCTCCCCACCCTCCTCCACCCCACCATAACCTTCTACCCGCTTCCCGCCACCGCCCCCAGTTTTTTCATTTCTAGCCTTTTAGTGGCCCACAGATTATGTGTATTTAGGCATATAAATAAATACCTAGTTTTTTTAATTAAATAACAATTTGTTGAATTTTATAATTAATTAAATTATCAAATTCTAATATATTAATATTTGTGGGATTTAAAACTCGATTTTTAATCAATTAAAATGCTTTAACTTTTAATATATAATAAAAATTATAATGATCTTTTTGTGGGATATAAAATTAAAAAACCAATTATTTATTAAAAGGAAATTGAATAAAAATGTAAGTAAATAACCATTTTTATCGAGACAACCATCTGTGAATAATTATTTCAATTAACAAAAAACCATCAAAAACAACTTAGCCGAAGATGAGACCATGACAGATCGAATCGTCCAACCCCACTCCCTAACCCGTGAATTTCATCCAAATTTAGAGTTACAGCCGTTTTCGAGAAACCGATTATATATATATATATATATATATATATATATATATATATATATATATATATATATATACAAGAATTGCTCATTTAATAAGATAAGATATGATATCCTCAAAATGGCTGATGTTTTTCTAGTTATTAAAATTATTATTATTATTAAAATTAAAAACACTACTAGGGTAAATGACAAAATATTAAGTACACTTTAAATAACTGTTGTTGTACATGCGCATATACTTTTCATAATTTCTATATTTTTTGACACTGCCTAAACTAACTACTTATAAAAGTTAATAAATTATTTTAACTATAAATAATTAAATATTTTTTCTTTTTCTCTTTTAGTAGCAAATTCCAGCACAGTAGAGACCATCTCACTCTCTCTTTTTCATTTTTATTTGCGGTTAATGTTGTTGTATATATCTTTGGCATTTTCCAATCTGTTTTTTATTACATTGTACTACATTAACTATAATTTATAGAGTTGATTATATTTATACACATATAGTATATATATATATATACATACATAAACCCACATTTATTTATTTTTATTAACGTTTATTTGTTTTATGTTGTTTTTTTTACTAATTTAATTTTATATCTTTTTTTTGTTTCAGGTAAGTAAAAACTCCATCTCGATATCATCATCATCATCATCAGTGAGGTCGTTATCTCGATGATCAGCCATCCAGATCAACAACTAAAACAACAACCAACAACACTGACTGGTTTTTGTTATATATATTCTCAGTCTCAGTCCAAGGGGGGTTGTTTCATAAAAGAAGAACACACACATATATTTTAAAACATCTCTCCTAATCAGGTTTTTATTTTTCTAACCAATTAAATTTTATTAATTAATTTTCAACTTTTACAACACCGAATATTATTAAGGTTAATGGAAAAGAACGATTAAGATATCGCAGATGTATTTTTTTTTTTTTATTTTTGTCTTGACGATGAAGAAGAAGAAAATGGAATACACAAAATGTAGCTTATATAAAAAGATAATAAATTATTATATATTTTAAAAATCCCATGGAAGTGGACAAAAAATCTGCACCCCCACTCCGCCCCACCCCCACCCCAACCGCGCCTCCCACCTCCGGATCCCACACAATTGAACCCCACCTCCCACAACTGCACCCCACCCCGCACCCAGTTTTTGCATTTCTAGCTTTCTACTGGTCTACATATTATGTGTCATATTTGTTTACTCGTACACCAATTTGCCCACATTCGTTCATATTGATAAACATTATAAAAAATAAATAGGAAAATAATATATAAAACAAATAATCGTATAGGATCTGAAATAAAAACATAAAATTAAATAAGATTTGTTGAGAAGCCAATTGAGAAAATTGTAGAAATAAAAAAATAAAAATAAAAATTTCTATGATAATTACCTACTATTTTTTTTTCGATATTTGAAAATTTCGAAATAATTTTATTAGTTACCAACTATTATTGCAAAATGGGTTTTTACCTGTTATCAATAACTTTTTTTTTTTTTTACATTATTAAAACCACTTTTTTGCTATTTCTTTTTTTGGCTGTTTTGCAGTTATTTTTTATCGTTTGCCGTAGGTACAAAATAAATAATTAGTATTTTAAGTTTGTTAAAGAAAATCAAAATCAAAATCAAAAATCGAAAAAAAATAAACTGCAACGGATCGTTGCTAAACTTTATCCAAATTCATTTGAAATATTAATATGTTTGTTCCTTTATTATTAATCAGATATCACTTGCAATTTGTAGTTCATATTGACATTAATTCAAAAATAATTCTCATTTAAGAGTCGAGGAATAACCATTCCACATTGGATTTTTGACATTTCGGTTATTATTGTAACCATTGCTGAAGAGCATGGAGGAATCGACTTAAAATCAAAAATAACGATCGATTCTTATCTAATACTAGAGGAATAACCTTATTGCATTCCATTTTTGATGTTTTGACTATTAATGGTAACCTCTATTGAAAACGTGGAGGAATCGACTTAAAATCAAAAAGACTAAATTCTTTTATGGCAAACAACTCAAACTTGAGTTGTTTACCAAAAAGAATTTAGTCTTTTTGATTTTAAGTCGATTCTTCCACGTTTTCAATAGAGGTTGCCATTAATGGTCAAAACATCAAAAATGGAATGCAATAAGGTTATTCCTCTAGTATTAGATGAGAATCGATCGTCTATTTTTGGTTTTAAGTCGATTCCTCCATGTCTTCAGCAATGGTTACCAATAAAACCGAAACGCCAAAAAATCCAACATAGAATGGTTATTCCTCAAGTATTAGATGAGAATCGACGGCCATTTTTGACCTTAAGCTTCGATTCCTCCAGGCTCTTCAGCAATGGTTACCAACAAAAACCGAAACGCCAAAAATCCAATATAGAATGGTTATTCCTCATAGCATTAGATGAGAATCGATGGCTATTTTTGGTTTAAAGTCGATTTCTCTATGTCTTCAGCAATGGTTACTAATAAAAACCGAAACGTCAAAAATCCAATATAGAATGATTATTCCTCAAGTACTAGATGAGAATCAATCGCTATTTTTGGTTTAAAATCGATTTCTCATGTCTTCAGCAAAGGTAACGGATAAGAAAAACAACGCAGTTGCTATGGTTACTCATAAAAATTCCTCCCAAATTTTTAGCATTTCACAGAGAGAAGCCTATCCATTCTTACTTAAGCAAGGCTAAATGAGCTATATTAAAACTTTCAAATGAATAAATTTTAAAGAATTTAAAAAATTAAAAAAGTACCATCTTACTCTAGAGTAAAGTACTTTAAAATATAATTTTACTAAAAACTTTATTTAACCTTTTTTGTGGTCCCCAAGGTACTTAATTAGGATATTAAATTTCATCAAAATTGGTTAAGTCATTTTCAAGATATTTAGAAAAAACTAAAAAAGTACTGAAATAAAGTACTAATGTTTGTGGGCCGATATGTACCAAAAACTAATCAGCGCTTCATTTTGTTAAACTAATGGTAGGTTTTCAATTTCATTTCAATCGGTGTAACGGTGTGGAAAAAATCGTGGGCCAAAAAAGCGATAACATACATCCATACATACATACATCCGCACGCACTAAATGAAAAAATCGCACTTTTTGGCCTCTCGACGAGACCCCATGTAATTTTTGGCAAAACCGTCACGTGCTAATATTCAACCTAATTGAATACTACAATTTGTGACTTTAATTGAGTCCATGGGTTCCGTAGTCTTTACCTGAGGACCCTTTGAAGCCACGCTTGCCCCGAGAGCGATTACAATACTTTACCCATGCTTTGCATTGGATAAAGTAAAAAGTAATTATCAACCCGTATTTGTGAAATTTTGAATTTGGACTATTTTTTGGAGAAGTTCTGAGCGAAAAATCGAAATTCGATATCTTGTAAAGCCAGTGATCAAAAAAAATTTCAAAATTTACCATGAAGAGTTTTTTGATGGGTACTAAAAAAATGTCAAAAAAATTAGGAAAACGATAAATATTATAAAAACAGTCCATATTTGACATTTTGTTAATTCAATTTTTTTTATTTAAAATTTAAATTTAATTTTTTTTTCTAAATTCCGCTCTTTATCTAAAATTTTGAATTTGGGAAAAATCAAAATTGTTTCCCAGGCTAGTTGAATGATACATTAATTTTCTGTTCTAATTGTATTTTTATGTACGTAACATTTACGTGTCTCAATTAAATTTCTTTAACTGTATTTAAAAATTTAAATTTATATATTTTACTGATTACAACAACACTTGGACTATTATTAATCATTTAATTATTTATTCAATATAATCTCTTTTTAATTTTCTCTTTTTATTGTAGGAGGGATTAAACTGCGATTTGTTGTTTGTTGATGTCACAGTACTTTTTTTTTTTGTTTTTTACTAAAACAACATTTCCAAATACAAATTGATAGATTTTCGAGATACATTTTTCAATATTGAAATTGACAAGCGGATAAAAATAAACAAATAAATAATTAAATTGACAGACAATATGTCAAAAATTAGTTTTTAATTTTTTTTTTTTTTGTGTGTTATTTTTTGTTATCAAAGGGTTTGAATCAGTAACATACAAGAGAGAGAGAGATAAATATAAATATGTGTACAAAAGGGGTGCGGAGGGGTGCGGGGGCGGGGATTGCCGACATTTGAGCAATCATGCAATCGGATCAACACACACACACATAGATATCCACTTTGCCGACGCTAATTTCTCAATCGGCCAACTCGCTGATAAATTAATAAACAATCGATTAATTACCACCCTATCCCCACTAGAGGCGCCACTACCGCACCACCCCAATCAACCCCTCAATCACATTTATGTGATAATTAATCACCCCCAATTCAAATGAGATATAAAATTGGCATCATTGAAAATTATATATACATACAGACGCATTAAACATTATACACAAACACATTTATTTGATTATCGAAAATCAACTAAAAGTCATATTTTTAATGAGAATATCTCCGACTCTCAGTCGATCAACAGAGTTCTTCCACAACACTCCAGGAATCTTATTATATTAATTAAGCAATTATTGTATATACACTGAAAAACAATTTCTTTATAATAAATATATTGCTATAGTTGAGCATTTTTAATGAGCTCTTATTTATTTCAAAGATATTTTATTAATAATCAAGATATATCGAAATCATTCCAAATATGACCAAATGTTTAGTTATTTAATGCAAATATATCTACTCTTATTAAACGAGCAAAAATTATTTGAATATTTATTTATATATATTATTTATTTAAAGCGATCTGGCCAGGTCTGTACCTCGACAAATTTAATCTTAATTGATCTTTTCTCAATTAAAATAATTATTGACAGATGAAAATCTCTTTGTTTACATTTTTTTCAATTATCTTTTATTTTTAATTGGATTTTTAATTTTAAAACTCACTAATAACTAACGTAATATATTATATTAAAATTAGGAATTTTTTGTTTGTTTTTAATTAACAGGTGTCTAAATCATAACATTACAGGTGTGTTTACAAATAAAGTGGTTGAAGTGGCCTTTTTTTATATAACTTGGAAACAAATCTTATTTAATTTTATATTTTTATTTCAGATCCTATATGATTATTTTTTTTATTATTATTTTCGTATTTATTTTTTTATAATGTTTATCAATATGAACGAATGTGGGCAAATTGGTGTACGAGTAAACAAATATACACATAATATATATGTTGTCCATTAGAAAGCTAGAAATGCAAAAACTGGGTGCGGGATGGGGTGGATGTGGGAGATGCATGAGATGGGGTGCAGTTGTGGAGGATCCGGGGTGGGAGGCGCGGTTGGGGTGGGGTGGGGCGGAGTGGGGGTGCATTGGTGGGGGCGAGGTGTGTGGTTTCGTGAGGGGGGTCCTGTGTTACCGTGCATCGCTCGGTGGCTCCAGGTACTTATATGATCTATTTTCTTCTATTAGATATCTCTTAATATCAAATGAATGTCTTGTTTAATTCCAGTGAAACATCTTATTATATTAAATTGAAAGTTTTTGCCGAGAGTAGCAGAATTTTTATATATTGAAGGAGACAATAAAAAGTGTGTCTTCTGCTGGAATTATAAATTTTATTTATTTATAACGAGACTATAGAATTCTTAACTTTGCCCACTCTATGTAATTTATAACCTTAACACATGAAAAATGTAAAACTTTCACTCATAAATTAATTCCTGTGAATACATTGTAATAGACTGATGAAGAGGGCAAAGCCCTCGAAACTATAGTCTCGTTATAAATAAATAAAATTTATAATTCCAGCAGAAGACACACTCTTTTATTGTCTCCTTCAACATCTTATTATATATAAACGAATGTTTTTTTACTTTATTTTTATCATAAGACGACTTAGATTTTCTCGCAAAATGTCAATATGTACTTGATTAAAATTGATTTTCAGAAAAGAAATCGTTTGTTTAAAAATGTACCAAAATACCGTGGAGACTTTGTATATGACCTATTATTATTTAAACACGGGAGACTGCGGTGTCCCTCGGTGGTCGGGTAGGAAGGGATAATAAAACGAGTGATTGCCTAAATGGGGACATCCTAACAGCTAACACGACACGAGATCGAGTTTTACTTAGACCAGTCTATAATATAACCACCTGTCTGATCATCCATTTTACTAAGGACAATGCGTTTGGTAATCAAGGGTCACTGAAAATCCTATTCTATCTAATTTAACAAAAAAAAAAAATACTCATTTCTTTTATAGATATGTAGCTCAAAACGTATTAGTTACGAGTATATATAATACCATAGTATTATTTAATGTTGTATTCAAAAACCAGTTATAATTAATTATGTGTGATTATTATAAAAATTTAACCTTCAATTTCTTTAATAATGTGTAAGTTAATTTAAAATTAAATTTATAGTATTATATAAATTGAAAAAAAAATATTCTCTTAATTTCAAATGCAAAAAAAAAGAGTTTTCTTTTTCGAAATATGTCAAAAATTGCTGAAATTATTTTGATTAAAAAAATTGAACAAAACCACGGCATTTCGGTCTACAAAAAAGCCCTAATAAGTGAACATCGAAAAAATTATATTTTTCGAGATAATAATTGTTTTGTCAAAATGTTTGTTAATCTGATAGTCGGGTTGTTAGTCTGGGCACTAACAAATTTTTGTGGACGAGCTAACTCAAAAACTAGTGTGAATATCAAAACCAAATTTCACACATTGTTTTGGTGGATTGAGATTAAAAGCAGATTAGATTTTGATGCATATCGGGCGAAAATTAAGGGGGGTGGAGAGGGGGTTAAAAATTAAAAATCTAGACCATATGAGCAAATTCAACCAAATTTTGTATACATAATCAGTGGGCCCCCAGACGTCTAAAAATGCTAAAACTAACCACCAAAATGGGGGGGGGGTTTCCAAGTTATATAAAAAAGCCAGTTCAACCACTTTATTTGTAAACAATTGTTATTAATCCACCTGTAATGTTATGATTTAGACACCTGTTAATTAAAAAAAAATCCTAATTTTAATATAATATAATAATATTTGTTATATTCTATTAGTGGGTTTTAAAATTAAAAAAACAATTAATAAATAAAAATAATTGAAAAAAATGTAAACAAACTTTTTTATTGACATTTTCATCTATCAATAATTACTTTAATTAAGAAAAGATCAATTAAGATGAAATTTTTTGAAGTCCAGCCAGATCGTTTTCTCATCCTCAAAACTTGTTAATAGAGGTGGTTTCATCAAAATCGGTCGAGCCGTTTTCAAAATAGAACTAAGATACAAATATACAAACAAATTTATATATACGAGGGATGAACCGCGATTGGAATTAGGTGTACACCGTCTCTGGAATTATTTGGAATTACTTTGGAATTCATTTGATAATCTATTGTCATCTAAAGATAAGAGTAAATAAATATTATATTTAATATTGATTTACTATGAGTTAAGGATTCTAGGTCATTTATTTCACATTAAAATTAAAAGATATAATTTTTTTTTTCTTTTTCAATATATATATTTCGGGCTATCAACCCATCTTCAGGAAGTACAGAAAGTATTGTCATCTATTATCTTCTACTTGGAAATGAAAGTGGAAGTAGGTGTACACAATTTTAGGCCGCGGATCACCACTCGTATTTATACAATTTTTTCTCGTTTAATAAGAATAGATATAGGTATATTCTTTTTTTTGCAAATCAAGGGTAGGTGTGGGTGTTAACCTGCCTGAACAATGGATCAGTGTTTGGCACAAGGTCGGCTGTATTTAATATACAAAGAAATCTATCTAATGATTTATTTTGTTGATGTAGTTGGAAGTGCATATAATCAAATCATGTTGAGAAAATATCCACTTCCTGCGAGGGGAAACAACGAGGTCGGTTGTTTCTAGTCAGAATGAGAGAGAGAGAGATGATCCCGAGATAATCTCTGGACCCCAACAGCCAGCCGTATGAGACAAGACACATATTTACACTCGACCATAAGAAACAAATATCTTGAAATGGATGTGGAGATAGGCCAGGGGCGGCGGTGGGGGGGGGGATTATTTCTCTAATGTGATTTATATCTCAAAACCTGCTCAACAGAAAAGACGCTTTTGGAGTTATCAAAACAAATCTAACTAGGATGAAAAAAAAACCAACTTGAACAAAGTTAGAAAAAAAAAGGGTCCAAAATTTAATAAATATTCGCCTATCTCATGCTTTTAATCACAATTTTTTCATATATCTACTTTTAAGCTTGCTTACTCTCTTCAAATAGCTTTATTCGTTTTGAATGCTTTGGGCGCCCTTATATTAGCCTCAAGTCACTAAACCATATTCAAATTTAGGGAACGCGGTGTTGGTTTATAGTGAAACATTGTTAAAATTAAATTAGGTTGGAGTTGGTGGTGTTTCACAAGGAGAAAAATTAAAATACAAAGATTTTGTTAGTTTACTCTATATATAAAGATTTATATTCCATCATCCCAACAAAAGAAAAAAACTTTATTTCCATTCTCCACTCAGCTACCCTATAGCTAATATGTTTCGCAAACTTAATATCACTTCCCGCATTCTATAACAGAAACAACCTTTTCATCCATATTGGTTAACAATAAAATCGATATAATTAAACCAATAACAATGAGTGGTGTATATAAATTGCAATGTAATGACTGTCAATCGTTTTATATCGGGTCAACAGGTATCTTTCAATCAACGCCTGAACATATGAGATCTCTTCGCAATCTACAGGTGAATAGTTTGAACCCAAATGCCCCCCCTCTTAGTTATACCTCGGCTTTTGCAGATCATTTGTTTGACCACAACCATTCACCTTCATCGACCAACCCCCTCCCTTTACATTTCATTCCAAAAAGTAGGAAATTGGATTTATTGAGTCAGCTGAAATTAAAAAGGCCATACACCTTAATCAAAACATCTTGAACAATCAAACAGACATCAAAACTTCACCAATAATTGACATCTTAATCAATGATATTTAATTTGAATTGGAGTGCGATGAGAGTGTATGGTGGGTTTATTTTTAATTTTTATTTATTTTTTAAATAGAAAATAAGAGATGAAATTTTCGCTATGCACCCTCATTGCATTCCATAGTTTATTGCCCTCCTTTATAACACATACATAATTTTCGGCAACTTCCAAGTATAAATATCTTTTCTTTATTCCAGCCCTTTGTCCCCTACATCTGTTCTTTCGGCTCTAAGGCCATCCCATCCCTCTGATAATTCTTTCATATTTACACTAAGTCATAAATAACTGTCCATCATATTAAAATTAAAATAAATTCTGTTCATTAATTTCATGTTATCTTTAGTCAATGTTCTCCTGACGATGAGTTAAGAGCTCGAAATATATAGAGTAAACTAAAAAAATCTTTGTATTTTAATTTTTCTCCTTGTGAAACACCACCAACTCCAACCTAATTTAATTTTAAACCATATTCGTTTAGGAATACCAACTGACTTAGTTACCTCAGCCTATTCGTTTTGAGATAGTTGTGGCACTACTGGGCATTCTCATGTGTGCGTGCACTAAGTGCACATGCTCATTGAGCATGTGTCACTGAGGCGCCCTTAGTAAAGCTTGCACTATTTTGAATTTCAAAACACCGATTTTTTATATACTTGTTTTAAACTTGAATAAATTGTTATTTAATTTAGAATAATGAATGACCAGGTACGTTATTATTTTATTAAATTATTTATATAAATTATTCTTTTAAGTCGTTTATTTGTTATTATTACATTGATTATAAAAAAATAACTGCCAATGGATCGTTGCTAACTTTATCCAAATTCATTTGAAATATTAATATGTTCTGAGTAAAGTACTTTAAAATATAATTTTACTAAAAACTTTATTTAACCTTTTTTGTGGTCCCCAAGGTACTTAATTAGAATATTAAATTTCATCAAAATTGGTTAAGTCATTTTCAAGATATTTAGAAAAAACTAAAAAGTACTGAAATAAAGTACTAATGTTTGTGGACCGATATGTACCAAAAACTAATCAGCGCTTCATTTTGTTAAACTAATGGTAGGTTTTTCAATTTCAATTCAATCGGTGCAACGGTGTGGAAAAATCGTGGACGAAAAAACGATAACATCACATACATCCATCCATCCATCCGCACGCACTTCCAAAAAAATGGCACTTTTTGGCCTCTCGACGAGATTCCAGGTAATTTTTGGCAAAACCGTCACGTGCTAAAATTCAATCTCATTGAATACTTCAATTTGTGACTATTAATTGAGTCCATGGGTTACTGTAGTCTTTACCTGAGGACCCTTTGAAGTCGCGCTTGCCGCGAGACGATTCCAATACTTTCTCCCATGCTTCGCATTGGATAAAGCAAGAATTAAATTGAAAGCTTGACGTTTTTGCCGAAAGAAGCAGAGATTTTGCGCTCAACAATTAAAGCATTTATGCTGCCTGGAATTCTATATATACCCATAATTTTTTTTTTTTTTTTTTTTGGGCTTTTCGGCCCTTGCTAGCCACATGTGCCCGAACACACGATTCTTATGCTATATTTTTTTAAAAATTTGTCCCACCTTGCCGGGGTCAAATTTCGTTGGCGGCTCGGCGAGTTCGGATTCGAACCCGGGTCCCCCGGTTAGCTTCGCCGTCGCGCTACCGCCTAGCCTACCGACTCGCATATCCATATTATTATTATTTTTAATCAAAAATTCCTTGCCCTTACAAGAATCGCTGTAACAATCACTGGCAAACAAATTTAAACACACACATATATTGTAACAAATTTTTAATTTTTTAATATATTTAATACACGTGTTCGGGTCTCAGATTGTAACCCGTCCTCAGTTAATATAAAATTGAGTTTACACATTATACATTTCACACATAGGTCTCTCCGTCTGTATGAAACAAAGAGAAGTAATTAAACCTTAAAAAACCAAACAAAAAATATTATTTTTACTTTATCCAATGCGAAGCATTGGAGAAAGTATTGGAATCGCTCTCGCGGCAAGCGCGACTTCAAAGGGGTCCTCAGGTGGAGTCAGGACTACGGAACCCATGGACTCAATTAAGGTCACAATTGAAGATTGAAGCTGAGATTCAATTTGTAGCACGTGACTTGGTTGTGCCAAAAATTACCATGAATTCGTCGAGAGGCCAAAAAGTGCCATTTTTTGAAGGTGGTGGATGATGGATGGATATGTGATGTGTGTGTGTATCGTTTTTTTCGTCCACGATTTTTTCCACACCTTTGCGCTGATTGAAGTGAAATTGAAAGCCTACCATTGGTTTAACAAAATGAAGCGCTGATTAGTTTTTGGTACATATCGGTCCACAAACATTAGTACTTTATTTCAGTACTTTTTTAGTTTTTTCTAAATATCTTGAAAATGACTTAACCAATTTTGATGAAATTTAATATTCTAATTAAGTACCTCGGGGACCACAAAAAAGGTTAAATAAAGTTTTTAGTAAAATCAAGCTTGAATTGTTTGCCATAAAAGAATTTAGTCTTTTTGATTTTAAGTCGATTCTTCCACGTTTTCAGTAGAGGTTGCCATTAATAGTCAAAACATCAAAAATAAAATGCAATAAGGTTATTCCTCTAGTATTAGATAAGAATCGATCGTTATTTTTGATTTTAAGTCGATTCCTCCATGTCTTCAGCAATGGTTACCAATAATAACCGAAATGTCAAAAATCCAATGTAGAATTGTTATTCATCGACTGTTAAATGAGAATCGATCATTATTTTTGAATTAAAGTCAACATGAACTGCAAATTGCAAGTGATATCTGATTTATATAAAGGAATAAACATATTAATATTTCAAATGAATTTGGATAAAGTTTAGCAACGATCCGTTGCAGTTTATTTTATTTTGATAATTGTTTAGGTATATATATATATATAATTCTATGTATATCCACAATATATTATTTTTTTATTTTTATAATTGTTTAGGTGTATATATATATATATATATATATAATTCTATGTATATCCACAATATATTATTTTTTTATTTTTATAATTATATAGTAGTAGTATGTAGTAAGGTATCTATTCGAGTTTAAGATGACATCAGAGCCCCACGCACGTGATCTTTTTATTTCTCTTTTGCTCTTTGTTGCTTAACATGTTAATCGTTCTCTTTGTGGTTTATTTTGTTTGTTTTCGGGTACAAATGTGTTTTTCGGGTTCATTTGACATGTGGCCTATCTGTTGGTAATCGGACCCTGGGTGACCGCACCCGTTGCGCCCACGACACGCGACATCCCGGTGGTCCAAATCCCCTCCCCTGATACTACAATCCCCTATCCCCCCCACCACCAAACCAAAAAAGCACACCTAAACTCATTGTATATATAATGTTCTTTTTTTTAACATCTTGTGATTCTCGTTTCGTAGGCTAAATTATTTATTAATTAATTTGTAAGAACTTAATCTTAATATACTAGTATTTAATCACCAATTGAATTTTTGTTGTTTGAAATATAATTTCAATCATTTTTCTAAGTGCTGCTCTATATCTAAAATTGTATGGTCGGAAAAATTCAAAATTGTGTTCCGGATTAGTTAAATGGCTAGCTCGTATGGTAGATTCGAAATTTTTTGTTCCGCTACACTGTATAATTTCGAAAATACTTTATTTATATAAATATTTTATCTTTTTTTTTTTTATTTTTATTCAAGGTAATTTTCTCTCCAAGACAATCTGTATAATTGCCTATTTTCAAAATCTTTTTTTTTTGTTTATAGTTGCTTTATCTACTCTTATTAAACGAGCAAAATTTGTATATTTATTTATATATTTGTATCTTGGTTCTATTTTGAAAACGGCCCTACCGATTTTAATGAAACAAAATCTATTAACAAGTTTTGAGGATGAAAAAACGATCTGGCTATGTCTGGACCTCATCTTAATTGATTTTTTCTTAATTAAAGTAATTATTGATAGATTAAAATCTCAAAAAAATGACTCCCCGGATGTCAGATTAGAATCTGAGACCTCTTGCATCAGGGGCACACACTTTACCACTGGACCATAGAACTATTTTAAAAATCTTTGCTTTTTACTTTTACTAAAATGAATATTTTTGAATTAGACTTTATTATAAGTGTGGAAATAATTGAATATTTTATATATAGCTATGTATTTAATAAATAGAATTCATTGAATATATTGCGGCGCGGCAAATTTGAAATATGTATAATTGAATTAAGCTGAAAAAAGACAACAATTAATTTTAAACCCAGAAATATTAAATATATAAATAATTATTCCTTTGCCCCCCCCCCACTCTTCTAATTAAAATTAAATATTCAATTCTCTTTTCTCCGGTCAATTATCCTTGAAATCGTCTTCCTAAAAAAATACTTGGTTCGTGAAAGTTATCACTTCTGTCGCGCGTCCCGAGACGCACACATTTTTTTTAATTTTATGTTTTGATTTCAGATCCTATACGATTATTTTTTTTTATTATTATTTTCCTATTAATTTTTTATATTGTTTATCAATATGAACGAATGTGGGCAAATTGGTGTACGAGTAAACAAATATACACATAATATGTGGACCATTAGAAAGACAGAAATGCAAAAACTGGGTAGGGGTGCAGTTGTAAAGATCCGGGGATGGGAGGGGCGGTTGGAGTGGGGTGGGGCGGAGTGGGGGTCCAGTGTTGGGGGCGAGGTGTGTGGTTTCGGGAGGGGGGTCAGGGGTTACCGTGCATCGCTCGGTGGGTCCAGGTACTATCCTTTCTTAAACCAACTATTTTTTCAAATTTCTTAAAATTTCCATTGTAAAATAAATTGATCAAAAATTATTATTATTATTATATCTCCTTTAAATTGAAACTAATATCTTTAAAGGCCAAATTCACCCCCCCCCCCTATTCTCCTGCAAAGTTAGTGTCTTTTTAGTTTAAATCTATAAAACTTCATTTTGATTATTCTATTGTATTGTAGATACTACTGTATTTTATTCTGCCCATCGAAATCCTTCTCAAGTGTCATAAAAACCAATTCTCTTGGTCCGCTTGCTGACGATGCAAGGAATGAACAAGAGGGGACACAGGGGGTGCGGGGGGGAGGAACAAGACATCAAGAGTTAATTTGGATATCCTACCCTTGCTTGTGTCTTTTGTTCTGTCTTTGTCTAATTCAATTGGTGTTTCTTTCCATCGATCCACTTGTCACTTCAACCAACCCACTGGCTCTGATGCCTTTAGATTTTTTTTTTTTTTTTATCATCCCATTTTACGAGTTGTTATAATCAGTTTTATTCACCTTTCACAAGTTGTTCACTTGTTTGTTAAAACGAGATTTTGTTTTTTTATTCCTAATCAACAGACAGACAAACTTATTCTTTTTGACTTTTTTTTTTTAGCCGAAAGACAAAACACGTCGTGTTAAACCAAGTGCAAAACACCCCTTAAATATTTATAAAATGATTATACATTATTTATCATTCATTGTAGTAAAGATAAAGACTTATTTTTTACGTGTATTTATAAAATTAAAAATATATACTTTATAGTTTAATTGAAGCGATTTTGGCTCAGTGGTTAGAGCTGCTGTCCTGAAGTATGCTGGATCGAGACTGAGTCTCGGCAGATATTTGCAGCCGCCTCCACTTGGCTAGCAATGGTAACCTACCAAGAGTATACTTGCCTAGTAACCTCTCCGTTCGGAAAAACACATTTGTACCCGAAAACAAACAAAATAAAGCACAATCACACACAAAGAGAACGAGTAACATGTTAAGCAAAGAGCGAAAGAGAAAAAAAATATCACGTGCGTGGGGCTACCAAGTACCAAACCTACCTAGTATTTTTTATCCAATAATTTTATTAGTTGGATTGTTGGATATAGAGAAATCAGTAAGTGATATGAAGTTAATTATAGATATATTATAATATATCGTATACTTAGATACTATCTAGATTTGATATCACTTGCTGATTCTTATTCCTACAACCAATATCAGATTTATTTTTACACGTATATACATTGATGTAAAAAATAAATATTCTAGATATACATATATATATTGTGGGATTTTATTCTCCTCTCCTTTCAATGTAAAATGCTTTTGAAAATAAAGATTTGTTTTCGCCTTGAGAAAGACGTTTGTTGTTTGCCCGTCAGAATCTTTCGATAAACTGGCGGGCGAGCAACAGGGATAATCCCCTCTTATATTGAGAAGAAAGCGCGCAAAATGTATGCATACGTCACCTAAAAGGCGCGAATAATTAACCAATCAGCTTAATTGCTAATTAGGGCCAGGTTATAAAAGCAGCTTGCTCCTCGACGCGAGTTCAGTTGTCAATTGTCATTTGTGAGCTGTCAATTGTTGAAGCTCATTGAATGTGGCAGCTCTCCGGGGTAACTGATTACCTGGGAACGATTTGCTAAAGAGACGGTTTGTGTTTATGTTATGAAGCGAAGAAGTATACACGTTCTGTAATAAAGAAGCAATAAATGCAGGCCTTGTGCCATTATTTTATTTAAAGCATGTTTCCAATTACCTCTGACAAGTTCGTATTTTAGAAGAGCATATTTTCAACTGCCTAGTCCAAACCATTATTTTAAAATATCATTTTTCTGGATTTAACGCCGCCATTCTAATCTCTGAAGATTATCTCCCATCCAAGCCCGGCGAATCTCCTTCCAACTAACCCTTCGAGCCAAACATAATAAAATAACCCATCATCTTAATCATTTCCTATAATACTATATATCGTTTTTTTTCTAGATTAAAAATATTTACAGAAACATATAGGTTTCCGTTTAAATAACAGAACTTGTTCTTGAAAGCTTGTTCTAGGTCGACAAACAATAGCGTAGTTTAGTTTCCCCCTCGATATAAACAAACTTTTATTTGAAACTTTTCTTCCATATAATGCACTGTTTTTGAGTTATAAGACTGTTTCAAGATAAAAAAACTCGACCGGTATATTTATAAATTAAATATAAAAGAGGGGCCAAGTGTATGGTAAAGTCATGTGGATGACCACATCAGTTTATTTTTATAAATTTCTGTGCAGAAAATAAAAATTTTCAGAAACAAAAAATTGATTATTATTCATTGGTAAAGAGATTGAACGCCGCCTGGTAAAGGTAGGGTATGCATTCGAATAGAACGTTCTACCCTTCGGGTTGCATCATCAGGCGCCTAACCATTACCAGCACATAAAATTTCGAGCCCTGGAGCCCCTTATTATGGAATAAGTATGTAATAATAAAACTAAGATACGAGGTGGGTTTCACAAAAAAGAAATAAAACAAAATTGAGTTTTGAGTTCGATATATTTCGGGGGTTGGCCCATCATCAGGAGTCTAAGAAAACTGATTACATATTGGAAAAATAGTTTTTCAAGTAAGAATTTTTAAAATTTTTTAAAAAATGTATATGGTGGGGGGAATGTAGGGGAAGAGGGGGGTAGTTGTTGTTCTAAGGATTAATATTTTCTATTGAGATTTGAGCTGGGTGAAAGGGATCTATCTATACCTGATATTATAATAGCGAATGGACAGGTACCTGAGAAGGTACAACTTAAAAGGTATATAAGAGAGTGCAATTACCCTAATATAATGTGCAAACAATGAAAGGAATGTTTATTTAATTTATTATAACATATAATCAATAATTGTATTTTTATACACTTCCAATTGATTATTTAAAATATTTGAATTATTAGAGAGGGCTATTTTTATCTCGGTGGATTCCAGGAGGTCCAATTTAAGGCCTTTTCTTTCGAAATGAATGGGGATAGGGTTATTATTAGAGGGTGAATGGTTAGATTCATGTAAGTGAATTGCGAAGGCTGAGGTCGAATCTAAATTAATGTTATCGGATTTGTTGAGGTGGTTAAGGGCTCTTACATGCTCGGAGTAACGTATTTTGAAAGCGCGACCTGTCTGCCCAATATAAAAAGCGTCGCAATCTTGACAAGTTAATTTATACACTCCTGATTTGTCTAATTTATCTATTTTGTCTATTTTATTGTTAATTAATTGAGAGCCTAAATTGTTGTTGTTGTATAAAGCAGGAGTGATTCCATATGATCTAAGGGTATAAGCTAATGGAGATGTCAGATGATTAGAAATGAAGGGTATTCTTCTATATATTTTTTCGGTTCCAGATTCTAATGAGTGTAAGTGTGAGATAGTGAATTTACGTTTGATTTTATTATAAATTTTGTTGATAGTCGAAATGTTATATCCATTATTCAGGGCTATATTCTGAATGATGTTAAGCTCTTGATTGAAATTTATAGTATTCATAGGTATACTGAGGAGTCTATGAATCATTGAATAGAATGCTGCAAATTTTGTATTAATGGGGTGATTAGATGAGAAGGGAATGACTGTGTCCGTGAAAGTGGGTTTTCTATATATTTCATAGTGTAATTTTTGATGTGAAATAGTTATTTGAAGGTCAGTTTTCTTAGACTCCTGATGATGGGCTAACCCCCGAAATATATCGAACTCAAAACTCAATTTTGTTTTATTTCTTTTTTGTGAAACCTACCTCGTATCTTAGTTTTATTATTATATTAAAATGTTTCACCTAGAACCAACACCGAACTCCTTAAAAGTTTATGAATAAGTATGTGTTTTTTTGTTTTTTTTGATAAAGTGGAAAAAGTTAGACACCCTATTCCCTTTTATCTCCTAAAGTACCCTCGTTAAAAAAATGGCCCGGGACCCACAGGTGCACTGGTGGGTTTGTATAGTTGCTTTATATTTTATTTTTGAAAGCAATTAGGTATTTATCCAAATTTCCATTGATAAAGGTGAGAAATCCAATGGAATATCGTCGGGGGATGGAGGAATTGATAGGGATAGAAACCAATCGACTTGATTGGGGAATAATGGAATTGAAATAATTATCGGAAAAGCGGTTTTTTTATCTAATTAGATTTTTCCTCTTATTAAAAACAAGGACTAAAGATGAATAAGGACACTCGATGGTGGAGAAGTAATCTCCGGAATCGAAGCAAAAAATACAATGTATACATTAATTAATGTAAAATAATTGAATTAATTAAATTAATCTTAAGAAATTCAAAGAGAAATTCAAAGATGTTTTTATAAGGCGAAATTTAGAGAATATTTGGCGGGACTACCGTTTTATAAGAACCATTGAGGTCCGGCTGATTCTCCATCCTGAGCCAAGAGAGCGAAAAAAGATATGGTCCATCTGGATGTTACCCGGTATCAATCCGCGTATAGCCCGCATGATACCCCACCCGGACCACCCAGAGGGACATGGCATCTCAAGTTCTTATATATTACTCCCTCGATTCAGACGCCTTTTACAAGTCTATACTTACATAGAGAGATTATACAAATTAATTTAGAATTCCGCGGAGTGAACTCGCGAGCAAATCCACTCAACGTAATTTTTAACAAATTATAAGTAAATTTGTTTTTCTAGTATATCTAGTAACATCCAGATGGACCATATTTTTTTTCGCTCTCTTGGTTCAGGATGGAGAATCAGCTGGACCTCGATGGTTCTTATAAAACGGTAGTCTAGCTAAGTATTCTCTAAATTTCGCTTTATAAAAACATCTTTGAATTTCTCTTTGAATTTCTTAAGATTAATTTAATTAATTTGATAATTTTCTATATTTGTATAAATATACTAGAAAAACAAATTTACTTATGATTTGTTAAAAATTCCGTTGAGTGGATTTGCTCGCGAGTTCACTCCGCGGAATTCTAAATTAATTTGTAAAATAATTGGTTTAATAAAATTTATAAATGGAATATCGTCTCTTATTTGGGAACCACCACTTCTTATTTATTTTAAATGATAATATTTCATTAATCGTGTCCATGATTAATAATTAAAGGAATCATAGGGAGTTGGACAAGACTTTAAATTAAATTAAATACAAGTTTTGATTAAATATGCCATACGTTTCGTTGCTGTTTTGCAACTTCTTCAGTGGCTGAAATAGTGAAACATAAGCCATTAGACATCTTTTTATTGATCATTTTTACAAAGTACAATGGTATGTTAGGTTAGTTTTTCTCACCTCATTTTTTAAACTTATTTGTCAGGATTTTTAACTACGAGAAAAAACATTTCAAACAATATTCTTTTTTCTTATTAGTTGAATAATAAGTATAATAATAATTATAGAATAAGTATAATAATAATTATAGAATAATAAGAATTAAAGAATTATTTTATTTAAAAAACAGAAGACTCTCTCATTTTATTTTTAACCTAAAATAAAAATAAACTGCAACGGATCGTTGCTAAACTTTATCCAAATTCATTTGAAATATTAATATGTTCTTGAGTAAAGTACTTTAAAATATAATTTTACTAAAAACTTTATTTAACCTTTTTTGTGGTCCCCAAGGTACTTAATTAGGATATTAAATTTCATCAAAATTGGTTAAGTCATTTTCAAGATATTTAGAAAAAACTAAAAAAGTACTGAAATAAAGTACTAATGTTTGTGGTCCGATATGTACCAAAAACTAATCAGCGCTTCATTTTGTTAAACTAATGGTAGGTTTTCAATTTCATTTCAATTGGTGCAACGGTGTGGAAAAAATCGTGGGCCAAAAAAACGATAACATCCATACATCCATCCATACGCACGCACTAAATGAAAAAATCGCACTTTTTGGCCTCTCGACGAGACCCCATGTAATTTTTGGCAAAACCGTCACGTGCTAAAATTCAACCTAATTGAATACTACAATTTGTGACTTTAATTGAGTCCATGGGTTCCGTAGTCTTTACCTGAGGACCCTTTGAAGCCACGCTTGCCCCGAGAGCGATTCCAATACTTTCTCCCATGCTTCGCATTGGATAAAGTAACAATTCTGTTACTATCGACAGTGAAATCTTTTATTCAACTAATAAAAAACAGGATCGTCAATCCATTGTCAAAAACACCACAAATGATTCAAATCTTAATTTGTAACTAATTTGAAATATTTGTGATAGACTGATGATGAAGGCAATGCCTTCGAAACTATAGTCTCAAGAAATAATTAAAAATTATTTTATTTAAAAAACAGATGACTCTCTCATTCTTTTTTCTATTACAATTCATTCAATTCATCAACTAACATAAAATATAAACCTTTTAAACAAATTAATTGTTTTTTGTCAAAAAACTAAAAGAATCAAATTGAACAAAGAAAATTTTTTTATATTATTTATTTTAAGATGTCATTAAGAAGATTATTATGTACTAAGATATTTTTAAGAAGTGCATTCATTCTTTATTTTATTTTTTTATATTATAATATTCAATCTAGCAACTATCGACCCTCTTGGTCAACTCCTGAATCCGACAAACAATTCACTTTTTTAAATAAATAAATAAATAAATAAATAAATCTTTATTTCTCGACCTGCTTAGAGGCACAAGTCCTCGGTGGCTAGGTCCTCCAAACATCAATACAATCTAGCTACAACAATACATTAATAAACATCAATACAAATTAATTACAACAATTTAACAAATAATAAACAAGTAAAAAAAAAGAAAAGAAAAAAAAAAAATTAGAAACGTATGCTCATTAACAAATAACATGACCATATATTTCCATCAAAAGACAAAAAGTAATTTAAAAATTCCGCGCAAAAAACCCGATACCAGGAGCAAGCGACGCATTAGCCATCCCGGCATTTGCCATAAGTTGTTAAGGAAACCTGGTCAAAACCTTAACAAGGATGGTATGACCTCTCTCTGCCTCACCTAATCTCTGCTTGCGAGAACTAAATAAAATTTTGCACAACTCTAGGACATTAGGACTTGACAAAATTTATAATTGATTTAATCATAGGGGGCAGAGGACTATAATCCCAAGTAGTAACAGACAGACTGTTCCACAAATCAATGCCAGATCCTACAAATGAATGTAAACCGATATTTTTCAAGAATCTTGGCTTACGAATCTTTTTTCTATGATCAGCTCTACCTAAATAATTTGGTTCCTGAAATCTATTCGTTATTTCCTCCCAACTCCTAAAACCCTTATATGCTTTGAAAATCACTTTCAATTTAGCCCATTCCCTTCTCTCCAATAAGGTAGACCATCCTAATTCATTAATCATTGAAGTGACACTACTAAACCTATCAAATTTACCAAAAACAAATCTAGCCGCCCTCCTTTGTACCATATCAATTTTTCTCTCTAATCGTTGTGGGTGTTTGTCCCAAACCACAGAACAATACTCTAAATTAGGTCTTACATAAGTTAAATAAACTTTTGACTTAACTTCTCTAGATGTACCCTTCAAAATTCTACCAAACATCCCCAATTTCCTATAAGCCTTATTGACTATATAACTAATATGCATATCCCACTTTAAATTTGCCTGAATATGTATGCCTAAATATTTATAAAATTTAGATTCATTGATAATATTTCCACCAATGTAATAATTTTGAGGACTAACCAAATTTCTAGTACTAAATCTAACCAAATTTGACTTGGAATGGTTTAGTTCCATTGAATTGGATCTACACCATCCTTCAATTTGATCAGGTCATTCTGTAAAGTAAGGCTATCACAATCATTATCAATTACTCTATATACGACACAATCATCCGCGAAAAGCCTAATAGATGATTGCACGATAGAAAGGCAAATCATTTACATATATAAGAAAAAGAAGAGGACCCAGAACACTACCTTGAATCACCCCAGACGTGACATCTACTCTATCAGACAGACCATTACCCACTTTTACAATTTGAGTTCTATCCCTAAGAAAACACCGAATAAATTTAATTAACTTAACAGACAACCCTGACGAGTTTAATTTTTCTAAAATAATTTTATGACTGACTTTATCAAAAGCCTTGGCAAAGTCCAAAAATACTGCATCTACACACTGACTTTTATCCAAAGCTTCCTGTAATTCCTGAATAAAAGAAACTAATTGAGAATTACAGGAATAATTTTTTCTAAAACCATGTTGCCTATGATAGAACCATCCTTGCCCTTCCAAATACGAGCGGATATGAGAGTCTACCAACCTCTCTAAAATTTTGCCCACCAGACTTGTTAAACTCACTGGCCTATAATTACAAGCTAAGCTCTTATCTCCCCCTTTATAAACAGGAATAACTAACGCTCTTTTCCAACCAATAGGCATAGTTCCCTCATCCAAACATCTATTAAAAAGTAAACATAAAAATTTTGAAATACTATCCACTACAAATTTCAAGAGATCACTATTAATTTCATCCTCCCCGAGGCCTTTCCTGGTTTTAACCTCTTAATACCTAATGCTACATCCGATTCCAAAATGACTAAATCCTCCATCTGACTATCACTAGAACCTCCATCAACTAACTCACCCTCCTCTAGAGCTACAAAAACGGACGAATACTGTCTATTTAATAAATTTGCCTTCAATACATTATCCTCAACCAATTCACCATCATCCCCTAAAAGCGCAGGGACATTTGCCGAAACATTTAATTCCTTAAGAAACGAATAAACATTAAACCAATTTCTATTACTACAATTCCTATCTATATAATTATTCAAATAATTAACTCTAGCCAAATTCTTTTTTCAATCAACAGCCTATTTAGCTCTCGGAATTTTCTTTTATGATTCGAAGACTTATTCCTATTAGAATATGCTATCCTACATTTCCGTTTTAAATTCTTAATGGTTCTATCATAGTAAACAGGATCGTTACCCACTTTAACTAATTTAGAGGGAATAAATTTATATTTTCCTTCTTCCAAAAGATTCATAAGCCCATCCCATTTAAAAAATAATCTTAAAATATACATTTGATACATCTATTTACATTATTGTCTTAATTCAAATAATTGACTATATACAACGAGCTTTTCGTGCGTGCCTTCGACACGCCCTCGAAGCTCGGCTCTCCGGGCTGGTGCCCTGGCGGGCAGCGTCTCGGTCCAAAATTTTTATTCCTCTTAAAAAACCACACTTCAAATGTATACACCTAATCTACCGAAAATACATTGTCTCTTAAAAGTTTCGCCTCTTAATTTTTGAGTGGCGAGGGGAGAGGGGAGAATAATTATCAATATATTTAATGTTTCTTAATTTAAAATGAATTGGAGTCTTTCATTTCAAAATTCGAGTCCAAATTACAATTATACTTCAAATTTGTCCGGTTAATGAAAATCGATTGGAGCCATCAGCTTAAAATCCGAGCTGACAATTATATTTCAAATTTGCCCCGTTAATTAATATATATTTAATGGTAAATCACTCGTATCCATAATAAGCATTAATTAACAGGAATAGCAGGGAATTGGACAAAAATAAAAAACAGAGTTTTTTATTGAATGGGCCAGACGTTTCGTCGATTAATTTCGACTTCCTCAGTGGCTCATTCTATCACTCTTTGTCAAAAGACAATTCCACTACGCGACGAAACATCCTTTAATCCTTTTTATTTAAACTATAATACATTGTTGGATCATGCCCCAATTGCTCAAGAATCTTGAACTTTTACACACTTGAACAATCAAAAAATTAAAAACCTTTCATCAAAATTTATCACAAAAAAATATGTTTCTACTCTTTAAACAGACAAAGAGTTTAAAGAGTAGAAACATATTTTTTGTGATAAATTTTGATGAAAGGTTTTTAATTTTTTGATTGTTCAAGTGTGTAAAAGTTCAAGATTCTTGAGCAATTGTGGCATGATCCAACAATGTATTATAGTTTAAATAAAAAGGATTAAAGGATGTTTCGTCGCGTAGTGGAATTGTCTTTTGACAAAGAGTGATAGAATGAGCCACTGAGGAAGTCGAAATTAATCGACGAAACGTCTGGCCCATTCAATAAAAACTCTGTTTTTTATTTTTGTCCAATTCCCTGCTATTCCTGTTAATTAATATATATTTAATGTTTTTTAATTTATTTTTTTTAAATTAAAATTTTCATTCAAGTTCAATTGTATACAATATTATCTCGACACAAAGTCTAAATCAAAAATATATAGTTTTAGTAACAGAAATCAAGATATAAATATTAAGGTTGTATTGGTGTAATGGCTAGAGCTGATGCCCTTAGTTCAAGAGTTCGTCGCGTCGGTTCGATTCTAGGCTAGAGGGTGATTTTTAAAAAAAAATTCTCTCAGCGTTGTTACAAATTAATCTAGGCTCTTATATATAGTATTTTTAGATTATCCACATCTGTTCTAAAGTTTATTATTTCGTTCTTTTTTATAAAATACATCTCACTAATATTCTTTGTCTTTGTCTTTGTTTCACTATTTCAGCCACTGAAGAAGTTGCAAAACAGCAACGAAACGTATGGCATATTTAATCAAAACTTGTATTTGATTTAATTTAAAGTCTTGTCCAAATCCCTACGATTCCTTTAATTTTTAAATGATATTAATATCATATAAATAGATAAATTTATTAAACCAATTATTTTACATTAATTAATGTATACCTTGTATTTTAGCTTCGATTCCGGAGATTGCTTCTCCACCATCGAGTGTCCTTATTCGTCTTTAGTCCTTGTTTTTAATAAGAGGAAAAATCTAATTAGATAAAAAAACCTCTTTTCCGATAATTATTTCAATTCCATTATTCCCCAATCAAGTCGATTGGTAATCCAATCTCCTCTCTCCATCCACATTGTATTTTTTTTTTTTTTATAAATTTTATTAAACCAATTATTTTACATTAATTAATGTATACCTTGTATTTTAGCTTCGATTCCGGAGATTGCTTCTCCACCATCGAGTGTCCTTATTCGTCTTTAGTCCTTGTTTTTAATAAGAGGAAAAATCTAATTAGATAAAAAAACCTCTTTTCCGATAATTATTTCAATTCCATTATTCCCCAATCAAGTCGATTGGTAATCATCCCTCTCCCATCGATCCGATCCTCTAATCATCACATTATAAATAGATACATTTAAATAAATATACATATATTTAAACACAAAATGACAATGGGAATTATCTCTCAAAGTTTTTCCATGTCACTTTGTTCAAGAATTATCATGGATTAATTCAGATTTCTTTTTTTTTTTATTTTTTTTCGTTATTTCTAATCCATACCTAAACCATGATAAGAGAGAAAGAAAAAAATCTATTCCCGAGGGATGATAATTCTTCCACGGTGGCATTAAATTATATATTTCTTTCTTTCCACTCTCCTAACCCCCCCCCCCCCACCCACACCCCCTGCCTTTATAGAGAGATGTCAGTCCATTATATCTCTCCTTCTTAATTAGATTTTTAAGAAAGAAAAGCGATCTTTCTCTTTTTTTTTTTTTTATTATCGGATCTTGTTCCTCTTCTTCTTCTGGTTTTTGAGCCCATCTATCCAAAAAAGAACAAGTGATATATATCCACCCCCCCCTTCACCCCCGTCTCTTTTAGTAAAGTTACAAAAAAGCAGTTATCGCGAATCTTGTGGGCCCCGTCATTAAGTAGGCTGGTATTTGCTTAACGTAACGTTACGCGTTACACGTTGCGTTACCGCTTGTCTCCCGTTCCGCGCCATTTGTCTCCAGCGCCATTCTTTTATTCGCGAGGGCGGCAAAGTGGGCGGCAAAAACGGGAGGGTGTTTGGCCCACCACGGGTTCTTATCAACAAACGTACATTTCATTCGCCACAGGGGCGTTATCACCGCCACCGCAGCACCCTCTATATCGACAGACAAACGATTCGATTCCAAAGAGGAGAGGAGAAGCCTTTCGGACGGGCCGTTTTGAATTCAATCTCGGGCAAACGGCGATTAATTACCTCCCTCGACTTTTCACCCCCCCCCCTCTGACCCTCCTAATCTACTTTTATTATTAATCTCTCTCTTTTTGGGGGAATATTTTTTCTCCATCTCCTCTTTCTAATTTTCTATTCAAAAAAAAAAGGGTCATTTTATTTTCTCCTATCAATAGATAAAATAAGATATTAAGTTATTCTATAAATTATATCTACTATTGAAAAAAAATTATAAAATTTCTTATAAATCATACAAATCTGTGATTTATTTTTTTATATATTAAAGCAAAATTTTCGTTATTTGACGAATTATTCAACCAATATATATATATATTTGTCTATATTAATTTGTAACAACGCTAAAAAAATTTCCCTCTTGCCTAGAATCGAACCGACAAACTCTTGAACTAAGGGCATCAGCTCTAGCCATTACACCAATGCAACATCAATATTTATATCTTTATTTCTGTTATTAAAACTATATATTTTTGATTTAGAGTTTGTGTCGAGATAAAATTGTATTCATTTGAACTCGAATGAAAATGAAAAAACACCAATAGATTTTAAATTAAGAAACATTAAATATATATTAATTAACGAGGCAAATTTGAAATATAATTGTCAGCTCGGATTTTAAACTGATGGCTCCAATCGATTTTCATTAACCAGGCAAATTTGAAATATAATTGTAATTTGGACTCGAATTTTGAAATGAAAGACTCCAATTCATTTTAAATTATTATTATTATTATTATTATTATTATTAAGCCTTTATTTACAATAAATTGATTGATACAGTGTATTTATAACATATTTTTTACAAACATTTTTATAATATTGTTAATTTTAAATTAAGAAACATTAAATATATTGATAATTGTTCCTCCCCTTTTCCCCCCTCGCCACTCAAAAATTAAAGAGGCGAAACTTTTAAGATACGATGTATTTTCGGTAGTTTACGGGTATACATTTGGAGTGTGGTTTTTTAAGAGGAATAAAATTTTTGGCCCGAGACGCTGCCCGCCAGGGCACTAGCCCGGAGGGCCTAGTTTCAAAAGCTCGTATATTATATTTGTATTTGTTTCCTAGTATATACAGCATTGCGGAATGATACTTATTAAAATACAAATCAGATGATATATTCCGAAGTATATATTTATCAAGGCTAGGCAAGTCAGTCAGTCAATCGACACCGTCATCTCTCGATTGACAGGCAGCCCCCCTTTTGAAACGGCACCCCCGTCTTTTGCCAATTGTCTCTGATTGACTTCTTATCAGAGCGGCAGCCAACCACTTTTGTTCCTACTCCCTTCGAGTGACTGACTGACTGACACTTGAATTTTCTTCCTTCTATAATTGCTTATCAGTCGTTCGCCAAGAGTTAGAGAAAAGGGGGTTGAGGGTTTGAAGAAGAAGAAAAGATGCAGGTTTTGTCTTCTGAGTGGCCGCCTCTTTGATTGAAGGAGTCACTCACGCACTCTGCATCATACTCTAGTACACTTGATTGATAATCGACTGACGTTATTTGATTCCAGAATTCAAGAAAAAAAGAAAAGAAAAATCCTCTTCTCACAATTATATCCCACCCCCTCTAACGTTTAGATATTCTCTTTTTTAAATGTTCATTAGATCTATATTCACCATGATAAATTGAAAAAAAAATACTTACTGATACTAATGGGCTATGTTCCCGAGGAAAATAAATATAAAAAAAAGGACATTTTTATATAATACTAACAAAATCATGGAGAAAATGAGGAAAAGCTAAGTTTGAAAAGCATGAGTGGGTGTGTCTCCAGTCAGGACAAACATTCACCCTCCAGCCTGAACATTAGTCGAGTCAGAAATTTCTCCAACAATCCATTTTGAAACTGGACCAGTCTCCGCTAGAGGGAATGCCCGTCGAAATCCCGAGACTCGGATCGTAGACCATCCCGACATCAATGAGGAAAAGCTAAGTTTGAAAAGCAGGAGTGGGTGTGTCTCCAGTCAGGACAGACATTCCCCCTCCAGCCTGAACATTAGTCGAGTCAGAAATTTCTCCAACAATCCATTTTGAAACTGGGACAGTCTCCGCTAGAGGGAATGCCCGTCGAAATCCCGAGACTCGGCTCGTAGACCATACCGACACCAATCTGATATTAAGGCATATCTCCGCCCGATCGAATGTCGGTCGAAATACCGAGACTCGGCTAGTTAACCATTCTGACACCAACCTGATATTAATGCCAATCTCCGTCTGATCGTAAAACCCATGTGTCTCATAAATGATAACAGTCGGATGTCAGATCGATACGCTCGTGTCGGTTTAGTCTCAGACTTGCCACATGGGGATAGAGATATTTCATGACAGAGAAAAACAAGTTATGAAAAAAGTGACAGGTTCTTCTTGATGGTAAAAGGACATGGGAAACTATATTTATACAAATTTTTGACTCCCTAATAGTACAAGATCCCGACCTTCACCTATCCAATTTCCTAATGAAATTAATATTTTGATAATATAATGTATTAATAATCAAAACTTTATAGGGTCGACATCCAATTTCCTTAATAAAAAATTAAAGTTGTTAATATTATTAGATAAATATAGTGTTATCCAGCTTCCAGATAAATTTGAATTAATAAATACAATAATTAATAAATAAAACATTGTATTTTCATAATTAATTATTAACAATAATCGTTTCTCAAAGTCTACTTAAAGTCATTTAACTTGAAAAATATTTCTTATACCGAAATAGTGTTTGCATATTCGTAATCTAAGACGAATTTTGCATAAGTATTTCTTGTCTTTTTAATCTTATCAGACTCTCTCTGTCTCCAATGAAGGTCCTATATCTCGTTTTTTGATCATTTTTAGATGTTTGTAATTTTGTGACTGTTTGTTCATTTTGTTTCACTTTTGTAAATTCTAAGATTCCGACTTAGGTCAACCTTCAGCTATCGAGTTTCCTAATGAAATTAATATTTTGATAATGTAAAGTATTAATAAATAAAATTTAATAGGGTCGACATCCAATTTCCCTGTAAAGCTATTTTTATTAAAGTTGTTAATTTTATTAAATAAATGTAGTTATCGAGTTTTCGGATAAATATATACCAATCGAGAGTAAAATATGTATATAAAATGCCAAAGTTGGCTCATCTTTTTTTCCGGCATAAGTCCAGGTAGACAGGGTATCAACAGGTAACTTCGAATTAGTGTTTTGTAGATCTCTTGGGTAAGTCAGGATTTTTTTACTATTATATGGTGAAATACGCATTCGCACGTACTTTCACTCTGTTGTCGCCGAGGGGTGAACCGCGATCGGAATTAGGTGTGAATTATTTTGGAATTCATTAGATAATGTCCCTTTATCTATTGTCTTCTACTTAGAAATGAAAGTAGGTGTACACGATATTAGGTCGCGGTTCACCCCTCGGTTGTTGCCTTACAAATAGCTGCTCTTGGGCATCTTTCTCCCGAGTATAAATTTATACACGGAGTGTTTCTCTGTCGCACCCTACACCCTGCTATAATTTTCGAATTTCAAGTCTTGTAGACCCTAAGTTTTGCAAGTTTTTTCTATGTCGACCAAAAAACCGCCGTGTTCGCAATAAAACTATCTACATTTTCATAAAGAAAACTACAACTACAAAATACTAATTCGAAGTTACCTGTTGATAACCTGTCTACCTGTCAGAGAAAAAGATGAGGACCCAACTTTTGCATTTTATATACATATTTTACACTCGATTGGTAATATATTTATTCGGAAACTCGATAACTACATTTTTCTAATAAAATTAACAACTTTAATTTTATATTAAAAATAGCTATGCAGGAAAATTGGATGTCGACCCTAACAATTTTTGTTTATTAATAAATAAGGTTTTTTTTTGGCTTTTCGGCCTTTCTAGTCATAAGCCTATTTACGATACTAGTTATATATATTTTTTTAAATTTGTCTCTACCCCCGGGGGTCAGATTTTAGCTGGATATCTCGAGTCGGATTCGAACCCGGGTCCCCTGGTTAGCTCGCTGTCACGCTACCGCCTAGCCTATCTGACCCCCCCTCAATAAATAAGGTTCTTTATAAAAACATTTATAAAACGTTTATTAATAATTCTAACGTTTAGGTAGAACAAAATATGTTAAAAACCACAATCACAATACTTCTTCAAGGCCTTTGAGAGCAAAGAATTAACCCAACCCATTGTCTGTCTCGGTGTACAAAAAAAAAAAGAGAAACACCTTTTTTAAAACCCTAAGATTGGCATTTTTCTATCTGAGAATAATTAATTACCATCGAAAAACAATTTAGCCGAAGATGGGACCGTGAGAGATCGAATTGTCAACCCAAAAACTCCCTAACCCGTGAATTTCATCAAAATCGGTAGAGCCGTTTTCAAAATAGAACTAAGATACAAATATATAAATATATATACAATTTTTGTTAGTTTAATAAGAGTAGATATATATGCACAATATTATTTTTTCTGGCTATGATTTCAGGTAAAATGACGTAAAAAAAAGGGCAAATAAACCAAAGTAGGCTTAATAAATGGAATAGATTTGCAAACAAAAGTTTAATCTAAACCTTGGAGTAGGCTTTCGAATCCATTATCTTGTGCAATTTCTTAATAGAGAGTGAGATAGAGAGTGAAGTTGTTTAATTGGCGGCTCGGGTGGTCCATGGGGTCCATTGCAGATCTGCCGATGGCATCTCAAGAGATGCTCAGACCGATAAGGATCCAGGCTCATTTGTTGGCCATCCGGCTAATTGCTTACGACTCGACAGAGACCATTACAGGTGAAACACACACACACACACACACAAAGGACGAATTCTTTTATTTTTTACCAAACACTGTATGGGCTATGATTGTGATCGAGCATGAAAAACATAATGTTATTTTTGGTATATATTTTCAAAATATTTTAATAAATGCTAAAACTAGTTTAATCTATCTATCTACTCTTATTAAACGAGCAAAAATTTGTTAATATATTTGTTTATATATTTGTATCTTTGTTCTACTTTGAAAACGGCTCTACCGATTTTGATGAAACAAATTCTATTAACAAGTTTTGAAGATGAGAAAGCGATCTGGCTAGGTCTGGACCTCGACAAATTTCATCTTAATTGATACTTTCTTAATTAAAGTAATTATTGATAGATGAAAATCTCAATAAAAAAGTTTGTTTACATTTTTTACAATTACCTTTTTTTTATTAATTGGTTTTTCAATTTTAAAACCCACTAATAGGTTATAGCAAATATTAATATATTATATTAAAATTAGGAATTTTTTGTTTGTTTTTAATTAACAGGTGTCTAAATCATAACATTACGGGTGTGTTTACAAATAAAGTGGTTGAAGTGTTAAAGTTAACACACGATGCAATAAGCCCTAAATAAATTATTATATTTTCAGTCCAAATTTTCAAGCGCGGGGGCGTGTTTGCTAATCGATCCGTAATACAATTTATAATTCAGTGTCTGGCAACCTTTCCTAAGTTGAAAGTTTATTGCCCGACATTCCACTTGTTTGCCTCTATAATGCCCACTCTCTTTTCTTAGTACTCTCTATTCTAAATACACTTACTTGAATACTTACTTACTACCTGTTAATTTATAGAAACATAATTAACTTGGTGAACTTGTACTTATATAATCATAAAGCGTTTGTAAATTATATATTTAACTATCCTATTTTACATTTATTAATTGGTTTTTCAATTTTAAAACCCACTAATAGGTTATAGTAAATATTAATATATATATATATATATATAAAAAAATTGAATTGGGGATGGAGAGGATTAGAGGGAACCAATCGACTTGATTGGGGAATAATGGAATTGAAATAATTATCGGAAAAGAGGTTTTTTTATCTAATTAGATTTTTCCTCTTATTAAAAACAAGGACTAAAGATGAATAAGGACACTCGATGGTGGAGAAGTAATCTCCGGAATCGAAGCAAAAATACAATGTATACATTAATTAATGTAAAATAATTGGTTTAATAATATATTAAAATTAGAGAGATTGATTGGAACGAAGGAAATTAATTGGATGGATTAATTTCCGCAATATGGTATTGGAATAATTATCGGAAAAGAGGTTTTTTTCTATAATTAGTTTTTTCCTCTTATTAAAAACAAAGACTATAGATAATCAAGGACACTCGATGGTGGAGAAGTAATCTCCGGAGTCGAAGCTAAAATACAATGTATACATTAATTAATGTAAAATAATTGGTTTAATAAAATTAAAATTAGAAATTTTTTGTTTATTTTTAATTAACAGGTGTCTAAATCATAACATTACAGGTGTGTTTACAAATAAAGTGGTTGAAGTGGCCTTTTTTTTATATAACCTGGAAAAAATTAATTAAAGAAAAAACCTATTTTCCGATAATTATTCCAATTCCATATTCTCCTCGAATCCCAATAATTAAATTTCTTTTTTTTAATTTTATTAAACCAATTATTTTACATTAATGTATACATTGTATTTGAGCTTCGACTCCGGAGATTACTTCTCCACCATCGAGTGTCCTTGATCATCCATTTAGTCCTTGTTTTTAATAAGAGGAAAAAACAAATTAAAGAAAAAAACCTCTTTTCCGATAATTATTCCAATTCCATTATTCAATCCATCTTTTCAATCCCTCCCCAATTCATTAAATTTCCTCATTTTAATATAGATTTTTAATACGTTTTTAATATACTATTAGTAGGTTTTAAAATTAAAAACAAAAATAAATAATTAATAAAAGAAAACTGAAAAAAATAATTATAAATTTTTATTGACACATCCACCTGTTAATAATTAATTGAATTGAAAAAACAAAAACAAATTAAAGTTACTCAAAGACCGTAACAATCTATTTGTCGACCCAAAAACCACTTAATCTGTGATTTCATCAAAATAGTTAGAGCCATTTTCGAGAAACTGATTTTATTGTATTTATTATATACAATAATTGCCCATTTAATACTATAATTTCTTCAAATACCTAGTGTAAATTTTAATCCGATTTAAATTAAGTGATAAGAGATTTTTTTTAAATCAGTATTCTTATCAAATTCTTTATGGGCATAAATTGTATCTTAATTGAAATCAAGGGATATGAGTAGATTTTAGACACATTAAACAACTTCTAAAACGCTTAGGTACTTATATCTTAAAGCTACATCGTAGATCGGATAGATTGAACATAGCAAGATTTTGGTTCAAATTGATCCACTGGAAATATCACTTTATTTTTGGTTTTCGTTGGACTAATTTGAAATAGGAATAGTAGGATGTTTTCAAAGAAGGCGGTTTAAGTGAAAGTCATGTGATTTTCACACATAAGTTTATTTTCCATACGATTACATTTTTATTTATTTATTTATTTATAAATCAGTAGAGTTGAAATCTTGCATTTAGGACAAATTAAGATGGATTATATTTCGACAACGCTTTTTTCCTCTGGCCTTTGCCTTTTGACAGCCTTTAAAGGCGGCGCCCCGGAATTCAACTATTTTTTCCGGCCCTCCCTGAGACACCTCTGGAGGAGGTGAAGAGACATCAGCTCCTGAAAAATAATATATAGTATTATTTTTCTTAATGTTTTATTTCTAAGCTTTTGTCAAAATATGTATATATAATAAAAGATAACAAAAGTCCTTGTAATGATAGTGGGTTTGAAAATAAATTAATTGTTTAATTTAAGCGAATGTAATTGAAAATAATCACCTGTTCATGCTTTTATCTTAGCAGCGCCTTAAAATCTCAATAAAACAATTCCAAAAAATGATTTTTTTTTCATTTTTGAACATAAAGTTTTAAAACTACAGAGCTCAAAATTTAGATCGTTTTTCATATTAGAAATACCATTCAGGTACCAGAACGAAATGTCGGGAAACAATAATAGGTAAATGGAAATAATTTTCTCCGCCAGACTTAAGACAAAAATGAGCAAAAATATTAATATTAATAATAACAATTGGATTCAAATACAAATCTAGGCAGCCGTAGCGAGTAATATGATTTTAGCAAAGCGAAATATTTCAATTTTAAAAAAGATCAAGTGATTTAAATTTAAAATCACCGCCTAAATTAATTGTTGCATTTAATAATTTGAAATATAGTTATAATTATAATACGAATATACCTATATACTACCGGCTGAGTTTTTTATGTTGAGACAGTCTTATAACTCAGAAGCAGTGCATTATATGGAAAAAGTTTCAAATAAAAAAGTTCGTTTATATCGAGGGAAACTAAACTAAGCTATTCTTTGTCGACGTAGAACAAGCTTTCAATGGTATTTCAATGTCAAGTTCTGTTTTTTAAATAGAAACCTATATATTTCCTTACATATTCAAAATCTACAAAAAAAACTGAACAAATTTCACAAGGGAAACAAAGAGGTTGTCCTCTGCTTGATGCAAATAAACATACGCACACACATATATCGAGAGATGATATGTCATATATATATTATTTATTTGTTTGAGACTATAGTTTCGAAGACTTGGTCTTCATCATCTAGATATCATCGTGATATTGACTCCATGAAAAACATTTATAAATTAGAAAGAAGGACTGATGATGAGAGACCAAGTCTTCGAAACTATAGTCTCAAACAAATAAATAATATATATACAGATATATCATCTCGATATATATGTGTGTATTTGCATCAAGCGGGATATTTTGTTTCTCTTTATGGTGAATCAACAACTCTGCTACTCTCTGGCAAAAGCAAAAACTTTTTCAATAGAACAATTTTCATTGGAACTATTTTTTTATCCGACATCAAATAAACAAAATATTCAATCAATTATTAGATCTCAAAAAAATCCTAATAATTATATTTTAACACTTAATTATCAAATAATAATGATCAAATATTTAATTATTAAATAAATAATTTAGTAATAAATTAATAATTTAATAATTTTTCAACACTGTTCTGTACTTGACATTTTCTGAAATGATATACTCAAGTCATCTGGATGGGCATTCCAGTTCCCCATTGTTCGTTTTTTAGCCTGTTTTCAGTTTCTTCGTAGCCTATTTACGGTTCCTGTTTTCTCTCTGGCAAATGAAAGCTTGGGAGAGATGTGATTTCCTATCAGGAAAACGCTCGGCATCAACATCACGTAAGCTAGCCCCATAACATTTCTTCCACATTTACAATATAAATTAAGACCATTTCAATTCTGTCTTCCGCAAAAAATGCTCCATTTTTATGGGCATCTCAACTTATCTACTGGATTGACACGACGAAATAAACTTTTTAAACTTCAAAAAGTTTAGCTTGGATTTCAATTAATTAGAAAATATAATGAAGTTTTAATATCAGTGATATATAAACACTTATTTTCATTGTTGCGACTTTTTCTATTTAGAAAAGAAGTAATTATTCATTTGTAATTATTATTTGATAGTGCGTACGTGGAATAATTGTTAAAAATAATTGATTAGGATTTTTTTCGGGATCTATTAATTGATTCAAATATTTTGTTTATTTGATGTGCCGGATAAAAAAATAGTTCCAATGAAAGTTGTTCAGTTTTTTTTCGCAGATTATGAATATGCAAGGAAATATATAGGTTTCCTATTTAAAAGCAGAACTTGACCTTCAAAAATGCCCATGAAACGCCTGATCTAGATCAGCAAACAGCTAGCGTAATTTAAGTTTCCCCCTCGATGTAAATAAGCTTTTATTTGGAGAATTTTTTTTATACAATGCATTGTTTTTGAGTTACTTAGGCGCATTCTCAAGATAAAAAATCTCGGTATATCCATAATAGCTTATTTTTAGTTATAAAGTTATCTTTGAAGTTTGGAAATCTTTTAGGAAGAACGGTTCTTACTAGTTAAAAATCGTTTCACTGAATACCTTTGTGGCAACTAGAGTTTACTAATGTTGGTTGAGTTTGGTTCAAAGGTCTAGATTATATAATATTCATTTTTGAACTTCCGCCCCATTTAACTGTTTATTTTCAAAACTTTTAAACAAAAATGTCAAAATTACATCCTCTACAACTTTGGCGCCTAATTTTTGACATTTTCGTTCATAATTTTTTGAAAAAAACACCCAAAATGAGGCGGAAGGAAGCATATAAGCAAAGTGTTAGTAAGGTTAGTGAAGCACGGTTTTGGGGGTAGAAATTTTATATGCTAGCCGGGATTGAACCCCGGCCTTCCGCTCCAACATCGTCATCATCGATTCGAAGCGGGGCCAGCGCGTTGTAGCTCGGCTAACCGGACTCCCCAGAGGCGGAAGGTCAAAAATGAAGTTTTAGAATCTAGAGCTGAACCGAACTCAACCAACATCAGTAAACTCTAGTTGCCACAAAGGTATTCAGTGAAACGATTTTTAAATAGTAAGAACCGGTTCTTACTAAAATAGGGTTTTTACTGCAACATATATATAAGGGTGCTCCTTATTTTGGATTTTTTCGAATATTTCCGCGGACAGGGGCTTAAATGGTTCTAAATAAATAAAAAAAGTTTTCAAGTCTCTCAACCTGCGATGCATGTTTCCCATCTAAATGACATTGAGTTTTTGGCATTGAACGATCAATTATTTATTCCGGCCAAAGTAATGGTTCAAAAAATTTGAAACTCTGTAGACTTTATCCTTATAATAGTAGCTATCCTTCAGAATTTTTACAAGATTTTTAGCTATTATAATGTTGGAGTCTATAACATACGAATACTAAGATATAGAAGTATTTTATCTAGATGTAACTCCAAAATTGTAATAGATAAAAATATGTAAAAATTCTGAAGAATAAGCTACTATGTATGAAATAAAGTCTACAGAGTTCAAATTTTGAACCGTCGTGTTCAATGCCAAAAACCCCATGTTGATTGGATGGGAAACTTGCATCGCAGGTTGAGAGACTTGAAACTTGGGGGATTTTTTTTTATTTATTTAGAACCATATGAGCGTAAATATTCCAAAATATCGAAAATAAGGAGTCCCCTAATATGTATATAAAGAATCACCTTGAGTTGTTGCTTCGTTTTCATCTAATGTTAACATTAACATTATTGTAATAATAAAAAATAAAATTGGCAAACGAGAGATGATTGTAAAGGCCATACTTTTTCCACAAATTCAAACTAAATAAAGTAAAAAACAAACTCAATGGAGTAGAATCCTATAGCAAAATAGCCAACTGCAAATTGTAAACTGTCTTTGCAGCGGAAATTGTTCGATTTATTTATAATAGAGCTCAGACCTTACGTGGTGATAAAATAAATCACTAAGCAACTAAAGAAAGATTTATTTTGACAAAGAACGTGACTTTGAACCATTAAATTAATTATAGACCATAATATATTAAAATCACTAGAACGTCATCAAAATCATCATTATTGAGAATTTATTTCGTAAGGACTCCTCCTTCTAGACTCCTCTTTTTTGAATAACAAAATGTAAAATATCCTAAATATAACCCTCCCCTTCTTAAATTTAATTAATTAATAGTCATATACCGGGTGAGTTTTTTATCTTGAGATAAATAAATCTTTATTCCTCGACCTGCTTAGAGGCACAAGTCCCCGGTGGCTAGGTCCTCCAAACATCAATACAATCTAGCTACAATACATTAACAAACATCAATACAAATTAATTACAACAATTTAACAAATAATAAAGTCGACTGAACTAGAGGTGGTTTCTTCCATGTTTGGTTCATTGTTGGTTTGGATAACAGATTCACACAGCGTTTTCATTTTTGTTGAGTTATATCAATCGTAAGTAATAATCAAATTGAGAAAACAAAGTAATTCACTACATAGTAATGCATAAAATATTTTTAAATTTTATAATATTTTATATATTTAAACTTAGCGCTTTATTTTCTGAGCAGGATTAGATTAGAAATAGATCGAATTTCGTAGGACTAATCCGGTCGGAGGTTCAAGCTCGAATGAATAAACAAGTAAAAAAAAAACAATAGAAATGTATGCTCATTAACAAATAACATAACATAGATTTCCATCAAAAGACAAAAAGTAATTTAAAAATTCCGCGCAAAACCCGATACAAGGAGCAAGCGACGCATTAGCCATCCCGGCATTTGCCATAAGTTGTTAAGGAAACCTGGTCAAAACCTTAACAAGGATAAATAAATAAAAAAAAATCTCTGGCTCGACAACCCTTCATGGGTCTTGGCCTACTGAATTGGTTGCTGTCCTAATTGGAAACAGTACCGAGGGGTCAAGTGGTTAGCTCAACGCACTATCTACAACCTTCGTTTCAGTTTTCTTAACCGAAATTCGCTACTTCTCAATCAAGCAGCTACTCATTTATCCTCACGAGGCTGAGTGAAAACCGTTCCAGACCCTATACTTACAGAAAAATTTCTGAGCATAGCCGGGAATCGAACCCGGGACCTCCGGGTTGCCAGTCAGTTACTCTGACCATTAGACCACGGAGGCGGCAACACAACAAGGATGGTATGAAAAAAAAAGTTTCAATTAAAAGTTTATTTATATCAAGGGGAAACTAAACTACGCTATTGTTTGTCGACCTAGAACAACCTTTCAAGGGTTATTTCAAGGTTGAGTTATGATATTTAAATGGAAACCTATAATTTTCTTTACATTGCCTAAGGTTACAAAAAAAAAAAAAAAAAAAAACTGAACAACTTTATAGCTTATCTTATCTTATTATATTAAACGAGCAAATCTTGTATATATATACTAGGCCTTTTGCATAGCCAAGAAGCCCCCTGGACCCCCACGTGGCTGCTTTATTAATGTTTTATTAGTAAGAGAGAATAAATATAATTGTTTTATTATAAAGTCTTAAATAGATATAATTTGAGATTCTATTTAATTGCAATATACACTCATAACAAATAAGATGAAACAAATATTTAAAGAAACGTATTAAAAATCCACTTGTTATCATTATAGTTATATTATATGTAGGTAATATTATAGATAAGAAGACTTAGAAAATTACAATTATTATTCATTTTACTAGACACAAAAGTATATACAATCTATTTATAAAAAATTATCTTATTCTCAAGCTTGGAGTTGTTTATCATAAAGAATTTAGTCTTTTTGATTTTAAGTCGATTCTTCCACGTTTTCAGTAGAGGTTGCCATTAATAGTCAAAACATCAAAAATGGAATGCAATAAGGTTATTCCTCTAGTATTAGATAAGAATCGATCGTTATTTTTTGTTTTAAGTCGCGATTCCTCCATGTCTTCCAGCAATGGTTATCAACTAATTATCGAAGGGTCCAAAAATCGAATGTAGAATGGTTATTCCTCGACTATTAAATGAGAATCGATCACTATTTTTTAATTAAAGTCAACATGAACTGCAAATTGCAAGTGATATCTGATTAATAATAATACTATATATATTTGTCTAGATTAATTTATAACAACGCTTAGAGAAATTTCTCTAAAAAAATTACCGTCTTGCCTAGAATCGAACCGACGAACTCTTGAACTAAGGGCATTAGCTCTAGCCATTACACCATTGAAACATTAATAATCAGCTCGGATTTTAAACTGATGGCTCCAATCGATTTTTTCATTAACCAGGCAAATTTGAAATATAATTGTAATTTTGAAATGGAAGACTCGAATTTAATTTAAATTAAGAAAGATTAAATATATTCATAATTATTCCTCCCCCCCCCCCGCCACTCAAAAATTAAAGAGACGAAACTTTTAAGAGACGATGTATTTTCGGTAGTTTACGGGTATACATTTGGAGTGTGGTTTTTTAAGAGGAATACCATTTTTGGCCGAGACGCTGCCCGCCAGGGCATTCCAGGCGGAGGGCACGAGCTTCAGAGGGGCGTGCCGAAGGCTGCTAAAGCTCGTATAGAAAAAACATATTAATATTTCCAATCAATTTGGATAAAAGTTTAGCAGCGATCCGTTACAGTTTATTTTTTTAATTTTTGTTTTTTAAATGTACTTTAAAAAAAAATAGATAGTTTTTAAGAAATCTTTGTTTGCAAATGTTCAGAATTCTTACTTCTAACATTAATGTGGTTAGAACTCTTATTATCTATGCTATTAGAATGAATGAAGCATTCAAAAATCTAATGACAAAACAGGGACCGCCAACACGTGATGTTTGGTTTGCTACAATTTGATTTAGTTCTTTTATTGTTTGGCTAACTTGAATTCTTTTTAAGTTTTTTTCCTCAATTTTCCAATTTTCCAGGCAACTTTTCCAATTTTTTTTACGTATTAACCTAATTATTGGCCTATTACGAGCATTAAAAAAAAATTAGCCAAATCGGTCCAGTATTTGAGAGATCTGCGCTTACAAAGAAAAAGAAATTCATTTTTATTATATAATATATATATATGTTAACATTAAATGAAAGCGAAAGTTAAAACTTTTATCCGGTCACTGCCCTATTTTGGTGCAATTGGGACCAGACTCGTTTTGATAGTGAACCAAGAGTTGAAAAAAAGATACAGGACCCAGCCGGGTATGATCCGGCATCCTCTGCGTTAGCCACGCAAATTCTTTATTTAACCGATGGATCCCCGAATAGGTCATATAATCAAATTTTATATACAACTTTTACTTTAAATTTTATATTCAAATTTTATATTCAATTTTATATTCAACTCCATGTGGTTCTAGCGCGTCTTCAACTATTTTCTTAATAGTATGGTTCTTATAAATTTGCTATAAAGTCCATCTGTCTGATTCTTTGGGGAATCGAAACAGATGAATTTTGTTCGAATATTCAATAATAAATTTTATTTATTATTATTATTTTTTCAACTCTTAGTTCAGTATCAAAACGAATCAAGTCCCAATTGCACCAAAATAGGGCAGTGGCCTGATAAAAAAGTTTTTTAATTTTCGCGTTCACCTAACGTTAACATATATACAAATTATATAAATAAATATGTAATTATGTATATATATATATAAATTTATAAATTTTATTAAACCAATTATTTTACATGAATTAATGTATACATTGTATTTTAGCTTCGACTCGGAGATTACTTCTCCACCATCGAGTGTCCTTGATCATCTTTAGTCCTTCTTTTTAATAAGAGGAAAAAACTAATTATAGAAAAAAACCTCTTTTCCGATTATTATTCCAATACCATATTGCGGAAATATAATCCATCAATTCGTTTCCCTTCTCTCCTAATTCCTCCAATATATATATATATATATATATATTTATTAAACCAATTATTTTACATTAATTAATGTATACATTGTATTTTTTGCTTCGATTCCGGGGATTACTTCTCCACCATCGAGTGTCCTTATTCATCTTTAGTCCTTGTTTTTAATAAGAGGAAAAATCTAATTAGATAAAAAACCTCTTTTCCGATAATTATTTCAGCAACGGAAATAAAAAATATATATATATAACTATTAGTGGGTTTAAAATGAAAAAACAAAGCAATTAATAAAAGGAAACTGAAAAAAATTAATTATAATTTGTATTGACACATCCACCTGATAATAATTAATTGAATTAAAAAAAAAATTAAAGTTACTTAAAGACCCTAACAATCTATTTGTCGACCCAAAAACCACTTAATCCGTGATTTCATCAAAATAGTTAGAGCCATTTTCGAGAAGCTGATTTTATTGCATTTATAATAAACAAGAATTGTGCATTTAATAGTATAATTTCTTCAAATACCTAGTATAAATTTTAATCCGATTTAAATTAAGTGATAAGAGATTTTTTTTTTAATCAGTATTCTTATCAAATTCTTTATGGGCATAAATTGTATCACAATTGAAATCAAGGGATATGAGTAGATTTTAGACACATTAAACAACTTATAAAACGCTTAGGTATATCTTAAATCTACATCGTAGATCGGATAGATTGAACATAGCAAGATTTTGGTTCAAATTGATCCACTGGAAATATCACTTTATTTTTGGTTTTCGTTGGACTAATTTAAAATAGGAATAGTAGGATGTTTTCAAAGAAGGCGGTTTAAGTGAAAGTCATGTGATTTTCACACATAAGTTTATTTTCCATACGATTAAATTTTATTTATTTATTTATTTATAAAGCAGTAGAATCGAAATCTTACATTTAGGACAAGTTTGTTGGTCTAAATTTATGGTTCTAATACGATTATCAATTCACAACCATTTTTTCCTTGGGTTAATCCATCTTGACAGACATCAGGGGCGGCGCCCCGGAATTCAACTATTTTTTCCGGCCCTCCCTGAGACACCTCTGGAGAAGGTGAAGAGACATCAGCTCCTGAAAAAAAATTATAGTATTAATTTTCTTAATGTTTTATTTCTAAGCCTTTTCGGAAATATGTATATATAACAAAAGATAACAAAAGTCCTTGTAATGATAGTGGGTTTGAAAATAAATTAATTGTTTAATTTAAGCGAATGTAATTGAAAATAATCACCTGTTCATGCTTTTGTAAGGGCTACGGCCCTTAGCGAATACTTAGCCTGTAATTTATTTGTTAAGTTAAAGAAAGTCTAATTTGTTGGAATAGAGAGTAGCCTCAGTAAACTGCTGAGTTAACGAAAGCGAGACAGGACCGGCGCCGCCTTCTAGATCCGAGTATAGTGAATATTAGCTCCCGTACAAGGGAGTGGGAGAGAGACAGACGCTACCCTGGGCAAGAGAAGAAGAGACGCGAGAAGGAGGCGAGGCTGTCTGTGTATGAAGTGACCAACGGATACGAGTGTGAGTGCGTGGAAAAGGAAGTCGCTGTCGGTGTCTCCCACAAAAGGTAAAATGTGTGGGTAGCCAACAAAGGAGGACGCGGAACTAACGGCCGACGCGGGAGTCGTCCTGAAGCTGGCACGACAGACATAACGGCTGGGGTGGCCAGCCGGCCGCCCCTACGGCGGGGCAGACGCGTGCGAGGGACTGTGTGACTACCCCCGGGGCGAGTACAGGTGTGTGCCGCAGGCGTGTGTGAGTACGCGTTATGTGAAAGACAGTGTTAACGCGAGTGTGTGCAGGGGCTGCGAACTGTGTGCAGGTACATCATGTATGTGTTCGGTGAGCTAAGGACCAGGATGCCGCCCTGCGGGCGGTAGCCGGTGTCTCGGGGACACGGCCAGCTTACTTACAGGGGAGCCTACGGGCTGTCTAAGAAGAGCGATGTGACCGTCCCGTGGCTGTGTGACCAAACGGGCGGAGAGGAGCGTCGACAGGCCGACCACGAGGATGGCGAAGGACAGGCACGCGAGGGCCTGTCCGTGAAGTAAAGGGGGACAGCCGTGCCCTGTGGGGGCCAGAGGCGGCTGGACGAGCTAAGTGAAGATCGATACTGCGCCAATGCTGGCGGAGGGCAAGGGAGCTGTCCTGCCAGCTGTGCGAGGATCGGCGTCATTGAAGGGCGCCGAGGCGCCCTGCGAGCGTGAGCCGCTAGCGAGCGGAGCGGGAGCTCTACTCGTGTGGACAGACAGTGACCAGAGAAGTCGGAAGTGCGTGAGTAGTTCGGCCGAAACGTTTAATTAATGATAAGTCTGATCAGAAAAAATATTTCGAAGTATGGTTTGTAACTTTAAGTTTAGTCTAGTTTGTAATTGCTTAATAACCTATAGTCTTAGTTAAATTTGTTCTTCAAAATTAATTTATATTTTTACTAGTATATTAACTAGCTCGACCTTATTTCAATTGCTAACTTCATAATCGAATTGGTTTTATATAATTTGTACTAATTGATCTAGCATGAAATTAAACACCATTGTTTTTAATTACAAATTTATTGTACTACATTGTTTCGTCCTTAATTAAGACCCCTTTTCAGGTCGGGCGTCGCCTACAAATTAGTGTCGGTGTGGGAATTCAAAACGATTTTAAAATTTTCAAAGTGCAATTTGGGGTAGATAATTTTTGAAAAGGAAATTTTGAAAATTTTGAAATCGGGCACTCGCTCGGCTCAGTCGAGTGCCGCCCGCGAAATAATTGGGAAAAAGTTTAATATATATAGAAGGGAATTTTAAGGGCCAATTTCTGAAAATTTGGGAAATAAGAATTTAAGAGGATTTAAAGTGCATAAATAGGAAAACAAAAGTTATGATATATAGGTTAGAAGGAATTCGGGCCAAATGTCGGGAAATTTTTGGAAATGCAAATTTTCAGGAAAAGTTTAAGGAGAAAATTTTAAAAGATAATTTCGAGCCATTTTTGAACAAGTTTTGAAATAATTTTTGAGAGCGTCACTTTTGTACATAAATGTAAGAGAAAATTTTAAAGGAAGATTTTAAAAAATAGTTTTTGAGGCATTTTGAGTCGATTTTTTTGTTTTTGCTATTAAAGTGTAAGGAGAAAATTTTAAAAGATAATTTCGAGCCATTTCTGAACAGAAGTTTGAAATAATTTTGAGCGCCGCTCGGGTATAAATTTAGGAAAGAATTTAGGTCAAGTAAGGTTTCAAGAAAATTCTAAGGGAGAAAATTTTGAAAATTTCGGGATGTTGGGGGTAGAATTTTATTGCAGAAAAGTTAGGGAATTTATCTGAATTTTAAGAAATCAAGGTTTGGATTACATATTTGTGATCAAGCGTTTTACTTTCTAATTACTTTAGTATTGAAACATAAATAGAAGTTGAAGGTGTTGAGGGGATTTTTGGACAAAAATTTCTTCTATAAAATTTTTAGTATTAGTATCAGAAGCTCGCAAAACTGGTATTTTATTAATCCTGGAAGTAATTGTTGAAGCGTACGAGGTGTATCTATATAGATTTGAATATTGCAAATTTTGAAGCCGGAACATCATTTTATTTTTGTTTGCGTCTTGAGCCAGCATGGTGAATAAACTTGTATAATTTATGGGGTTTATCGTTGAGAATTTTTAAAAGAATTTTTTGAATAGATTTTGGACCGGGGGTGGTTTGACAAAACTTTGGAGCGAAAGGGGATTTTGAGTGAATTTTGGGGTCAGGTATTTTGAACTAAGTGCTGAGGTTGCAGACGAAAGGTCGCTGCTCTAGAGGTGTTGGTCGCGAGGTTCACCACGGGAGAAATAATATAAAATTTTAGAGACTGCTTTGGGAGTGGTCAGGGACGTCTAAGGAGGAGGAAGTGAGGGTGAGAAAGGGAAAACCTGAGGCTTCAACCAGCCAAAAAATGTGGCCAAGGGATCGGAAGGGAAAAGGAGGGTCAGTAAAGGGGAAGGACTGTGGGCCCCCGGTGAAAATGAAGGAGGCCGAAATGGAATTCCTTTACCTGGGGTGGTTACACGGGGAATTGGCCGTTAGCGGCGCCCCGGTGACCATCGTGGGAGGGTTTCTTCCCGAATTCGCCCTGCCGGGGATGGTGACACGGGGAATTGGCCGTGAGCGGCGCCCCGGTGACCCCCGAGCGGGGAAGGCCTGGGCTAGGTCCTTAGGGTGAAAATAAGAAAGAAAGGCCTACCTAGGGTGGCGATACGGGGAACTGGCCGTTAGCGGCGCCCCGGTCACCATCGGGAGGGGGCGGGGCCTGTAAAGGTAAGGAACCGGTGTCAGGCCCTCGGAGTGGAAGGAAGGGATAACGAGAGGAAAATCACAAGACAGGATAAAGGGTTGAAGGGTTGAACTAGCAGAGAAGCAAACCGTGGTAGAAGTAAGAGGAAGAAAACAGTAATGTCGGACAAGTAATATAATACGGAACCTTAAATCTTTGGAATCTATTTGTGGACTGAATCTAATATCGTAAATATAAACAGCTTGGCCAGGTGCAACAGCTAGATGAACTTGTAAAATTGGTTGTTAATGGAACCTCTTCTCCTGAAGTTCTAGTTTATTAATTGTGTTTCTTTGTGTGATTTTCATTATATTATTCGTAATTTGGTCAATACCTGCTTTCTTTTTCCTCAACGTTTTTTATTTTTTAGACAAACTGTAAGACACATATGTTAGTTTAATTTCATGAAAATAATGTTTCCGGGTTGGGCCATAAGTAGCGGCAGTCGTTCTGCTAGGAGAGGCCTAAGGGATGAGGAACCACCACCGCCGGGGATTGGGACAGGGAACTCGAGATCGGGGTCGACCGCCGGGCCGACCGCCCGAAGAAAATTCTTTAATTTTTGAAGTCCGCGTGTAAATTTTGAACTATTTTTAGACAAATCCCGAGACCTTTTTCAGGAAAAATTTGAGCTATCTTTTAGTGAGAATCTGAGACGGTTTTTGTGGAGAGAATTTTGAGTTATTTTTCGAGCAATTTTTGAGCCTTTTTTTTTGAAAAAGTTTTGAGTCATTTTTCGAAGGAAATTTTTGAGAGACAGTTCAGGGAAGCATTTTGAATTATTTTTGAGGAAAATCCCGAGACCTTTTCAAGGAAGATGTTGAAACCCATTTTGGAAAATTTTGATCATTTTAGGCATTTCGGAAGGGAGATTCCAATGGACGGAAAAGGAGGGAAAATCGGGCCCTACTGTGTGTAAGGGGCCCGGGGGGAACAGGTCCTACTGTGTGTAAGGGGCCCGCCATGACTAACACCGATAGGTCAGGGGTCCTACTGTGTGTAAAGGGGCCCGCCGTGACAAGACCCGTTAGGTCGGGGGTCCTACTGTGTGTAAGGGACCCGCCGTGACAAGACCCGTTAGGTCAGGGGGTCCTACTGTGTGTAAGGGGCCCGCCGTGACAAGACCGGGGAAGTCGGGGGTCCTATTGTAAGGGGCGGACAGCCCGGACACCTCTGCTAGAGATGTTTACGAAACCGTCATCCCCCGGAGAAGAAAATTGGTAGCACCAGGGTGAGAAAATTGTGGAGTAGTCGTTTCCTATTTTCTTGGTGTGTAGTAAAGGACATTTGGAATTGGGGCTAACATATCTCAGGAGGAAGGCGGAGTGGTCAGGAGGAGTAGCCTAGGAGAAAAATAATCGAAATATTTAGGCGTCTGCTATTTGGAATAAGTTACAAGCGCGGTAAATGCAAATTTTGGCTGTTTTAACAAGAAAAGTTTGAAGAAAATCTTTATTTTATGAAGGAGGCGGTAACAGCACCGTGGACCTGATGGGAGTCGCCTTGAACGTTATTTACTAGGCCCGTGGAGGGGTATGGTCATCGAGGGCGTTGGTGATGAAGGTGACCGATGCGCTCCCTTCTATGTGGGATTTAATCTACTTTATCGATGTATATCATGGCTACCGTAATTACAGAGGCTACCCCCTGCTTGTAAGTGCAGTCTACAGAATTCAAGCACTTAGATATAAGTGGTTCAGTTAGTTTTAAGTTGTGGATAAAATCTATATGTAGTATAACGTTAAGTGACGGACCCCCGGGCGAACTGTAAAAGGATGTCTATGTCCAAGGACATAGACATCTTTTCTAAAACGGGGAAGGATGTAAGGGGGCTACACGGCCCATAGCGAATACTTAGCCTATGAAATTTATTTGTTAAGTTAAAGAAAGTCTAATTTGTTGGAATGAAGAGAGTAGCCTCAGTAAACTGCTGAGTTAACAGCGAGACAGGTTGGCGCCGTGCCTAGATCAGTATAGTGAATATTAGCTCCCGTACAAGGGGAGTGGGAGAAGACAGACGCTACCCTGGGCAAGAAGAGACGCGAGAAGGAGGCGGGCCTGTCTGTGTATGGGTAAACGGATGCGAGTGTGAGTGCGTGGAAAAGAGAGAGTCGCTGTCGGTGTGTCTCCCACGCAAAAGATGTAAATGTGTGGGTGACAGCGGACGCGGAACTAACGGCCGACGCGGGGGAGTCGTCCTGAGGCTGGCGCGACAGACATAACGGCTGGGGTGGCCAGCCGGCCGCCCTGCGAGCGGGGGCAGATGGCAGACGCGTGCGAGGGACTGTGTGACTACCCCCGGGGCGGGTACAGGTGTGTGCCGCAGGCGTGTGCTCTCTGATATATGAAAGACAGTGTGCGCGAGTGTGTGCAAGGGGCTGCGAACTGTGTGCAGGTACATCGTGTATGTGTTCGGTGATGTGCTAAGGACCCGGGGCCGCCCTGCGGGCAGTAGCCGGTGTCTCGGGGACACGGCCAGCTTGCGGGCTAGGGAGCCTACGGGCTGTCTAAGAAGAGCGATGTGACCGTCCCGTGGCTGTCTGTGACCAAACGGGCGAGAGGAGCGTCGACGAGCCGACCACGAGGATGGCGAAGGACAGGCACGCGAGGGCCTGTCCGCATTAGGAGTGCTGAGGGACAGCCGTGCCCTGTGGAGGGCCGAGAGGCGGCTGGACGAGCTAAGTGAAGATCGATGTAGCCAATGCTGGCGGAGGGCAAGAGGGCTGTCCTGCCAGCTGTGCGAGGATCGGCGTCATTGAAGGGCGCCGAGGCGCCCTGCGAGCGTGAGCCGCTGGCAGGCTGGGCAGGAGCTCTACTCGTGTGTGTGGACAGACGGTGACCAGAAGAATCGGGAAGTGCGTGAGTAGTTCGGCCGAAACGTTTGAATGTAATCAAGTCTGATCAGAAAATATTTCGAAGTATGTTAGTTTGTAACTTTAAGTTTAGTCTAGTTTGTAATTGCTTAATAACCTATAGTCTTAGTTAAATTTGTTCTTCAAAATTATTTATATTTTTACTAGTATATTAACTAGCTCGTATTATTTCAATTGTAACTTCATAATCGAATTGGTTTTATATAATTTGTACTAATTGATCTAGCGAGAAGTATACTTCCATTGTTTTTATTACAATTCCTTTGTACTACATTGTTTCGTCATAATTAAGACCCCTTTTCAGGTCAGGCGGAAGTCGCGCCCTACACTTTTATCTTAACAACGCCTTAAAATCTCAATAAAACAATTCAAAAATGATTTTTTTTCATTTTTGAACATAAAGTTTTAAAACTACAGAGCTCAAAATTTAGATCGTTTTTCATATTAGAAATACCATTCAGGTACCAGAACGAAATGTCGGGTAACAATAATAGGTAAATGGAAATAATTTTCTACGCCAGACTTAAGACAAAAATGAGCAAAAATATTAATATTAATAATAACAATTGGACTAAATACAAATCTAGGGCCTAGCGAGTAATATGATTTTAGCAAAGCGAAATATTTCAATTTTGAAAATGAAATCGTAATTAATTAATTGTTGTATTTAATAGTTGGAATATTATTTTAATTATTATATCAATATACATATATCCATAATAGAGAGAAACAAAGAGGTTGTCCTCTGCTTGATGCAAATAAACATACATATATATATAGATAGATAGATAAAAATGAAAAAATTTATTGATTGTTTTTATAAATTAAAAAAATCGTGGGCTAAAAAACGATAACATACATCCATCCATCCATACATCCATCCATCCGCCGGCACTAAATGAAAAAATCGCACTTTTTGGCCTCTCGACGAGATCCCAGGTAATTATTGGCAAAACCGTCACGTGCTAAAATTTAACCTGATTGAATACTACAATTTGTGACTTTAATTGAGTCCATGAGTTCCGTAGTCTTTACCTCTGAAGACCCTTTGAAGTCGCTCTTGCCGCGAGACCGATTAGAATACTTTCCCCATGCTTCGCATTGGATAAAGTAAAAATACAAATCTTTATAAAAAAAACAATCCAAAACACGTTTATTCAAAGTCAAACGTTTCGGGAGAATTTCTCCTTTTTTTCAATGACAAAATTTTTTCAAAAAAGAAAAACAGTGTTGTTTTCTAAATTTTATCGAATGATCAATTTTTTATTCCAGCTAAAGTAATGGTTCAAAAAACTTGAAACTCTGTAGACTTTAATTAATAAAGTAAAGGGTGTGTAGTTTCACAGTGAATGAAATAAAACTCAAAAAGGTTTATAAAAACTCAATATATTTCGGATTATTAGTCCATTATCAGGAGTTTATAGGTTAAAACTAATAATAATTGAACGAGCGATCACAATTTTTAACATCGATGTTAAAAATTGTGATCGCTCGTTCAATTATTATTAGTTTTAACCTGTAAAAATCCTGATATCGATGTTAAAAATTGTGATCGCTCGTTCAAATATTATTAGTTTTAACCTGTAAACTCCTGATAATGGACTAATAATCCGAAATATATTGAGTTTGTATAAACCTCTTTGAGTTTTATTTCATTCACTGTGAAACTACACACCCTTTACTTTATTAATTAAAGTCTACAGAGTTTCAAATTTTTTGAACCATTATTTTGGCCGGAATAAAAAATTGATCATTCAATGCCAGAAACCCCATGTTATTTAGATGGGAATCATGCATGGTTAAAATTGAGATAGAGACTTGAAACTTGGAGGATATTTTTTTTTTATTTATTTAGAACAATATGAGCAAAATATCCCGTATAGCACAGAGACCAAAATAAAACCCAAATTTAACTTTTTTGTTTGGTTGTATTATAGTCATTATATAGTTTTATTCAGGCTGAATTACGGTTTCAAAACGGTGGTTAATAATAATATACCTACATTATTATATATAATGTTGATTATTGTTCTTTATTAAAGAATTGTGTAATTATTCATTATATTAATCAAATCAAAAGAAATATAAAATTATATATAAACAGTTGCAAATCGGTGACAAAAATGTTGGCGACAACCTGTTTTGTAACGGTTGCATTATAATCTTTGCGACTATAATTTAACTGATAATACAATACAGTTGCAAAACGGAAAAAACGAGACATAACTACCGTTTTGAAACCATAATTCAACCTAAATAAAACTATATAATGACTATAATACAACCAATCAAAAAAGTTGCATTTTTGTTTTATTTTCGTCTCTGTGCTATACGGGATTCGAAAATATCGAAAATAAGGAGCCCCCTAATATGTATATAAAGAATCACCTTGAGTTGTTGCTTCGTTTTCTTCTAATGTTAACATTAACATTATTGTAATAATAAAAAATAAAATTGGCAAACGAGAGATGATTGTAAAAGCCATACTTTTTCCACAAATTCAAACTAAATAAAGTAAAAAACAAACTCAATGGAGTAGAATCCTATAGCAAAATAGCCAACTGCAAATTGTAAACTGTCTTTGTAGCGGAAATTGTTCGTTTATTTATAATAGACTTAGACCTTACGTGGTGATAAAATAAATCACTAAGCAACTAAAGAAAGATTTATTTTGACAAAGAACGTGACTTTGAACCATTAAATTAATTATAGACCATAATATATTAAAATCACTAGAACGTCATCAAAATCATCATTATTGAGAATTTACTTCGTAAGGACTCCACCTTCTAGACTCCTCTTTTTTGAATAACAAAATGTAAAATATCCTATAATATAACCCTCCCCTTCTTAAATTTAATTAATTAATAGTCATAATAATAATAATTTTTATACCGGGTGAGTTTTTTTATCTTGAGATAGTTTTAAAACTCAAAAACAGTGCATTTTATGAAAAAAGTTTATTTATATCACAGGGGGAAACTAAACTACGCGATTGTTTGTCAATCAAGAACAAGCTTTCAGGAGTATTTCAATGTCAAGTTTAGTTTTTTAAATGGAAACCTATATGTTTCTATATATATTCTTATTCTGGAAAAAAAAACTGAATCAATTTCATTACAAAACTATTTTTTTATACGACATCAAATAAAAAAAATATTAAATCAATTAGATCTCGAAAAAAAACATAATAATTATTTTTAACAATCATTCAACTTAATTATCAAACAATAATGAACAAATATTTATAAATGATCTAATAATATTTAATAATTTAATAATTTTGCGACAATGTTCTTAGACATTTCTGACTATATGAATGTATCGCAAGAATGGCGATAGGGAGTGCCTGTAAGCTTAGAACTTGTGCGAGGAAATTGTCTCCTGAAGCGGGGGAAGAAGAAGCTCGACCGCCATCTTGAATAGTTCAAAACATTGCCAAACATAACGTTATCAAATGAGAAATACATGTTTATCAAAGAGTTAATACTCTCATATAAGCCCGTTTTTCTTTAATATAAAATATAGTATATGTTCCTATGACTATTTTGTGTATATTTATCTTATTTTAATGTGAAATAATTTTAATAATTAATAATTTTAATTAATTTCAATTTTCTCTAGATATCTGTAAAAATCAAAAAACTATAATTAAAAATAGTTCTTTTATTAGTTTTTTTATTAATGTGACCTTATAATTTTGAAAATCGAAGGTAAAATGATATATATTTTAGTATAGGACCATGTGGAAATCTCAATGTTTTGAAAGATCCAAGATGGCGGACTGTGAGTCAGCGATTACGTAGCCAGGCGACACTTTTCTAGCCATATGCTCTCTCTCTATATCCCTGATCGCAAGTCTTCTGGATGAATTTCAGTTCCAATTTTGATATTTTGGCCTTTTAAGTTTCTTCGTACTCTTTAGATTTCTTATTTTTAATTTATTTTTATTTATTTTTTTTTTAATAGATTTACAACACGATAGAATGAGGCTCCTGAGGGCAAAATTATTAAATTATTTATTTAATAATTAAAATATTTGATCATTATTAAGTTGAATGATTGTTAAAAATCGGTTGTCTGTAAAGTCGGTTTACTGACGATAGTTGAACGTGACAACGTCATAAGAAAATACTGATGGAATGGTATTTTCTTATGACGTTGTCACGTTCAATATCGTCAGGAACTATCGAGCTGACAACGTCATAAGAAAATACTGATGGAATGGTATTTTCTTATGACGTTGTCACGTTCAACTATCGTCAGTAAACCGACTTTACAGACAACCGATTTTTTATTTCAAATTTTTGCATAAATTGAACTTTGTTGAAACAGTTATTAATATAAATAACAAATTCAAGAATTCACAAAATTGGTTTATGTTAAATCAATCAGTTGTTATAAGTTATTAATAAATTTAACTTGTTTTACATTGTTATAAATATAAAAACTAAACTTAAAAGTTAGAACATTTATTTAAATCACATTAATTGTTAATATCAATCGATTTTAATTCAAAGTGTATTTTCTAAAAGGAGAAAACAAATTCACATTTGATCTTTGAATTTGTAAATCGCGCGCTTACTACCTTGCGCAGTGATTGTGATTACTACAACATAACCTATTCACTTATGTCTTAGTCATTTATTTCATCATGTTATATTATCAGTCTGAAATTATTTACCTTTGCTGTTTGAATTGTTGCGATGGACGAAACTACCTTCACATTATCACTACACAATTGTTTTACAATTAACTGGCAACGTGTAAACTTGTATGCAGGCGCCTAAGCGAAATAGAAGCGCAAGACATAAACCGGTGTGTATGCCTATCTCTCTCACTCTCTCTCTCTCGCTCTGTCTCTCTCGCTCTTAGGCGGGCTAACCATGCCCGAGTGGAAGGGACGCGTGCCTCTCACTCGCTCTCATTGTGAGCGCATAAGGTGAGCGGAGCGTAACGCAGTTTCTTGAAGTGTCACCCGGCAAACCAATTTATAAGACGTTGTCACGTCAAAATAATTATTATGATTTATTTCAGATCTAATTGATTTAATATTTTTGTTTATTTGATTTATAAAAAAATATTTATAATGAAATTGGTTCAGTTTTTTTTTCCAGAAGAATATTTACAGAAACATATAGGTTTCCATTTAAAAAACAGAACTTGATCTCGAAATACCCTTGAAAGCTTGTTCTAGGTCGAAATACAATAGCGTAGTTTAGATTTCCCCCCTGATATAAATAAACTTTTATTTGAAACTTTTTTCCATATAATGTTTTTGAGTTATAAAACTGTCTCAAAATAAAAAACTCCACCGGTATATTTATAAATTAAATATAAAAGAGGGGCCAAGCGTATGGTAAAGTAACTTTTAAGGAGTTCGGTGTTGGTTCTAGGTGAAACATTTTAATATAATAATAAAACTAAGATACGAGGTAGGTTTCACAAAAAGAAATAAAACAAAATTGGGTTTTGAATTCGATATATTTCGGGGGTTAGCCCATCATCTGACATCTCCATTAGCTTATACCCTTAGATCATACGGAATCACTCCTGCTTTATACAACAACAACAATTTAGGCTCCCAATTAATTAACAATAAAATAGACAAAATTGATAAATTAGACAAATCAGGAGTGTATAAATTAACTTGTCAAGATTGTGACGCTTTTTATATTGGGCAGACAGGTCGCGCTTTCAAAATACGTTACTCCGAGCATGAAGAGCCCTTAATCTATCTCAACAAATCCGATAACATTAATTTAGATTCGACCTCAGCCTTCGCAATTCACTTACATGAATCTAACCATTCACCCTCTAATAATAACCCTATCCCCATTCATTTCGAAAGAAAGGCCTTAAATTGGACCTCTTGGAATCCACCGAGATAAAAATAGCCCTCTCTATTAATTCAAATATTTTAAATAATCAATTGGAAGTGTATAAAAATACAATTATTGATTATATGTTATAATAAATTAAATAAACATTCCTTCCATTGTTTGCGCATTGAATATACTAGGGTAATTACACTCTCTCATATACCTTTCAAGTTGTACCTTCTCAGGTACTTGTCCATTCGTTATTATAATAGCAGGTATAGATCCCTTTTAAGCCAGCTCAAATCACAATAAAAAATATTAATTCTTAGAACAACTTCTCCCCCCCCCTCTTCCCCCTACATTCCCCCCACCACATACATTTTTAAAAAAATTTAAAATTTCTTACTTGTAAAACTATTTTTCCAATATGTAATCAGTTTTCTTAGACTCCTGGTGATGGGCTAACCCCCGAAATATATCGAATTCAAAACTCAATTTTGTTTTATTTCTTTTTTGTGAAACCTACCTCGTATCTTAGTTTTATTATTGTATGGTAAAGTCATGTGGATGACCACTTCAGTTTATTTTTATAAATTTCTGTGCAGAGAATAAAAAATTTTCGGAATCAAAAAATTGATTTTTATTCATTGATAGTGATTGAACGCCGCCTGGTAAAGGTAGGGTATGCATTCGAATAGAACGTTCTACCCTTCGGGTTGCATCATCAGGCGCCTAACCATTACCACCACATGAAATTTCGGGCCCGGGAGTCCCCTTATTATGGAATAAGTATGTGTTTTTTTTTATGAAGTGGAAAAAGTTGGACACCCTATATATGCACTTTTATTTTCTAAATTACCCCTTTAAAAAATGGCGCGGGACAGACAGGTGCACTTAAACTCCCTTTTTGTGGGGTCTTTGTATAGTTGCTTTATATTTCATTTTTGAAAGCAATTATTTATCCAAATTTCCATTGATAAAGGTCGACCTTCTCTCGAAACTTTTCTTTACATTGCCGAAATCTATAAAAAAAACTGAGAAACTTTCAAAAGAACTATTTTTTTAAACGACATAAAATAAAAAAAAATATTAAATCAATTAAATCTAAAAAAATAAATCCAAATAATAATTATTCTTAACAATTATTAAACTTAATTATTAAATAATAATGATCAAATATTAAATTAATAATTAAATAATTTAATTATAATTAATAAATTAATAATTTAGTGACAATGTTCTGTTGATTGAAAAGTTTTTGTTTTGCCGAGGGTAGCAGAGTTGTTGATTCACAAAGAAAAACAAAAAGGTTGTCCTCTGCTTGATGCAAATAAACATACACACATATATGGTATATCTGTATATATATGTTATTTATTTGTTTGAGACTATAGTTTCGAAGTCTTTTTTTTGTGCCTATGTTACCTCATATCTCCGCCAATTGTCAACCGATTTTGAAAAAAAATTTTCGTTTTTTTTTCATAGATATTAGACCTTTTTTATTAGGTTTGTTTAGACCTAACCTCTTTGTTTATGAACCGATTTCGATGGTTCTTTTTTTATCGAAAGGGGGTGTCTTAGGGATGGTGCCATATTAATTTGGTCAAGTTCTGATGATATGATCACTATTAATAACATCACTAAAAAGAGAAAAATAAAAATGATTTTTAAGAAAAAAATAAAAACCGACTTCAAAAAATTAAATGCAACAAATAAAATACACTAAAAGGTATAAAATAATTATTATCTTATTTAGTTACAACTAAACGACGAAATATTAACATGAAATTACTTTTTGAAGTCGGTGCCAAACATATACCTTTTATGAATCGCACTCGACGGATCTTACTTAGTACGTTTGGCGGGTACGCTCGCTTATAGGTATAGTTTGTTTGGTACCGACTTCAAAAAGTAATTTCATGTTAATATTTCGTCGTTTAGTTGTAACTAAATAAGATAATAATTATTTTATACCTTTTAGTGTATTTTATTTGTTGCATTTAATTTTTTGAAGTAGGTTTTTATTTTTTCTTAAAATTATTTAATTATAAATGTTGTTTTTCATGGAGTCAATATCCATGAAAAACAACATTTATAATTAAAAAAGACTGATGATGAAGACCAAGACTTCGAAACTATATTCTCAAACAAATAAATAATATATATATATATATATACAGATATATATGTGTGTGTGTTTATTTGCATAAAGCAGAGGACAACCTCTTTGTTTCTCTTTGTGAATCAACAACTTTGCTAGTATCGGCAAAACAAAAACTTTTCAATTATTTCAAATAACTACTTATTTTCATTGTTGTGACTTTTCAATTTAATAATTATTTATTCAATAATTAAACATTAGATTTTTTTGAGATCTAATTGATTTAATATTTTTCTAATTTGATGTCGTATAAAAAAATAGTTCTTATGAAAGTTGTTCAGTTTTTTTTTCTAGATTTAGGAAATGTAAAGAAAAATATAGGTTTCTATTTAAAATAAAAACAGAAAAATTAACCTTGAAATACCCTTGTTCTATGTCGACAAACAATAATGTAGTGTAAGTCAAGATAAAAAAACCTCACCCGGTATATATAATTACCTTTTAGTATTAATTCAATTAAATAATATTAATTGCTAAATTCTAAAATGGCTGTTCATACTAATTTATTAACCTCGCTATATACTTTTTAGCTATAATTGTTTTTTATTTATTTATTTATTATTATTATTATTTGATAAATTTTAATATAAGTAATAGTCATAATAACATTATTTTTCTTATTTATTAGAATCTTTTCCTTAAAAATCCAATATAAAAAATAATATATTGTGGATATATATATAATAATATATATATATTTATATATATATAAATATTCATTGAGGTTTCCGCGGTTGGGTTCTATGTTATTAGAGATTTTTCGGGTTTCTCCGCATGGGTTTGAGAGTTTTTCTCGATGTTTCGGCTCTCCTTTTGGAGCCATTTTCAAGAGAGGGAGCAGATGGTCTCTGGTCATGATCTTAGCCTCGTTGTCCTAAGTGCCACGTAGACCATCCGCTCCTCTCTTGAAAATGGCTCCAAAAGGAGAGCCGAAACATAGAGAAAAACTCTCAAACCCATGCGGAGAAACCCGAAAAATCTCTAATGTATATATATATATATCAGAATAAATTCTTGATTGTTTTATTTAATAAAATAAAATTAATTTCTTTGTAAAAACAACTTCAAAAAAAATCCCATTATCAATTGAAATGTGAAATACTTAGATTGATTCGGTGTCAAAAGAGAACCTGTCGCTGGTCTTCTTCTTTTTTTCTTTTGTATGGGCTGGCCCCTCAATCGTGAAAAGAACAGAGTAGAAGGAAAAGAAGCCGGGATCACGTAGCCAAATCTCAGAAAGTTAGATATAGTCCAATTTACTAAGTTTTTAGGGGCTTCGAGCAGTGGTAAATTCTCCGCGCGATAAATTAGGTTAAATTTATTTCCCACTTGTTGACATCAACCCTAATTCCCGGAGACGTCTTCTGCTAGTCCAAACACTTAGGTTGACTTGTCGAGTTTGTAGAAGGCGCTGTTGAATTTGAGCTGCTGTACAATAACGATCCCTCAATAGGTATCCAATAGTCATCTCTCTCATTTGAAGCTCTAATTCGACCAGATTCCGGTCTCCTGGCATAACAGTTTGTTTTTCTATACCGTTTTATCCCCAGAGCTCTGTGGATACATCCAACCGAAAGTTGCGACATCTCTTGGAGATATATATATAATTAATAATTTAAGACGTTAAGCAATATACCTATACGATCTTCCATCATTTGTTAGAGCTACATTTTGAGCTATTTCCTCGGTTTTTAGAGGCATTATGTTTGGACAATATTTAAAATGAAATTAAATTAAAAGATGAGATATTCAAATCGAACTGATAAACATTAAAAAATTCAATTTAATTCGATATTAGACGATAATCATTTAATACAATTCAAATAAAGGGATCAGATTTCAAACCTGAAAATTTATGCTAGTTTAAATAAATTTAATTTTAAGGAGCTTAAATTAAATTAATACATTGTTTTCACTATAAAAATGTTTTAAAATATTTGTACAATCACAGAATGTATTAAAAGTTTAAATGTTTTTTCTGAAAATTATTTAAAAAACTAAATTCCACTTTTTTGCACCACAGTGTATATTGGTGAGACGAAGAATAAAGAAACACGTGTAAGTAGATCATTATTGGAGAAATTTGATATCAGTTTAGCCTCGACTGTCGTAAAGTAGTCATGTTCCATAATATTTACATAATTATTATTGAAATACAACCGTTTGCAGACCGCTTTCTTTCTATTCGATTTTTCAGACCAGGATAATATTTAATTCACTCAGAAATTATAGGAAAAAGTAAGATTTTTATCAAGTCATGGTACGCTCTCCAAATTAATTCTACCCTTAAAATAAATATAAATATAATGAACCATTAAAATATAATTTTTTGAATCAATTAAGATGGTCATTGTCATAATCTTAAAAATATACGTATCTATGTAAAATTACGATA